>CM060098.1:35000-159780 GCA_030522485.1 Stenchaetothrips biformis
TAATAGTAGGAGTTGTTGTATGAGAATGCTCACCTAAGATTTAAAATGGGGTATGATATTAACTGTTACAATGTACTCGATGTCTCAAAGCATTTGCACTGTATTACCTGATGCAAGTGTTGAGTCAATATCTGTTGACTGCTGCTGTGAGGGCTCGGGTTGGTCAGGGGAGGAACCAGGTTGCTGAGCTAAAGCTGTTCCAACGCCATCTGCAAAAATTTAATGAAGCATAAAGCTTTGGAATAGGATTTCAAGAAATGTAAAGGCTTGCTGGGGCTAACTTAAATATCAGTTTTAAATGATTGATCAGAACAGTATTACTCATAAGAAGGATGCATGCACATCTAAAACCCGCCAAAATGTTAGACAATAACTGATTTGTTATAACACTAAATAAATACTGCTTTCTGCTATAGAAAAGGACATTGACATGGTTCAACTCTACACTGAACAAATTGCCACAGAGCTTTTACCACTATCATCCAAGGGCTGCCGCTGCGCTTGCATCCAGGCCTTTATTTTTGCAGCGCGTTGTATCTCAGCCCTTCTCTCAACAATAAACTCATCGACCTGCACATTCAAATCAACAACCAATCAAGTAAACAGAAATAAAAAACAAAACATCATTTGCATGGCTGAAAGATAGCTTGACAAACTTCTTGATTTGGGAAAATTGATGGCAAACCCTCGCTTTTATGTGTTCTAATCAAGCTACCAGATATTCACAAGCTGTTATCGTATTCCCTCATGCGAGTTTAAATACCAAGTAAGACAGGAATAGAAGTCAGAAAGTACCTCATCGTCCATGGGCATTCGCCGTTTAAGTTTGCTTGCTTGCTCTGGAACAGAAAAGGAAAAAAATAAATCAACATAAGGTGCTACCACAATGAGCCTGGACTTAACGCCCATGATATTCTCACTCAATTGCTTGAGACGGTTAGTTTGTGAAATGGTAATGAAAATAGAGACCATACCAACATTGTGTCACATTAGTAACATCAAATTTACCTTTAATGTGGGTGGCAACAGCTGTACTCCAGGACGAAAAGGCATCAGAGTCAACTGAAGGACAGGGGCTCTCCGAACGATGCACATTTTTGCTTCCAGTAGTCTGTTGTATTGGTTTGAGGACTCGATCTAAAAACACATTGCACATGGGAATTAGAAAACAGTTTTCGGTTCAAAGAGATAGGAATGAAAACAATGCTTAACAAAACTGTAACATGAATAACTTGTAAAATAAAGAACAACAGGTGCCTGGCATAAGAATCCAAATTTGTTTACCTTTCACTGGAACAGCTTTATGTCTTGACATAAGTTGTTGCTGTGCGCTTTGAGGCTTCTGAGGGGCTGAAACAAACAATAAACATAAATTGAAAATAATTGTGACAGTAAATAAACGTGACATCAAGTTATTGAATAGGACAAAGAGAGAAATCTATAACCTATAATCAAAAATCCAGGCATAACCTATGAGATGCTTATCAGAAATACATTGAAAAACAAAGAATGTGAGGAATTACTCGGAAATACTACTTTCTTTACGGGATAATACGCTGCATAGTAGATCAGCTAAGCGAAAAGTTCAAAAGTAAAAAACTTAAGTCATAGTCAGTGAAAAAGGCTTGTCAAAGAAGGATCTAGAAAACAGACCAAATAATCGTGGTTTTGCAGAGAACTTACGAGGCTTCTTCGCATTTGCTATTTGAACGAGTTTTGCTGATCGAGCAGACATTCTGGTGGTCCTCCCGACTATCGGGATCGCACCACAATTAATCTTGGAAAAGTCATTAGCTCACACGACGACTCCTCGTGTTCCGACGTGTTTGGGTATCCCCTCCGTGCCGTGCCACTGCGCATGCGCGCGTAGTTGGAATAGTGTTGCACGGAGCGCGCGTAGATTTGATACTGTTGCATGGAAAAATACAGCATATTGCAGATAGCATACTCATAATTTATTTATTTCCCGAAAAATGGTGCATTTCTCATTATTTTGTGGGAAACAAAAAATATGCGGCCTATCGTCAAGAGTGCAATCGTATTTTTACCTCAAAACACCCAAAAATGTCACTAATAATACTTTTCTGAGGACGGGAAACAGATGGGTTGTTGTTGATAGACCCTAAATCAGATAGGTGGTTGTTGATAGTAGCGCACGCAGAGAGGTTGTTGTTGACGATACCAAGTTGAGATAGAGGATTGTTGCAGGGATACGACGCCATGATATAATAATGTGCTTCATACGGACCCATGTGTTTCATTTCTTTGAACTGTTGAATCTCATCATGGTCATAAGGTTCATTAGGGGGTCTAGCCTCATTTTGCTTTGCAATAGATACTCTTACTTTGTTTCCATAGCTTCCTTTCAACACATAACCATAAAAGTACTTGCAAGCAGTTGACGACGGACAATACATGACGTTCACATGACCGTTTAATCTTAGAAGCAATATAGGATTGTAAGGAACCACCCACTTATTATCAATGAAGATAGGTTCACCTTTAATAAATTTCAAAAATCCACGACCATCATTAGGGCGCCTATAAAGCGGCCTCTTACCACTAATATCTGTATTATCACGAAATGCAAACGGAAATCCATGTTTACACTTGCCATTACGATAACATTTAGATGAAGAGTCACAGGGACCATGCACCATAAACCTCTTCACCAATTCATACAATCTTGAGTATTTAAGCGGGTCAGGAAAGAAAGCCCACACAATTTTATCAACGTCCTCAGCTACAGTCGGTGTGTCTTCCGGCTTCATAATATAGAGATCGTGGGTATGAGTCAGGCCTCTTCCTTGAAATTCTCTGACCGTCAATTCAGCCCATACTTTTCCAAGAAGCTGCTCACGAACTATTTCAGAAAAAAGCTGAGTGGCTCTCATTTCAAAGCTTCGGTTTACAACATCAAATCTGAAGTTGGGATCAGTCGCGCTCCGAGAACACTCTTCATCAATCTCTTTCCACTTTCTGTTGCATGTTGTGGTGATAAGCCAAGAGGGATGATTTCTCTTCTGGGTGACGGCCAGGGCGTCGTAAAACAAATCTTTCATGTGTCTTTGTGAACCATATATAGAAGGAGGTAGAATGACAACTCTGCCAACTCTTCGATTTTGTTGTGCAGCACGATCTTCAACATAACGACGCAAAGCAGTGTAGTTTTCAGCTTTTAAAGTTTTTTGCTGAGTTGCTCTAAAAGAAAGTCTGTCATAAATAACTCTTAATGCTCCATTCAGTAGAAACATAGCGAACAACTTCTTAGCATGATGAATAATATAAAACTCTTGAGGTTTTCTAATTGCAATGATATACCTATAGTATTGAGCTAAAGATGGAGCTTCTCTTGGATTTGGTAACCGGAACTCTAAATTGGCTGACTCACCAAGAAGATAAAGCAATGGAAACATTTGCGTGTCCAAAGTTCTTTTGCATGGATACATAAAACCTGGACCGACTTCATTTTGGTTACGTTCTCTTGGAAAATACTTCATATCATAAGACATTGGAGGCAAATTGCCTGTAAAAACAGCTCCAGTAAAATCATCAGTAGGGGTAATTGTATATTGATTCCCACGTAACAATCTTTGAACGTAATCATTTCCAACTCGTGTAACTTTAGTGGCAGGATCCTTAGCATTAAAAATGAGAACAACATCAAGCATTTCACGCCCTTCTCTAACGGCTTTCTCTTCTTCTTCCTTTTGAACTTCATGAGCTGTTTTAAAAGCCTTTACAAAAGAGTTGTTCGTTCTAAGATATCGTTCAATGAGACGAATAGTTTCTGAATCAATTCCATCGGTATAGCGTAATCCTTGCATTCTTTGCCTGATAACTTCCTCTTCATTATCATTAGAATAATCCATGAAATAAATTTGCCCGTGATTAGGGGGCCTGTCAGCATCACCTGGGTCTCTATAAGCATGATTGTGCCACTTAACTTCACCATTAACTTTTAAGGACCAAAGATTATATTGCCGAGCCCCAACATTAGAAAACTCTCCAGAAACAAAGCAAGTAGCAAACAATTTATTTATCTTCAGAACATTTTTTTGGAAATCTTTAGCGGATTGAGAGGTGCAAGTAAACAAATTAATGATATCTTGATCAGGTTTTCTTAAAATTCCAGTGGGAGGCAACATTGTCTTTCCATAGTTGCAGCACTTCCAACCTCCCTCGTCTTTGGTTCTTGTGATCTCAGCTCTCCAATACAAAGCTTTACAATTAGGACATTCTTCAGTACACTGACCAAAATCCATCTCCTTGACTAAATTTAGATCTTCTCCTCCGTATACTGCTCCTGCCATGTACGTAAGTCTTGGCTTTTCAAATCTGGAGGTGAGTGGCCTCTTTGTAATGAGCCCAGGAAGTCTATTAATTGCCCATCTATTTGGCCTTCGACGCATATTTCCTTCATTTTCATTAGGCGCATCATTCACATTAGGCACACTTGACAAATCAGCACTCTCATTTAAATCCAAATCTGAATCATTGTCTGAATTACCCTGAACATCAAAGACGTTATAATCGTCAGACACATTATCATCTTCTGAAATAGTTTCTGAATCAGTATTTAAGGCATTGTCAACAGGAATTGAATTGTTTGCTTGAGGACTAATGTCAATTAATGCTGGGTTCATTTCATTCATGCCCGAAGACTCAGAAGCCTGTCACAAAAAAAAAGCAGCTAAAGCAGACACATCACAATAAACGCAATAAAATTATGTTTTCATATAAATACAAAACTTCCATAAGAAAAGTAAAATTTGTGTTTTACTCACATCATCTCCGAAAAACGAATCTACGTCGATCCAAGGTAATAATTGTGCTAGCGAAACATCACCAGACGTTTCATTTACGTTTTCTTTATCTCTATCATGTTCATCTTCAACAAAATCAATATCAAAAGGATATGCACTATCACAATCGCTGTCCTGAAACAAACGAAAGATAAAAATGTTACACATGAAAAAAAATGTTTAAGTCATGTATTGATTAGCTGAAAACTTACATCATTTGAAACGCAGACATCGACATCTTCCTCGTCAGAGGACGGTGCTGTCATAATAACGGCTTCACCACCTAGCAGCCGGGCGAGATTCTTTATTCTCTGAAAACAAAGATGTTGTTAGAGAAATTGATTTAAATCACAAAAGCACAATGCAGCAAACCAATGTACTAACATTGTCTTGAGCCGGTTCAGCACTTACATGAAGAGGTCCAACCTGAAAAAAGAAAACATTTGTTGAAAGAAACATTTCTTTAAAACAGAAAAAAACATTAAATATTCTATCTTAAGAAAAAAATAAGGGGCCGCATTCAATGAAAAACAAAAAATCATAATATTTAAAAGGTTTATTTCAAATTAAAATAGTTTATTATGAAATAAATTTCATTCAACAAACAGAAGTTGATGAAGTCTAGGATTACAAATCATTACAAAACAAACGTGACTATATTTGAAGTGAAGACCTCTTGTCATTCGAAGTGTTGGATGCAAGTCTCGACGTTATTAAAGTAAGAGAGGAGCCATAAAGTATGGAAATTGGATTAATAATGCACAATTCCACAAACTTTACAACACCCCTCCTCCTCTAGCCAGGGGGGTACTCACGGGTCAATTAATTACCCGCTTTCCCAACCTTAGAACTATGAAACAGCCCACAACCATTGCAAGTGACTTTACGCCTTGCCTGAAACGAAAATTGAACAAAGAATTAACTACCCAAACATATCTAAGAAAATCTTAAGTTATAGAAAATTAAACAGAAACAACTGTGCCTCTTACTATCACGTAATATACTTACACATAATAGAGTAGAATTATTGTTATCAAAACAACATATAAATAGAACACTGAAGACCAAAACCTTTATCAAACCGTGACTCAAGAATCAAAAAAAGTGTGACCCAACACCAAATGCAGTGCTCTCCTGTAAATGTCAAGACCATATTAGATATACTGGAATTGTTAACCTGCTTAATGTTTTAAGAGAAGAAAATCAATAGACGTACCTCTGAGCATCATGAAACAGAAAAAAAAAGAAGCAATTATCAGATATCAATGTTGTTCATCGATTGAAGACCTTTTCTAAAACCTTTAAGATTGTACTTCATCTTGGCAATCTTCTTTTCCAGAGGAACGACATTTGCAACCATTCGTTCAGATATGGCGCGTTGAATTTCACAAAAGAATTGGCGTTCTTCTTGGATGGCTTTGCCAATAGAAACGACTTCTGCTGATGTCTGGGAGAACAGATCTACTTTTTCTTTAAAGTAAACTTTTTCAAGTTTGCTCAACGTTCCATCACGGTACTTCTCCCTTATCATGGTTTCTAACATAAAGACTGTACTCCTCCAATCTTTAAATACCTTTTCGTTTACAAAACACTCTTTATCTGTGAAACACTTGATAGATTGCAGAAGGTTTTGCGCAGTCTTGCGGAAAACCTGCAAACGGCTTATAACAGAGGCTCCTTTACTATCAAACACGTGAAGATGAGCCCAGAGCTTGAAATAGGCATCAGTGGATTCAAGATGAGTTTCAACCAGCTCTTTCAGTGCTTTATTCAGTTGTGCCATGTTTGTATTCATTGGCGGGGTGGATAAATTAATCACTTCACTTTCAATGACGATTTCATTCTAAATAACCAATTAAGTTATAAAATTCTAATAAGGATAAAGATAAAGAAGATTTATATGAAAGTACTTACGTTACACTCATTTGGACCTCCTGAAGAAGCAGCAGCAATGTCAAGAGTAGGCTTCAAAATCATTGATATGGTATTGACAGTAACACTTTCCTGTTATGAAACATGGCACAATTAAATAACATAAAACCACAATTTAATTATATGCACGGAATGCAGAAGATGACAAAACTATACATACATCAGAAACGTTTAAAGACAATCCATGTCCAGAATCATTTTCAACTTCTTTAGGAGACGTTTCAGAAGTTTTCATAGCTGAATCTTCAAGGGACTTCTAAAATAATGAGAAAACCGGTATTAGTTCTAATTATGACAAATTATTAATAAGATAAGATTTCCATTCAAGTAAAAGCCACTTACGTCTGAAGAAGTTGCTACATCCAGGCTTTGACATAGTATATCATCATCACTGTCACTTGTAAGGTTGATTTTTTGTACTTTTTCTGGAGGCTGTAATAAGTAATAGAGAACGTAGAGAAATTATTAAGGAATTCCGGAATGGACATTACTTGAGATCAGTGATCATGTAGCAATTGACGTCCTTAAAGATAAGAAGCCAACTCACTTGAGCATGTTCATCAGAAGATGGTTCATCATCACTTTGAAATAATCTCCTCTTCTCTAGTTTAGTCAATTTCACCTTCCCTTTGAGAACAGGAGTTGACTCGAATGCGTCCTTAAAAAAATACATCGTTAAAACACCGTTTAAGAAAATTCAAAAAAGACGAAAAACAAACTTACATCAGAGTCACTGAGAGAAGATTCACTATCTCGAAGGAATAAACGTCTTTTTTCAATGGCGGATAATGCAGATTTTGGTGAGTTAGATGAACCCTGCGGGAAAAAAAAAGGTTAAACTATTGTTTGATAATAAAATTTAAAAAAAAAAAAAAAAAGGTACCTGTGGGTCTGAGTGCTTTGAATGACGATGTTTTTTCATCTTCTTCCTTTTTTTGGAGTTCCCTTCACTTGAAGTGCTGTTTTCATCGACATCATCGAAGCTTAGGGCACCCTGCAGGACAAAATTCAAGATATTAACACAGAGGAACAAAAAAAAATGCAATTCAACGGTAATCAACAAATAAAACACAATTTAAGAAACTGAACTTACGTGAATGGGGGAAACAGCCGGCTCCACTTTAAGATTTTCATGAGACATATCAGGCACTTCAAAAAACTCTTCACTGTCACTCAGCGTCACAACTTCAGGCACAGATCTGCGTTTTACTTGCTTTTCCACATCGCTCTTCTGGGACTTGATGCGTTGAGGCAAGCGACGACATTGATTGGGTTCTTTCTCCATATTGAGATCTGAGATGAAACACAAAAAAAAAAAATCGTAATAAAAAAATAGCATGATAGGTTTTTTTAAAGTTTCCCTACAAATTTTTAAGGCATAAGTGGTGCAAGGTGACGCGCAGAAAGTTGTTCAGACGGGCAAAAATTATAACCGGGAATTAAACACGGGACGGTCTGAAATGGCCTTTTTTAAAAGGAAAGAGCCAAAAGGGTTGTCCTTAGAGTGCCAAAGCACCAAAACACGAAAAAAAGGAGGGCGTTATGGGGACTCGAACCCACGACTCAGGAATGCCAGCGGGACGCGTTGACCACTACGCTACGAAGCGCTCTGGCAATGAGAATCTACAGGGACCAACCGATTCAATCAGCGGTTAGGCAGGAGAGCGCGAATCGAATATACATGGGTCAAGGGTGGCCGCGGGGCTGAATGGGGCGTCGGACAGCAAAACGAACATCATATTTTGCTTTTGGGTCCTAATCAGATAAGCCGAGTAGCAAAAAAAAAAAAACGAAAAAAAAAACGGGAATCTAACACGGGACGGTCTAAAATGGCCATTTCTGAAGGGAAATAGCCAAAGGGGTTGTCCTTTGAGTGCAAAAGGACTGAAACGCGAAGAAAAAAGGAAGGCGATACCGGGACTCGAACCCCTGTCTCCGGACTGCTAGCGGGACGCGTTGACCACTACGCTACGAAGCGCTCTGGCAATGGGAACCTACAGGGACCAACCGATTCAATCAGCGGTTAGGCAGGAGAGCGCGAATCGAATATACATGGTTCAAGGGTGGCCGCGGGGCTGAACGGGGCGTCGGACAGCAAAACAAACATCATATTTTGCTTTTGGGTCCTAATCAGATAAGCCGAGTAACAAAAAAAAAACGGCCACCCTATCTCGGCAAGACGAATCCAACGATATATGGTGAAGTCCATTTGGCCGACCCCCCCCCCCCCTTCAACTGTGGGAGCGGGTTGCCTACCCTTGATTTTTGAACGGCTGTAGCGGGTGAACGGATCAAGCTATCGTCCTGGAATTGGTGCCGATCGATTTCTGAGGTCACGGCCGTTAAGAAAGATAGGTCACAATGTTTATTCAAGTACCGGAACACTCTTAAAATTGTTGTTTGAGGACTGTTTAGGACCTAGGGCTTTGGGGGAAATATTGCGGTTTGCGTCCAGTGCTTTTAGGCAACATTATATTACTTTTTATGGCCAAACCAAAATTTTATCAATAAACTCAGTTATTTATAACTCAATCTGCACTTAGGTCTTAAAAGTTTCTCTAAGCACACATGATATTCTTTAATTATTCCAATTTTATGCTGCTGAAACTAAACCGCTAAAACACTCTTCTGTCAACGTGCGAACAGTTGTGACTGGCACAAAAACCCCTGCGGGTTGCCTATCGGCAGCGTGCAGGCGCTTGCTGAGAGGCTCGGGACTTGTACTTGCAGGGCGGAAACCCCTGCGGGGTGCCTATTGGCGGCCTGCAGGCGCTTGCTGGGAAGCTCGGGACTTGTACTTGCCGGGCGGAAACCCCTGCGGGATGCGTATCGCCTGCTTGTAAGCGAGCAATTCACTCTACCATTAAGCACAAACTTAATTTTTGTTTCAAAACCTATATTCTTGCAAAGATTTGTTGGTTCTCGAAAGGTCTTTCCCTAATTTGCTTTAACTGGATAAGCAGACGTGTGTCCCCGCGCTGTCTTGAATCTGCGTGTAAGTCGCCCTTGAGCTTAATTCGTAAGCACGCCTGTCTTCCCCCGCTGTATTGAATCTACGTGTTAGTCGTCTTGTGCTTAATTCGTTGGCTTAATGGGTTACGCCAAGACGACGAAAGTATGCTTAATGACGGCGTTGTTTTGGGACCACCCTGTCCAATAGGGTGCGTCGATATGGACGACTTTTCGATATCGACTTTTGGATAGCAAAAAAAAGTTTTGTTTTTTCACGCTGATTCCAGAACTGATCTTGTTTTTGCGATTGGACAACTCCTTCAACACCCTACCGGACGTTTTATTCGAAAAAGCGGAGTTTTTCCACTTGTTTATGTTTTTAGGCCCCTGGTATCATCTTGACCGGTCGGGGTGGCAGTCGCATGGTCGGGTGGTCATTTCTGACAGTAAAGACACCCATTTCAGCTTGGCCGAACCACCGGACACATTGTGTGTGTGCCCCAGACCCCAATTTCCATGTATTTTTCACTAAAAGTTTACGTTTCTGTTACGTTCTTTCAGCTTTCTTTGGTGTTTGTGACTACCCAGTAGGTCTGTACCATGACCTGAGGTGGTAAAAAGGAGTACTGGGGTAGGGAGGACGCGACCCGACCCCCGGCCCGGGGCTGGGTCGCGCAGGTGAAGGGGGAAAGGGGTGGGGACAAATCCCCCAAAACAGCCCAAATCAGCTGCGCTTGCCGTGCGCCCATTAAAAACTGTAAAAGCGTGCAGGTCTTAGCTCAGCAAGTGTTTCTACTACCTGCCTTCGGGTGGCCCAAAATTTTGGCGACTCTTCCGGATCGACAAACGCCGCTCGGATTCTGGATGGGGCACTGCAACTCAGGAAAACCCTAAATGGCTTCAGGAATCTATCGGTTGGTACTTGAACACCCTTATAAACGTGGAAATTCCGATATTTGTTCAAAAATGATACACCCCGTTCCACGTTTTTAAGGGTGTTCAAGTACCAACCGATAGATTCCTGAAGCCATTCAGGGTTTTTCTGAGATGCAGTGCCCCATCCGCAAACAAAGTGGTGCATTGACGTTCCCGGGGCCGTCAATAAACGAGCACAAGCTTAAATTTATGGAAATCCAGATTGTTTTGTGCCCCTGTGAGGTAGACAACCGGTTCCTGATGATCCCTTTCAGTCGCTTGGGCTTGCCTTGTGTTGCGGACACTTTGTTACACTCATACGGTGCCCTTCGGGTGGCTGCAGTAGACTACACAGTCAAAACACCTGCAAACTTTTGCTGAAAAATACAATTTTTTGCCCCCGGACGGTTGGCAAACATACGGAATAATGCGGCGTATTTTGTTTTGCATTCGTCGTGACAAAACGAACAAATTGATTTTTCGTTTTTGAAAATCGGACAAAAACTACGGATTTGGTGATTTTTTTAATCGCGCGTACACTGTAAAAATCTATTTTGCGATGGAGGCAGTACTTAAAATCATCGGATCGAAAAATAAAAAAATTGGGGGTCGCTTATTTTTGATGTAGAACCCGAATCTGAGCGGCGTTGGTCGATCCGGAAGAGTCGCCAAAATTTTGGGCCACCCTACTGCCTACCGAGGACTCACCACGAGGAGAGGAGGTGCCTGCACATCTAGTCCCGCCCGCCCCACAGTGGTCCCGATCGTCACAAACGCGGCCAAAACTAACTCAATGGAATGCCGTGAGCCGCAAGAGGCAATGTTTGGCACTTTTGAAGGTTGAAAGAGGCGCTGACTGCGAATCTGCATTTTTTTTTCTGTTTTGAAAATCACAAGGGGCGCAAAAAAGGGGGATATTTTCAAGAACCTTTCTAAAAGTGGGTTTTATCAGAGATTTGACATTTTTCATGTCAAATAGGAAGAATCTGCCTATTTTTTTTCTAGTTTGTTCATTTTTGAGTCCAAAATCAAAGAGAAACTGAAGCAGTAAGAGGACTTCAGTTCGGAACAGAACTCACAAGTTATAACGATGATATTTTTGGTCTATGGCTTTAGGTGCTCGCACCACTCGAACTTTGGTAAGACCCCGGCTCTATCCACCCTTAGACGACGCCATATTGTTTAGAAAACATTCGAAAGAATTAAAAACAAGACATTTACACTTTGGAGGTTAGGAGGTTATATTTAAGATCTTTAGGCATTTAAAAGAAAACCGCATTGTTTCGCATTTTGACGCTTGTTCAAACGAATATAGTTTTATCTAAGTAAACTTTTGAGCCATGAGCGAAAGCTCAACTCATACTACTTCGTTTTATATTTCAAAATCAAATCGTGGTGGCCTCAACTAAAACTCCGCTAGGATGCGTCTCATTTTTGGCGTTTGTAGGCGTTTAATTGAATTGAGGACGAACAGTCAAGTAAAACGAAGGCCGAACATTGAATAATTGATCATGGTTAGCAAGGATTCAGTGAGAAACGTAAAAATAACGGAGCTGGTTTCTGGCACCAAAACCGGCGCCGGGGAAGGCCTCATTTCAAGGCCATTGTTCTGTGCTTTACCCCATTATAATTGAGATAAAAAATGTGGGATTGTGTACCTGAAACCTTTGTCTTCCGGACCTGATAGGTGTAATTCGCGAATATTGCGTTCTAAAAAGAGGGTTTTGGCCGCGTTTTTGGCGTTTGGGACCACTGTGCGCCCCCCCCCCCCACCCGGGCGTTGGTTTTACCTATTTAACCTAGTGCGGCGGTTTAAACGCTGCCTTGCTCGAGAACTTTGGCATAGCTTTCCTGGCTGCAACCCGGGTCCTGATAAGGCCGTCCCGGCGCTCCTCGCCGACGACCTTCACCGCGGCGGTGGTCACCTCGTGAACGAAGCGCTCCACTGCTTGGGTGTGGCACGGCAGCGGGGGCAGGTTGAGAGGGCCAGCAGCGACAGTGGCTTAAAGGTCCTCGTCGTCCAGGTCGTCGAGGAGAGGTGGAGGATTGATGACGCTCTTGTCCCAGTGGAGCGAGTCCTGAAGGCACGGGCCGGCACTGCACCTGGAGTGGTGCGAAGCTTCATCGTCCCGGAGATCAACACCACCGCCAGCTAGTACCACCAGCTCATCTTCTGGGACAAGAGCGTCATCAATCCTCCACCTCTCCTCGACGACCTTAACAACGAGGACCTTCAAGCCACTGTCGCTGCTGGCCCTCTCAACCTGCCCCCGCTACCGTGCCACACCCAAGCAGTGGAGCGCTTCGTTCACGAGGTGACCACCGCCGCGGTGAAAGTCGTCGGCGAGGAGCGCCGGGACGGCCTTATCAGGACCCAGGTTGCAGCCAGGAAAGCTATGCCAAAGTTCTCGAGCAAGGCTGCGTTTAAACCGCCGCACTAGGTTAACCAGGTAAAACCAACGCCCGGGTGGGTGGGTCGTCGGAACTCGATGTGCAGGCACCTCCTCGTGGTGAGTCCTGGGTAGGCAGGTAGTAGCAACACTTGCTGAGCTAAGACCTGCACGCTTTTACAGTTTTTAATGGGCGCACGGCAAGCGCAGCTGATTTGGGCTGTTTTGGGGGATTTGTCCCCACCCCTTTCCCCCTTCCCCTGTGCGACCCAGCCCCGGGCCGGGGGTCGGGTCGCGTCCTCCCTACCCCAGTACTCCTTTTTACCACCTCAGGTCATGGTACAGACCTACTGGGTAGTCACAAACACCAAAGAAAGCTGAAAGAACGTAACAGAAACGTAAACTTTTAGTGAAAAATACATGGAAATTGGGGTCTGGGGCACACACACAATGTGTCCGGTGGTTCGGCCAAGCTGAAATGGGTGTCTTTACTGTCAGAAATGACCACCCGACCATGCGACTGCCACCCCGACCGGTCAAGATGATACCAGGGGCCTAAAAACATAAACAAGTGGAAAAACTCCGCTTTTTCGCATAAAACGTCCGGTAGGGTGTTGAAGGAGTTGTCCAATCGCAAAAACAAGATCAGTTCTGGAATCAGCATGAAAAAACAAAACTTTTTTTTGCTATCCAAAAGTCGATATCGAAAAGTCGTCCATATCGACGCACCCTACTGTCCAACCTACCCTGTGACGTTGGGATCCGAATTTCGGTTTGCGTGCCGGTTTGCGTGCCGGTTTCCGAGTCCTCGACCGTGAGCCAAAGTCTCATCTCGATGCGACGTCAAAAAGTGGTTGTCTGCACTCCAAAAAAAGTGTCCTGTCAATGCCGTTAATTTATTACCAGTTTTCCCTGTAGGTCAATTCACAGCGTTTACTGTGATCTGCTCACGCGATTCACTGTGATCTTGTTCGCGGTGTTTACTGTGATCTGGTTCCCAGTAAACACTGTGAGTTTGACGCCGCTGAGCACCGAAGTACTGCAAATCAGGCTACAATTCACGGCGTTTACTGTGGCCAGATCACAGTGAACACTGTGACCGAGATCACAGTGAACGCCGTGAACTAGTTCACAGCAAACGCCGTGAATTGCATAACAGCAAACATTGGTAATAAATTAACGGCATTTACAGGACCTTTTTTGTACAGTGTGCCCTGGTTATCTGGCAGCCGTCAGGGAGGATTAAGAGTTTGCGCAATGCGTGTTGCCTACCCTGCGCTCAACAGGCGGTCCCCGCGCGAGTGTGCTTAACGCCTTTAAGCGCAGACTGTGTGTGCGTGCGTGCGTGCGTGCGCTCACGGAGAGCGAGAGGGGAGAAAGGTTGCATCTTGAACTACGTGTTTGTCGCCCTTGTGCTTAATTCGTTAAGCACACCTTGGACCGCTGTTGGCCTGGAACGGGATAGCTGCTGGCCGTTTTTTTTTTTTTTAAACGCTTTTGTTAGCCCGTTTGGGTCTAACCCCTGATCAGCTTGGAATAGCTCCGCAGGGTTTGCAGTTAGAAATTGCAAATTGAAAAGTGTTTAGGAAGAAATCGTGGCCGATATTGCTACATGTGCATGCACATACCTCAGAAATTAGAGGCCGGCTCGACACCCACAGTCCTGGCTTAGAACAGTGTGGGTAGTCCCGTGCTCGGGTAAAACTCCCTTATGGTTGCCCCCCACCAGCCACCTGGGCAGGCGGGGAGAGAAATGGGGAAAGACGGCCGAGGCCGGCCCAGTCCAGGTAGGACTGAGCTTGAGGGGAGAGGAGACCCGCTTCCTGGAGGTCCCGAAGGTCCTCCGGTAGGCAGGTTTGGAGGTTAGCAAGGCACACAGCTGTTGGCTGTATGTACTTGTTAACTGGACGCCGCCGGTTGACGGTAGGTTGGGAAAGGATGTGGGGAAGGATGGGTGGGGCAAGGCTGAGCAGCCTTAAGGCCATTTTGGCCCGCAGGACTGGCAGCCGTGTTTGGATAGACGGGATCTCCAGGTCCTCGTGAAGCCAGGCGGAGGGATACCGTCTGTCAACATTGAGGGCCTTACGGAGAATACCCCGCTCTGTGGAGAGTAGACTTTGTGTGTAGGTGTGTGTGGGAGCTGTTAGTGGAATGTTGGCTGAGTACTCCAGCACGGGGCGGATAAACACCTTGTAGGTGTGCAGTAAGACTGCTTGAGACGTGCCTTTGCCGCCGTGTTGGAGCATTTTAAGCAGGTTAGCGCGTTGGTACACGGTTTGCCTGACTTTGCGTAGGTGGGGTGTCCAGTTAAGGCAGCGCCCTAGCTGGAGGCCCAGGTAGCGGGTAGTGTCAACCCGTGGAAGTGGAGCGTTGTGGAGTGTAATGCGGTGGTTGTGTTGGTTGTGTTTACGGGATGAGTAGTGGGTGAACCTGATGAGGGCTGATTTGTCCTGGTTTACGGCGACTCTCCATTTACGTAGCCAAGGTTCGAGAACATTGGATATGTAGGATTGCAGTTGGGTCTCGGCCGCAGGGACCGAGTTGTGGATGGAATACACGACCGTGTCATCCGCAAACTGTTGGACAAATTGAGCCCTGGTGTTACGTGGTGCGGGAAGGTCACTGATGTACAAGTTGAACAAGTCACATGACACCGGCGCCCCTTGTGGGGTTCCCCCTGTTAGTGGAAAGGCCCGGCTTTCAGCGCCAAAGAAGGTAGCTTTGGCCGAGCGGTGTGATAGGTAGTTGTTGATAAGGCGGACTATGGGCTGGGATAGGCCGAGCTGCATAAGCTTGTAAACCAGCCACTCATGCCATACTTTGTCGTAAGCTTTTTCAATGTCCAAGAAGGCTGCCAAGGCGACCTTGTTGGTATTGAACGCATCGACTAGTCTCTGGGTGAGAAGCTGGAGTGCAAGCGGGCAGCTCAGGCCTGGCCTGAAGCCGAACTGGGTGGGAGGTATTAGCCCGAGGGCGTTAACTTCACCACGAAGTTTAGGGAGCCATGCCTTTTCAAACAATTTTCCCATTGTGTTGAGTAGGGTAATAGGGCGGAGGTTGGCTGGGTTAGACGTGTCCTTGCCAGCCTTCGGGATGAAAATAACTTTGCCCTCTTTCCAGCTAGCTGGGAAGTGGCCAGAGAAATCAACAGCTTGGAACAGTACACATAGGCGCGTCAGGAACTCCATTGGGGCATGCTTGAAGGCAAGCCACGGAATCCCATCGGGCCCAGGTGCAGAGTTCTTTTGCTTTGCAAGAATGGCTGACAAGAACTCGGGGGTGTAGGAGTTCGGGTGTTGGGGGATTTGGAAGTGTGCTGGTGGTGTGAGGGCGTCCTGCCGTTCCCGGAGGTAAAGCTGAACGTCCTCGTGGTGTGTGTGATTGAAGATGGGGTTTTGTGGTGGAGAGCAGACACCCTGGAGGATTTCCCCCAGGACGTCCGCTTTTTGTTGGTTGGTGGCCAGGAGTTGGCCGTTGTGTTGGAAGGGGCGGACGGGAGGCTTATTAGTGCTTGTAAGGCGCTTAAATGCTTTCCAGAACTTGGACCCGTCGTGATGACTGAGATCCTTGGTGGCCTCAATCCAAGACTGGTTAAAGAACTCTTTCATTTGAGCCTTTATTTTACGCTGATTAGCGTTGTATCTGGGGCGCAAGCCCGGCTGCGCCCGGAGCTTGCGCCTTAAGCGCCTGTTAAGCTTAATAAGCAGAAGTGTACGCGGGGGCAACCTACGGCGGAAGCCCTTGACGAACGCGACGGGTGTTGTTTTTTGCAGGGCCTCAGTGAGGAGCTGCTGCAGAGCCCGCGCTTCCTTGTCCAGAGCAGCAGGGCTGTCCAAGGGCGGCGCGGGGAGGGTGACAAGGGCCTCCTTGACCTCAGCTTGGAACTGTTCCCAGTCCGTTCGCTTATGGTTGCGGAAGGCACGCTTGGCAGGGGGAGGGGGAGGGGGGCCAGGAAGGGTGAAAGCCGTTAACAGCGGCAAGTGGTCACTTTCCACATCGTCAAGGACTCTGTGGCGTGGTTCCAGCATGGCCAACTGTGCGGCGAGAAGGACATGGTCGGGGTTGGAGTGGTCCCGACCATTGTTGTGGAGAAGGGTGGGTTGGGGGGAAGAAGTGCTATTAGGGGCGATCCCGAGAGCCAGTTAAACAGGTTATTACCTGATGTATTGCAGGCATGGTCACCTAGGGCGGTGTGCCTGGCGTTAAGGTCTCCAGCAATGATAGCATTGTGGAGCCCTTCAAAGTACTGGAACAAGCCAAACGGGAGATCGGACCTCGGTCTGACATAGACACTTAGCACGTGGAAGAGCTGCCCATGAATGGTCACGGAGACCCCAACGGCCTCCGTGTCCTGGGCAAGGTGAGGAGGGATGCTGGCCGAATGCCTGCTGATAGTAGCCAACGCAACAGAACGGCGACGCAGACGCCGAGCCTTGCAGCCGCGTCCAGGCCATTACTCACTGAGCGATCCAACTGCTGGCGACTGGTCGCAGCGACAGGCAATGTGCTCGTCGGCGAGTTGACGCCAGGCTTTAGAAAATGTTTCGCCGCGAGGATTTGAACCCAGCACTCCGACGTTGCATTAAATAAAATTGTGTTTTGATGTTAAAAGATTTTTTTTTTTTTTTTTTTTTTTTTTTTGCAAAAACCTATTTTTCTGCAACTTTTTGATAGTCCTCGAAAGGTTACTTTTATTAAGTCTTAAAAGGCACTTGGTTTGTCTTTGAAAGAGATTTCTCTCGGGAAAATATTTTGGTCCTGAAAAGGACCGTTTTAATATTTTTTTGTGTTTTTTGGGATGCAGAGGAAAAATTATGTACAAAAGGGAAGAAGAGAAGACAGCAGCATTAGGAGCGTGCTTCTTCGTCGGCGACACTTGCAAGGAATGTCCGCATGCCGCGGGCTTGGTGTTTTAGCTTGCTCAGGTCCTTGATGTATGCCTTGACCCTGCCAGAAGAACGGCTTCGGATGTTGGCAGCCAGATCCTTGAAGTAAGTCTTGTCCTCGTCCAGATGAGCCTCGAGATTACTGACAACTGCCAGCATGTCGTCAACTTTCTTCTTTTTCTCCAGCAGAAGAATCCTGGTATCGCCGGTTGCGGGCTCCACCTTCTTGATCACCAAGAGCAGCAAGGACACCAACTGATTGCGCAGTACGCGCACTTTCTCCTCGTTGAACTGCGACTGCCGCCAGTTGAAGTTGGTGACTTGCTTGGCGACCTCGCTGGCGCTGTGGACGTAGCCACGCAAGCGGTCAATGACCCCCAAGGCGTTAGTCTCCACCTTGCGAGTCACTGCCCAGCCCTTGCGGCTAGGGGAAGGCGAAGTCAGCTCCTCGTTGACTTGCTTGTCTAGCTCCTGCCGCTGTTGCCATGTGAGGACCTGCTCCAAGGGCAGGAGTTTGACTGGGGTTGTTGCAGGACCCGGAACAGGACCGGCAGAAGATGCACCGCCCGCTGCTTCGGCCGCCTCGGCCGCCTCGGCCGCTGCCACCGCTTGCACCGCTTCAGCCACTTCTTGCTCCTCCAAAGCCGCCCGGACCATGAAGCGCACCTTCGGCACGAACGGCTTCCGCACAGACGCTGGAGATGGTGGAGAAGGTGAAAAGTCTGCTTCCACCCGATCCACTTCCGCTGATATAATGTCCAGCAACTCGTCCACAGACTCCGGCTCCGCCTTGGCAGTAGACGGCCCGGCCTGCTCCTCGTCCTCGATGTCGACGTCCTCTTCATCTCCCGACGACTGCAGCAACATGACCTTGCCGTACTGCGATAGCCTCTCCTCCCGCTCCTCCTCCTCGGCCGACTCAAAGAGTCGCCGCTTCGATGACTGCTTCTCCATCTCCACAACACGGAACTCGGAAAACACGGACCACGGACAACAGCAAGGCAAGGACGGGATAGCGAACTGCCGGCCGGCAATTCAATTCAATTCAATTCAAATAATGTTTATTGATACTAAGCATGGTAGCCCTTTGACAAGCATAAACGGTATTAAGGAGCCCATATTGGTTACTTAATCCTTATTTAACTAGGTACATTATAGGGGAGTTTTTTGATTGAGAGCTTGGTAGGGAAAATTTAAGTAAAAAAACCTATTAATAAGTTGATACGGGGAGGAGGGCGATGAAGGGGGGCGGAACGATGTCGCTTCCTTCCTCGGCCTCACAAGGAAAGGTATTCAGGGCGTACACTCAGATTTCAGCCAAACTTTTTTTTTTCGTAGAATGACATATTAGAATAAGAATGCACCCCAAAGTTGGTGCCAAGATACATATCAACACCCTTTCCGATTTGTTTAAGACCTAACAAGCTAGGGCCCGCCCTTCCGTCGAACCGAGTTGCCAGCTCCGCTTCGCTGCGCCGGCAACTCGGTTCGACAGGGGGCCGGCCCAGCTTGGCCTGCCGGCGGCCTTTCCTCGGGCCTTCGGCCCTCGCATCAGACCCAACTTGGCCAGTCGAAGGCCCGGGCCTTCGGCCCGCTCTCATCAAACACCCCGTGAGCGGGTAAGGCAAAGTTATCGATGTACCATCGTGACTTAGGCCCGCCCTTCTATTCACAATATGCAAAAGTCCTTACACTTTTTACTCCAACTGTCCTTAGAATATGCCCATTTCATTTGTCTCTTAGCCCTCATTCCGAAAATACTCATATTTGCCATGCTACTGCAACTCCTTGCAATGGAGGCACAGCAGGAGCGCAAAACGAGCCCGTCGCACTTTTTCACATAACTCATGAAGGCGGGCTCCTGGACCCCCCTTCCGACCCCTCGTTGAAGAGGTCTTGCCAAGACCTATCGAAAACTTAAGTAAAAATTTTCAGTCGGTCGACCCCCTTTTTTCAAGATCCTGATGTGACTAATAGACGAAGTCGGGCTCCTGGACCCCCTTTCCGACCCCTCGTTGAAAAGGTCTTGCTGAGACCAATCGAAATCTGCAATAAATTTTTTTAGTCGGTCGACCCCCTTTTTTGAAGATCCTGATCTGGCCAACTTGTAAAAGCGGCCGATGGGGTCGGGACCAGGTCCATTCATCTTGCCTCGTCGCCCTGATTCCAAAAATACCCCTATGTGCCCTGCTAGCACCAATAATGGCGGAAATCCCCCTCCCGCTCATGTAAACCATGATGCACCTGCAGCAGCCCTTGTGCGACCCGGACGGGATTTGCACCACCGGATTATTTGTTTGGACGGTACTCCTGAAGTACCCTCCAAATCTGGTTACTCTAGCTCAACTCCTTCCTTGTACACAGACGACGACAACAACGACGACGACGACGACACACAGACACAAAGGCAAATGCATATGCCCTCCCCCTATTTTTTGAATAGAAGGGCGGGCCAAAAACGGGGTAAAATGGGCCTTTTTGCTGTGTATAGGTCATTTTCGGACATCGAGTCGGAAAATTGGAAGTCGAGTTTCTGATCAATTTCTACGTTATTTGGTCCCTTAATAACGAAAATGAGATATATTTTTGGTTACAGATCATATTTTGTACATATTTGGTATAACTCCCCAACTAAGATCAAAAATCTGCTGTTTGCATGTAAAAACATGGGCCATTTTAGCCCGTTTTTAGGTGTTAAAAAATCGGGAAGGGTTTGGACATGCATCTTGGCACCAACTTTGGGGTGGATTCTTAGTCTAATATGTTATTCTTACGAAAAAAAAAAAAGTTTGGCCGAAATCTGAGTGTACGCCCTAAATGCGTTCCCTTGTCAGTGGTAGGAAGACGCTGGCGGCCTCCAGGCCCGTCCAGGTCGACGTATCCCTAGTTGCCAAACAGGGGGATTAGCCCCTGCCGGTTTGAGGAATGTTGGTGCAGCTGCTAATCTGCAGAGCGAGGTTTAAGCACAGGTGTGCTTAATGGGGTACGTCTTAGCATAACACCGGGTTGGTGTTACGCTAGGGCAGTACTGGAGCGCCGACGACTGCGCGGTCCAGGTGGTGGCGGAGTCGTGTTGGCGTAACACGTTACGCCGACAGGATGGTGAAGACTCTGGCGTAACACGTAGTTGCGTTACGCCAAGGAAGCAGATCAGGGCAGCTCGTCGGCGTCCTCCTCGTCGCTGTCAGGGGGTCTCGGGGCAGCGTAGAACTGCGGCATCCTTCGGAGTCGGGTCGCCTGGCGGTGCAGCAGCTCCGGGAAAAACTCGGAAGTTTTTTGGAAGAACTTGGCGTGGTGGGCGGCAATTATGTCATGGACATATGCGATGTTGGTCTCCCGATGAACTGCACTGGTGTTGTAGCCCCAGGATTCGCCGATGGCTGCTTTAAGCACTTTGTTTTGTGCTATTTGCAGCTTCCGGAAGGAAGTGCCGCTGAGCTGGGCAGCGATGATGGGGGCGGCATACAGCAGGACTGGGCGTAACACCGTCTTGTAGAGCTTAAGCTTAAGCGCAGGGGCGAGGAGAGATTTACGCCACATCAGCGACCGCAGCGACCACTTGATCCGGTTGAGCCTCTGGACTGCGTTCTCCACGTGGGTGTGGAAGCACAGCCTTCGGTCCAGGTCCAGACCAAGGTAACGGAGGCTGCGGGTCGCTGCCACAGCCACGCCGGCCACGTCCACGGAGAAGCGCCCCGTTTGGCCGCCATTGGAGAAGAGGCCGACCTGGGTCTTCGCCGCGTTCACCACGAGGCGCCACCGCGCGAAGTACTCGGTGAGTTCCTGCAGGGCCTCGGTGAGGCGGCGACGGACCCGGTCCAGCTGGCGGCCTCCGTGGAGGATGGCGGTGTCGTCCGCGTAGAAGGCGGTGGTGCAGCCCTCGGGCTGTGGCGTACCGCTGGTGTACAGGATATACAGTTGCGGCCCGAGGACTGAGCCTTGCGGAACGCCGTCCTCCACGGCGCAGGCATCGGAGACCTGGAGGCGGTAGCTGCGGCCCTCCAGGTAGCTGCGGAGGAGCTGGCGTAACGGCAGCGCGAAGCCCATGCGCTTAAGCTTGAAGTGGAGCGCCGCGTGCCAGATGGAGTCAAACGCCTTGGTCAAGTCCAGCGCCGCCATGGCGCAGCGCCAGCCCCTGCGGTCGATGTCCCTCAGGATGCGGGTGGTGACGCGCAGGAGCTGCTCCAGGGTGCCTCGGCCCCTCCGGAAGCCCATCTGCGCTGCTGGCAGGACGTTCAGGCGGTGAGTTTCGCGCTGAAGTCTGATGTTGATGCAGATCTCCAAGACTTTGGAGAACATGCACAGCAGCGCGATGGGTCGGTAGCTGCTCGGGAGGTTTTTTGCCTTGCCGGGCTTCGGCAAGGCAATGGTCTTCGCCTCCTTCCAGTAGGCCGGGAAGTACCCCAGCAAGAGGCACGCGTTGATGATGTACATCAAGTACACGGTTGCCTTCTTGCCGAGGTTCTTGAGCACCCTGTTGCTGACGCCGTCCGGGCCGCACGCCTTCTTGACCTTGAGGCGCTTAAAGATGCCCGAAAGCTCGTCTGGCGTAACAAGCTTAAGGGGCTGTCGGTCTCGGTCGTCCTGCGGCGTCCAGTTAGTTGGGTCAGCCATGAAGGCCTCCACCTCCTCCTCCAGGGCCGGGTCCGATGACGGGGGCGGGCTGAAGCTGATGCAGTCCATGATTGCGCCAATTGTTGCGGTTCGCGCGCCTTCTGCCACCCTGGTTGCCTTGACCGGCCGGCAGGGTGGCACAACAGCGAGTGAGGGGTAGAAGCGGCGCCTCTGATTGCCTTAGCTGGCCGTCAAGGGACGCCGCCGGCCGCGGCCTCGGGACGCCGAGGGGGTAGGCCACCCACACGCTCAGCCGCGCGCATAGGCAACCCTCCATCAGCTGGAGCCGTGCGAGTGGCGACGCGGTACCGACGCGGGCCGCCAGGCGGCGACACCGGCGCTCGGCGAGGCCGGCGTTCGAGTCCCGCCTGGGGAACCGGGGGAGAGGGCCTTGGGTTGCTGATCTGGTGAGGGCAGACGCGTGCATACACCGCAGAGGTCGAAACCCGGAGAGGACTGGTCAAGTGGGACCGTGCCACGAGGCGGGCCGTACGTGCGTCTCGCTCGCAGGATTTCCTTTGTGGAGAGGGTTTTTTAATCATCGATGATGAGACCCAACATGGGCTAAGGAGCGACCAGTCAATCCTAGCCATGGCACCCGGCGGAGGAGCGGATCCGGGCGGCGGCTAGACCGGCCCATAACCTCAATCCGGCGGCGCTAACAACACCTGGCGCCGACTCCGCTCCGTCAACGCACCGTCAAATCTCCGTCAAGTTGCACGTAAATGTATGGTGAGGGAGGCTTAGGTCCTCCGGACAAATCCTGCAATGAATTCCACCGTGTTTTCCCCGAGTTGTTAGCAGTGTAATTGAACCTGGTGGGCGCTCTGCCTGGGCCTGTTTGCACCTCTCGCATTAAGTTTTCCGTTCGAATTTTACCAGGGCCGGGGGCCCTCAAGGAAGGCAAGTGCGTTCGTGTTTCGCGGCGCTCTCTCCTTGGGGATCCCCGGTACCTTCGCGTTAACTTAGTCGTTTCGTAAACAGTTACTGAGGTGAGGCAGGCGGCTCAGGCAGAGGCCCAGGAGGTTAGCTAATGTATTCTATTTTGATCAGTAACTGAGATTTTATTCCGTGTTCTTTAAATCTTCTATGACTGTACTGGACTCGTTTCACCTTTTGGAGTTCTGATTCAGGTACGGTCCAGGTTAGTTTTGTTGATCTACAGTCTCCGTCTTATGGTACGAGATAACTATGTGTTTTTTTTGTCAGTCAGTCATGAGTCTGTAAGTTTTGTTTAATTTTTGATTTTGTCGAGCTCTAAAGATTGTTCACGGAAACCTTACTGATCGAACCTCTCTTATCAAGTTGTGTAGTCCTGCGTGGCTACTGATTCTTCGATTTAGACTAATATTGAGTCCACACGGTCCACTGTTTAATAAATCCCTATATACTTCTAATTAGCTATTTCCTTTTGGTGTTTTCCTTTCTAATGTTGGCAAGAAGTGACTGGTGGAACTCTGGTTCCTGGCGCCCTGTAAAAATAGCCAAGATTTCCACGACCCCTCTGCCACTATTTGGGGGCTTGCCTCGGGCAATATTGTCGAGTCAGATGACGCGAACTTCACTACACAATCTTGTCCTCCGACTTGGTCAGCGTCTCGCCGTTCACCTCCAGCGGCGGGATGAAGACGTCGGTGCGGCGCTTAAGCGCACGCTGGATCTGGTGCAGCTTCTCGCTGGCCGGGTCGTCCGTGTTGATGGCGTCGCTCCACGTGCGGTCGCTGAAGGCACGCTTCAGCGTCCGGAAGGTTTTGTTGGCCTTGTAGTAGGCCTTCCGGTTCTCTGGGCTCGGGTTACGCTGGAGACGGCGCCGGGCAGCATGCAGTTGGCGCAGAGCGTCCAAGGTCTCCTCGTCGAACTCTGCCTGGCCGAGCCGGTGAGTGTGCGGAATGGCCTTCTTCATGGCCTTCTGGACGGCGTCGGTGAGCGTGGCGACCCGGACATCGATGTCCTGGATGGTGCTGCAGCGGGCCGGCAGCTCGAGGGTCTCGTTTAGCTCCTTGCGGAACAAGTCCCAGTCTGCCTTCGAGTAGTCTGGCGTGACACGGAGTGGCACAGCAACAGTCCTCCCCAGCGGCAGTAGGATCGGCAGGTGATCGGAAGTCAGGGCGTTCACGACCTCCACGTCGAAGTGCGTGCTGAAGGAGGTGAGTACCATGTCCAGCACACTCGGATTTCCGTGGCGGGGAATGAAGGTCGGCTCGTCGGGGTGGACGAGAAATACATCGTCTCGGTTCTGAAGAAGCTGGTACAGCGATTTCCCCCGTGCATTGCTGGTTCGGCAGCCCCAGGCAGCGTGGCGTGCGTTGAGGTCGCCGAAGATGACAGTGCGAGGATGCAGCCGGAGCAGTCGGAGTAGATCGCCGATGGGCATTCCCCCCTGCTGCGAGACGTGTGCGTGTATGTAGAGCGTCTCGGCGCCGTCGTCTTGCGTAACAAGCACTCCCAGGGCCTCCACGTTGATGTCCTCCGGAAGTGGAAAGGGATCCGCGCGGAGGCTCTCGTGGAAGCACATCGTGATGCCGCGGCGTCCGTCCACAGCAGGCGAGGAGAAGTGGAAAAAGCCCTGGATGCGTAGGCTCAGCGCAGCTGGATCCGCGACGAGGGTCTCGCTGACCCCGACGAGCCGAATTTCAGGATGGTGCTTAAGCAGCACGCGCAGCTCTCCGATCCGGCGAGGGAGGGAGCTGATGTTGATCCCCATGGCCTTAAAGTCCATAGAACAGCATCTTGCAGGTGGCGGCCACTTCAGCAGTGCGAGCAGCGCGATCGAGAGTGGGGTTCAGCACGGCTTCCTGGCAGTCCACTAGGCGTAACATGGCTGCGCTTAATCCCACCGACTGATGGAGGATGTGCGGGTTCATCTGGAGCCGATTAAGCACATGGAGCAGGCCTTCCGAGTCCGGAATGTCGTCCGCATGGTGCTGGTGGTCCGAGATGTGGAATTGGAGCTTTCGGCCGGACGGCGTCCCGCTCGGGTGGGTATTAAGCGCACCTGCGCTTAACCCTTTAAGTCACGAGATTTTTCCAGGTAACTTCTCATGATTTTTATGATCTAGATCGACTATTTGGCACCCAAGGAACCCATTTTTGTCGGTCCCGAGGTTGTGCGGTGCACGGTTCGGCGCTTACAGAACGTTGTACCCATACAACATTATGACAGAGGGGTAAAAATCCAACTAAAATTTTTTTTTCTTTTCTGAAACTTTTTTGAGTCACGAACATTAGTTGTGGTATAAATATTCTTGATATAAAAGAGCAATTCCATTGGACATCAATTATACCCTTTTATTCTACAAAAACTGCCAAAAATCGTCAAAAAAAGCACATTTGAGAATAAAGGAGGTTTTTAGCCACCTTAACCGTCAGATATTTCGATATTTGAAGTCATGACCTAATGGTAAAATCATCAGGGAATTCAGTACTGAAGTCAGAACCCAAAATATCTCAAAGGTATGGTCTTGGTGGCTGAAAAACGTGAACGTTGTAACCATACAACATCATGAGTGCGGGTGCAATCAATATACCAAAAAGGGCCATTGACTTATTTCGGCTATATGATAGCTAAACCACGATACGAAAGAGACTACAGCACAATATCTATGCTTCGCAACCTAAGTTTGCTCTAAATTATATGTTCAAATCAAAGACGGAACTCAAAGAGAGTCCACACGCCAGAATCTCAACCTGTAGTCACAATGTTGTACCCGTACAACATTAGAAACATCGTGATAAATAAACACGCAGGTGCTCAAGAAACTAAATGTTACTTATAAAACACTCTTTGGAAGACTGTTGAATAGCCTTAAGTCTCCGAAAGCCAAAAGAAATATTTTGTCTGCTTGAAAACTTAGCTCAAAGTTTCGAAATATTAGAATAAATTTCATCAATGCCCGGATGAGCCAACGGGCCAAAAAGAAGATATAATTACGAGAGAGCATGTTATTTTAGTGCGTATGGACCAAAAATGTAAAATTTTATCATTTCGAACCGAGAAGTAGTACCAAAACATCCTCCCTCACTTACCACCAAACGTCGGGAAAATGCTTACCCTGATGTCATAACGTTGTATGTATACAACGTTCGTGTTATGATGCGCCCCAGTGGTGCCACCCATCCAGGACCAAGCACGGTTGGCCTCTAACCTGGTTGTTGATCGTTTCGGATGAATTTCGCGTTGAATTTAGATCAAAGAAGCCATTACAAGGGTTAGGATAGCTGACAATCTTCTGGCGCGCGGACGAGGTTACGAAAAGGCATTTTCCAAGCAATGTTGGTAGCGCTGTATGCATCCGAGGAGTTCGGCGGGTGGCTCAAAATGAAGCGACAGTGCAGTAGAACGTAATGTGAGTGAGAAAAGTCGAATCGGAGCAAAATTAGCCACTCGGGGCCCATTTTAATTAAACGTTGTATGGGTACAACATGTGACTTAAAGGGTTAATGGGTTGCCTGACTTCCAGGCGTTCATAGGCGGCTGGGCTTGCTGCTTGCTGTTACGGCGCGTCTGGGGGAGTGCACCAAACCTGTCTTGCAGGTTGCCAGCACTCGACCCCGTCCGGCCAGATGAGCTGCGTCGTCTGCTGCGGCTCCGAGAGCGTCGTCGGCTGCTGGAGCGGTCACGGAGTTTCCGAGCCTCATTAAGCACTTCCCGTTCCCCTAGCGAAGGGTCGGCCCCCGGCATGGCATCCTGGCCGGCCTGGGGGGGACGTACGCTTACGGGGGCGGTAAAGCCCTTAATGAGGACTCTCTGCGTCGGGAGCTTGGGGAAGTCCTGCTCGCGGTTTGGCTGAGCGGCAGGGTCAGGCCGGGGCTCGGCCTTCTTCCTCCGGTTCATGGGCTTCTGCAGGCGTTGTTCGTCTCGCTCCATGGCTGCCTCGATCTGCCGTTGGCGTCGCGGGCAGACTGGGATTGAGATGTTTTTCCCATGCTGGTCGATTGCTGGCTGGGAATCCATGGCGGAGTGCCCAGCCGACTGACACACTGTGCAGAACTTCCCGCGAGGGCAGTTTGCATCGGCGTCGTGAGGGGAGCCACAGGCGGTGCAAACGGCGGGTCTGTGGCATCCTCTGCTCAGGTGGCCGCTCTGACCGCACTTGCTGCAGAGCGTGGCTGCCTTGGTGGGACGGCTGCGGGGCGCCTCCCAGCGGACCACACAGTGGGCCAGTGAGCACGTGGCGCGCACTTTGTGCAGCTGCGTGCCCGCCGGGAAGCCTACTTTCACGTTCAGGCTTGGCTTAAGGCCGGTGGTGGTGCTGCCGTCCGGCAGCTTCGTAATAGACTTGGTGGGCAGCCTGCTGACCTCGGTGGGGGCGGGGAGCCCCGCCGCGACGATGGCCTTGGCGATCTCCTCCTCCGTAAGCGATGGTGGAAGAGGCGTTACGACTAGGCGTAACAGCCTCCGGCACTTGGGCACGAAGGTGTGCCATTGCAGGTCGGGGAAGATCAGCCCGATTGTCTCGTTCAGCAGGTCGTAGTCGGGAACGTCGTAGGTCTGAAGGTCAAGTGTGTTATGGTTCACTGTGACCTTCAACATGTAGCGTAACGGAGCCTGCAGCTTGGACACCATCTCCAAGTAGCCCGTCTCCGGCTGGTCCAGGATCACTGGCGGTGGTTTGGAGCTGCCAGCTTCCCTGGAGGTAGGCCACTGAGCGGGGCCGCTGGGTGGTTTGGGGTGAGCGCCGGGCGTAACGGAGCTTGAGTGAGTCTCCGTTCTGGCGCGCTTAACGCCAGCTTTAGGAGCGGGGGGTTTTTGCAGGAAGTGGCTGGGGATGTTCTTAATGACCTTAAGGACATCCTTCCTGTTGAGCCACTGGGCGAGAGATGCCAGAATTGCAGATTCGGTGTTGCCAACCAGAGGGATTGGTATTGGCGGCGAGTACCCGTTGCACAGAGCTATACCCAGGGTGATAGCATGTGCATTGGGATGGGTGTTGTCCAAGGTGTTGAGCGCTCGGATAACGGCCTGGACCTCCTCACTGAGGTGCTCGGTGTGGAAGCCATCCATGTTGTCGTCTGAGTCCTCGCCGTCGTCCACACGGTAAAAGTGCCGCCTTGAAATCCAAGGGGATGCCTTGTTTTAATTTCCAAGGGGTTTGAGTGAATTTTCAAAATAGTCCAAATTGACATCACGTTACAGAAATGGATTCGTCTCGACAAGACAAACAAAAAATGTCAACACATGTAATAAGTTTGGATGGCAAATTAAAAAGTTATTTAACTTCAAAAGTACAAAGTTAGCCTTTTTGGCTATGTTACAAACTTTGAGGTTCAATAACTTTTTTATTTCCCATCCAAACCTATGACATGTGTTGACATTTTTTGTTTGTCTTGTCGAGACAAATCCATTTCTGTAACGTGATGCCAATTTGGACTACTTTGAAAATTCACTCAAACCCCTTGGAAATTAAAACAAGGCATCCCCTTGGATTTCAAGGCGGCACTTTTACCGTGCATCCTGGGCCGCAGGTGTGCCTTAACGGCGTGTCTTAACGGCGTGCCTTAACGGCGGGGAAGGGGGAGGGGAGTGGCGAACCACTAGTCTTTGGAAGAGTTTTTTCCTTTCCAGGTGTCTTTGGAAAGAGAGGGGGGAGTGGCAAGCCACTAGTCTTTGTTAGAGTTTCTTTCACAATGTCTTTGAGAAAGAGTGCGGTAGGGAGAGGGGCGCTGCTTGCGCAGTGCGTCACCTCCCTAGCCGCGTCGATCAGGCGGGGCTAACCACGAGCGAGCGAGTCGCGACGCGTATCAGAGCAAGGCCCGTAACCGAATGCCGGCCGGCCGGCCGGCCGCCTGACATGACTCACGCGGCAGAACGGCGACGCAGACGCTCGTGGGCGGTGCGTGCCAGCAGGCCGCCGGACCCGTCTACGCGGCAGAACGCCAACGCAGACGGTGACTAACGCATGGCATCCGAATGCACCCAAGTCATCCCGTTTGAGCTTTTCATTCGACTTTAGAGCGTTACCAAATCGAAACTAATGACGCAAAATCTGTTTTTAAAAAACACAATTAATTTCGCTAACATTAAGCACACTTTAAGCGCAATTCAGGCGTGAAACAGATGTTTCCGCTTTCGTGCAGAGTGCAAAATAATGAATTGCGGTTTGCGTCCAGTGCTTTTAGACAACATTATATTACTTTTTATGGCCAAACCAAAATTTTATCAATAAACTCAGTTATTTATAACTCAATCTGCACTTAGGTCTTAAAAGTTTCTCTAAGCACACATGATATTCTTTAATTATTCCAATTTTATGCTGCTGAAATTAAACCGCTAAAACACTCTTCTGTCAACGTGCGAACAGTTGTGACTGGCACAAAAACCCCTGCGGGTTGCCTATCGGCAGCGTGCAGGTGCTTGCTGAGAGGCTCGGGACTTGTACTTGCAGGGCGGAAACCCCTGCGGGTTGCCTATTGGCGGCCTGCAGGCGCTTGCTGGGAAGCTCGGGACTTGTACTGTGTGCTTAAAGACGTGATATGTGTGCTTAAACACGTGATAGCCGAACTTTGGTGCGTAACGCGACTTAATTGATGGCAAAAGAGAGTCTTTGATCGAGTTATTTTTCCTCCTATGCGTTTTCCGTAGGTCCGCAATGTCCCACAGTCCATCTCCTCGCAGTATGACAACTTTACGCGAGGTGAAACTGGTTGCGCCGCGGGGAGTGGATCCCCGCCATCCGTCTTAATATCCAGCACGCTACGCCCTGAGCTACCGATCTGCCGGTTACATGCCCACGTAATGTGCAATGTGTTTCTCCCTAAATTTGAGTCAGGGTATTAAAATGGTCAAGTCGCGGGGATTCGAACCCGCGACATGCGTGTTGGTACGCAGGCACGTTAGCCACTGCGCTAACGATCGGTTGGTGTATTCCTGAATCGAAGGTTGATAGTTGCTCTGCAATATAGTGGGTGGGTGTTAAAGTGGTTCTGCCGCAAATATTTGAACCCATAACATTCGTCTTAGTGAACACACTCGATGCTTACCGGCTTTAAGCACAGTTTAAGCGCATATGACAAATTAATGTGCCTTTGCTATTTTTAAGCGCACTCAAAAAACTTTAAACAGACTGCACGGTTTGAACCTGTAACCTTCGTGTTAGTCAATACACTCGTTACTAACCGGCTTTAAGGCCACTTTAAGCACATATTACAGATTATAGTGCCTGTGCTATTTTTAAGAGCACACTCGCTACTTAGTGCCTTAAGCGCACATTAAGCACATATTTCGGATAAAAGGGTCTGTGCTATTTTTGAGAACAGATTCTATACTAACCGGCTTAAAGCGCTCTTAAGGGGAAATTACAGATTAAGGTGCCTTCACCTACTCTTGGAACCCATCCCCTGAGTGATCCGCTTAGTCTCTCCTTAACCTATCCTGAAGCACCCTCGGCAGGGTCATCTGGTTGGTGTAACCTATTTGGCCTAACCTATCCTGGGGTACCGTCGGCAGGTTAGGTTAGGACCATTGCGACCCTCTTCGCCTTTGGGACCCACCCCCTGGGTCGTCATGCTGGTCTAACCTACCCTGTGACGGTTCTGGCCTAACCTATCCTGGGGTACCGTCGGCAGGTTAGGTTAGGACCATTGCGACCCTCTTCGCCTTTGGGACCCACCCCCTGGGTCGTCATGCTGGTCTAACCTACCCTGTGACGGTTCTGGCCTAACCTATCCTGGGGTACCGTCGGCAGGTTAGGCTAGGACCATTGCGACCCTCTTCGCCTTTGGGACCCACCCCCTGGGTCATCTGGTTGGTCTAACCTACCCCGTGACGGTTCTGGCCTAACCTATCCTGGGGTACCGTCGGCAGGTTAGGTTAGGACCATTGCGACCCTCTTCGCCTTTGGGACCCACCCCCTGGGTCGTCATGCTGGTCTAACCTACCCTGTGACGGTTCTGGCCTAACCTATCCTGGGGTACCGTCGGCAGGTTAGGTTAGGACCATTGCGACCCTCTTCGCCTTTGGGACCCACCCCCTGGGTCGTCATGCTGGTCTAACCTACCCCGTGACGGTTCTGGCCTAACCTATCCTGGGGTACCGTCGGCAGGGACGGTTCTGGCCTAACCTATCCTGGGGTACCGTCGGCAGGTTACGTTAGGACCATTGCGACCCTCTTCGCCTTTGGGACCCACCCCCTGGGTCGTCATGCTGGTCTAACCTACCCTGTGACGGTTCTGGCCTAACCTATCCTGGGGTACCGTCTGCAGGTTAGGCTAGGACCATTGCGACCCTCTTCGCCTTTGGGACCCACCCCATGGGTCATCTGGTTGGTCTAACCTACCCCGTGACGGTTCTGGCCTAACCTATCGACGGGATAGCACTTTCCCCTGTGTGCATCGGAGCAAGAACGGGATAGCGTTAAAAAAAACTGTTTTTTGAACGTAGCTCCTAAACCGTTAGAGATAGAGCTCTGAAAATGAAATTTTGGTGGTGGGGACGCTGCGGTCCTTGACCTCTCTATCTCGCCGAAACGAATCGAATGGTATATATGAAAGTCAAATTCGCCGACCCCCCCCTCAAAAAGTGGGAGCGGGTGGCCTACCCTTAATTTTTGAACGGCTGTAGATCCTAAACGGTAAGAGCTAGCGACCTGCGGTTTGGGGCGCTCGCATTCTTTTGGTCCGGCGGTTCAGAAAATGGGGTCATAGTGCTTCGTCGCCCGCTCGGAGGGGGCGCAAAAAAAGTGCTTTCAGGACTGAATACAGTCTCTCCGAGGGGGGATAATATTGCAAGCAACCTTTGCCCGTCTTGGTAGGTCCGCGTGAAACGAAAGTTCCCTCTTGGGTCTAGTCGATACGTTAAGTCGATCTTGCAGCTTTACCATCTCTTTGTAGTCACCTACAACATAAAAATAACCCTACGTTTTACATTGTTTCAAACGATGGTCGAAGACTCGAAATGAAACAACACAGCAACTCTGTCCCAAACCAAGCAACCATAACCTAAGTCGGTGTAGGCTATCTGAAGCTTAACTCAACATGAAACAGAAACTGCACTTACATGAAATGCCTCTGACAAAGCCTTCGTACTGCTTTCTTTTATTGTTTTCATTCAAGAAATAGAATTTCACTTTGTCATCACAATTGAGCTCTCCCACGTAGATCACATCTTCTACTTTCACGAGTACATGTGAATCGTCATCACAGCAGTGTATTACTGCCCAATCAGTGTTTCCCACATGATCGGACATGATGCACAGAAGGTAAAATACAGAAAAAAAGTTAACTTCTAAGGAAATTAGTTGATCAAGTTCAAACTGGAGAGTTCTAGAAAGAAGGTGCACGCAGAGGGCTGAAAGGCGCCAAAACAAGCAACGGAACGGACTAACGGACCTGTTGCGCGTGCGCGTCCACGGCCGTGTTGATCGGATAGCTGATCGTCAACTGTTTACCTGTATGAGATTATAAATCTAAATATTGAAAAATAGATCATTGCTCGAGATGATGCAATAAGACATGATAATTTTTTCAATCTTCAAATGTTTTTATTAATACAAAATAGTAAAAAAAAAAACAAAAACACCAGCAGATGTGTGGGATTCAAGAGACTGTGGAAACAGAAGAAGAACAAAACAAGAAGAAAAGTCAAACCACGCCGACTGCTACCTGACAGATCTCAACTTTGACGGCGAAATGATTCGTTTACAGCCGTGATAAGCAGTGACGGGGCATGGACACCTGGAAATCATCACCAGGATTTATTTTATCTTATCTGGGTAGGTGGCGAACACAAATTGTTATCAGTCACGCATACGTCCTTTCAAGGCGTGCAATCTAATGTCTTACTGCAGGGTTAAGCTGTTCCTTGTCGTCTGTTGTCTACATCTATTTCTTCTTCCTTCATGTTATAGAATTAACCCAATATGTGTGCAGAAGAAGATGAAATCTTTCTTTCACTTTCAACTTCCCCCGGTGCTCCATTGTCATCACCTGCGTGTTCTTCGCCAACCTCACCCCTCGTCATTCAGTGCCTGCTCATCAGACTGGGACAAAATGCAGAAGCAGACTGCACTGAAGGCTAAACCTGATGGCAAAATTGGAAGTTTGTAGCCGTGATGTGTAGTGAAGGGGCGTGGACGCCTGATAATCGTTGCCATAATTAACTTTGTCTATTTCAGGTAGGTGACAAAGACAAATTGTTATCAATCACATATACTTGCTTTCAAGGCGTTCAATCTAATGCTGTACTGCAGAGTGCAGCTGGTCCTTGTCGTCTGCTGTCTACATCTATTTCTTCTTGCTTATTGTAGAATCAACCCAATATGTCTGGTGAAGAAGAGGACATAGATTTGTCTCCTCCAACTTCCCCGGCGGCCCCATTGTCATCACCTGTGCGTTGTTCTCCACCAACCTCACCGCGCTGTCATTCACCCCCTACTCCACCTCATCACTCTTCGACATCCTCTGACAGTAGCAAGTCATCAACTGAATCACCAGAAAAGAAAGGTGTCAAGCGCAAGGTAAATTTTTAAGAACATTTAATAATGTTTCGTTTTAAATTAATTTTTCCGAATCCGCGTTTCCTTGGTGTCTGTGTGTGAGTCTTTAATATTTAGAGATTTAGAGTCTTTTTAAATTTCTTTATGTTATTGATCGGACAAGTGGAATGCTGAATAAAATATAACTCATTTTCATCCACTATTAAAAATCTGTATTTTAATGGATATGACTGATAAACACAACCTTACCTTATCTTGTGTTCTTCTTTTAACTTCCAGCTACACAGAACAACTCTGCAAAGGAAACTACTGAAGTTCCAATCCGATTTAAGTGATGATGATACAAATGCTGGCCCAGAAAGTAATGTCTTTGACAATCAAGAAAATTCTGACAACGTAGAGGCATATGGCGCTTCATGCAGCAATCGTCATGAAAGTGAAAGCCACTCACCTGGTCAAGATGCTAGTGGTTCCAAAATTGGGAGTGACCGTGAAAACAGTGGTAGTGGAAGTGAAGACAGTGACAGTGAATCATACTCTAGTGATACTTCAGGTTCTGTAGCCTCTCCAATTAGATCTTCTGAAAGTGCTCAGTCTTCTGATGATGAAGCTAATGATGATCAAAGTAACGCAAGTGCTGACACTATTTATTCTCTTTATACTGGGGCACCTGTAAGTGCTGAGGAAGGTCTTCTAACTGTTCTTAAGTTGTTTGTTGATGGAAGGTGGACTAAAGACAGTTTTGATCAAACTGTCAAAGCTTTTAAAAAAATGTTGCCTCAACCTAATGAAATGCCAGCAAATGGGAGAGCTGCTTTCAAAAGACTTGAAGATTTGACTTCAGCTTGTAAGGAGGTCCCATTTGTGTATTGTAATGACTGCTTAAATCTGGTGACGACTGTAAATGACTCATGTGACCATACCAATGGCCACAGCAAATTTTTATTATTTCCAATTGACGAGCAAATTAAACATATGTTTGAACAGCGAGGCTTAGCTTCAGTTATAGATTCATATCGAAATCATCCCTCCAGGAAAGCAGGTTTTATTTGTGATATTGTAGATGGCTGTGAATACTTGAGAGTTAAATTGCATTTTCCAAATCCTTATGACTTAATATTGTTGTGGAATACTGATGGTGTTTTAATGTCTGAGAGTTCATCACTTGATTTGTGGCCTGTACTCGGCATTGTGTGTGAAGTTCCACCACGTCTCCGGTCTTCATTTATGATTGTAGCTGGTGTTTATGTTGGTGAGAAGGAGCCTAATATGAATGTTTATTTACAACCATTTGTGGATTCTTTAAAAAAATTATCTGAGGAGGGAGTAACTTGGGTCCATCCAGTTTCAAAGGAACATATTGTTTCAAGAATATCAGCTCCAGTTCTGTGTGCAGATGCCCCAGCTAAGGCTAAGGTGATTGGGATGCAACAGCACGCATCCAGATATGCTTGTGTCATTTGTGAACAGAAAGCTCTGAGAACACAGCCAATTCTTTTACGTAATGGTAAAAAGCGAAGGTTGAGACGTTTCTTGTTTCAGGAAAATTTGAGTCGACTTCGTACTGGTGTCAGTATGGACCAGTTAGGTACTGAAGCCGAAAGGGTTGGAGAGCCCCAGAGGGGCGTTGCCGGAAACTCAGTGGTATCAGAAATTCCTCACTTGGACAGAGGTGCTTGTACGGCTGCTGAATACATGCACCTTGTCCCATTAGGAATTGTTAGGTACCTTCTTTTGATATTATTATGTAAGAGGGGACCATGGTTTCTTGGTGATAAGATACCTGAAATGGACAAGTTTATCAAATCTATCAAAGTGCCAGACTTTTTCAACCGATTGCCACGGAAACTTGCTGACATAAAGTATTGGAAAGCCAGTGACTTTCGTGCTTTTCTCTTATTTTATTCTTTACCTCTTTTTAAAGGTAGATTACCTGACAAATACTTCCAACATTGGCTTCTGTTGGTTTCAGCTATGTTTATTCTTTTGAAGGATTGTATTTCAGATAATGATCTACTTATGGCTGACCTAATGCTCCGATCCTTTGTAAGAGATATCAAAGAATTGTATGGTGAAAAGTGTTACACATACAACTGCCATAATTTAATTCATTTGAGTCTTCTTGTAAAACGTTGGGGACCTTTGTGGGCCACAGCTGCCTTCATTTTTGAGTCTTTTAATGGTTTCCTAGGAAGGCTTGTTCATGGTACAAAACATTTAGGCCAAGAACTAATAAACAATATTAAGATTTGTCAAAGTGTGGCTATTTTAGACAACATTGTTAATGCCCGTGATGGTGATCATCACCAGTTTAGTTCAAAAGTCAGTGAAGTAGAAGGAAAGCCTTTGCCTAAAGAAAATTTAAAATTAGACGAGGAGAGAACTATTCAGTCTTGTCCTGACTTAGGATATTATGTTCTCCATTCAAGAGCTAAACTTATGTCTAAGTTTTTTACGACTAAACTGTATGATGAAAGAGTGAAGAGAGCCAATTCAATCATCCAATTTAAAAATGATGCCAAGATTCAATATGGTCAAATACTTTATTTTATAAAATCAGGCAGTGCAGCATTGTATTGTTTAGTGCAAGTGTACAAAATGGAACATACTCAAATAATGTGTCATGAAAATTCTAGGCATATTGTTGGTCATTTATTGCCAGTTTCAGAATCAGACAAGTTAATTGTTATTCCAGTTGAGTCCATTGTCACAAAAGTTGCAAAAATTGGAATCTACCTTGCAGTTATGCCAAACCCCTATGAAGTCCATTTGTAAACGATTATTGTGTGCTTTTATATTTAAGAATAAATATTTCACCTTTTAATTTTTTTATTTTATTTTTTTTCATGATGAAATATGTGTTGACATGCACAACTTTTAACAACATTTAATTTCCCACTCTCCTGCCTACTCCCTCCCCACCCCCACACACACACTTTTTTACACTCTCAGGCTTGCCGGTGGTTAGGTTGGGTTTGATGCAAACTTGATATTGACTTGATGCGTGCCTGTTAGGGACCGTCCATAGAATTCCTTCTGAGCACTACCACAGAAGCGGCGTACGGTCAAGGACCATACAAGAATGTGACTTACATGTAGAAAAATTTAATTACAACAAATGTGCACTAGTGAAATCTGTTTTTGCGATAACATAGTCGCAGCTTATGAACGGTCCCTAAACTGCCTGGCCTAATAACCATGGAACCCGTGGCTCGATGGGTTTGAAATTTTAAGAGCGTGTTCCTGTTTAAGTTATCTTCCACCACTCAAAAAATGGAATGAATGATGCAAGCCGTTCAAGACCAATCGTGAAAGTGACCTTTCGTGTTTTCACCCAAAAGGTCTGTTCGTGCCCCAACAGTGGTCCTGGGCCTGACAGCCGTGTGGACAGTCGTTTTTTTAAGTCATGTTTTCCGCAGTTTCATAGCTAGCAGAGGTACGCGGGGCGTTTAAATGAAAGTGAGATGCATTTTTTTATCTCCTTCTCATTACTAAATCGGCATTCAGCGACCCAATCGGTTTTGAAAGGAAATTATGTTGGTGAGCATCGTCTACAGCGATTCGCATCGGCCCGCCAAAAACCCTGAGCTGCCATTGGCTGTCATTGTCACATGAAGAGACGTCACGCCAGGCCGACGGCAGTCGAGATAGTTGTCTGCAAACTACAATATTTCTTGTTAATTAATTGAGTCAGTTTTTATTTTTCTAAACTCTGGAGGTCTAACAAAATGAAATTATTCTATGAACTTATGGATTTATTATACCTGGGTAACAAACACGGAAAGTATGTGTTTTGAACTTTAGGTTAACCTCTTTTATGCTCATTTTTGGAGTAGAGCAACACATAGGAAACTTTCTGTGATATTTTAACAACTGTGATTTGCCTCTTGGGCCACCACATGTGAAAGAAACTTTTTTTTTACTTTGACTCAAACAGCTACATTGTTGGTAGCTACATGTGTATGGAGAAAAAATCAACATGTGTTGAGACAAATAATAAGTCTTCGAAAACAAATTTTAAGAAACAAGAAGCGAACTGAAGCAAGACTTCCATTAAATTCCTCTCATCGAACACAAACCATTTCATGCTTCTCTTCTCCTTTCATTGCTGCCAGTTTCTGTACCTAAAATTTTCACGGTATTGAGGTTCCCTTGAGTTTCTTTCACGAGACTGAGGCCACTCCGGATGATCATATAAGTCAGGCACTGGAATAGATCAAAGAGTGAAAATAGGTTGAGTTGTTAGAAAAACATTTTATCATGTAAATGTTCCAATGGTAAGTTTCGTTGCATAACGTTGGTCCTTTATATTGGGTGAAAACAGGGAAAATACTATTTCCAAACCTCACTTGCACTTTGACGAGGTAGCGTTTGTCAAATAGGTACAATTTTTGTACAATGTTGGAAATTTTTAAAGGCTCTTGTGGCTCATTGAACCCTGCCACTAGCCTAAATAAGGATGTGGATTATGTCTGGGTGTCAACTTGACATCCATATGTAGGCTTAAAAGTTAATGCCACAAATTGGATGTTTCAACTGTAATATGTTTTGGTTCAATAAAGGTAAAACTTAGGGTGATTTTTGTCCAAAAAAGTATTCTTAAGAATTAAAATATTTATTATTAAAAATTATTTAATTTATTAAAAAAATTATTAAAAATTATTATTTTTTATTAAAATATCCTCTAAAATTTGCACCCAGAAAGTGTTGAAAAGTTAGATTCATGTAGAATTCAGAGTTAAAAAAGAAAAAAGCTTCAGGTCATCTTAGAGTTCCTTAAAATTTAAAATTAGAGTGAGAAAGAGGGGGGGGGGAGGAAGGCGGGGGAGGGGGGAAAGTATTGCATAGTGCTTACAGTGTCTCCGGGAACGGGCAGGTTCCACTTCATTAACCCATTCCTCTTCCAGCAGCTCCAAAATTACTCGAAGCATCCTGATGCTTTCGTTTATTTGACTCGGTAGGCGCTGGAGCCTTCGTTGTAGACGACTGATCTCAGTCTATAAATCAAACAAATAATATCCTTGTGCCTTTTGCATACCCACCAACATGGAAGAAACTTATAACGAAACCACTTACATTGACGTATGCTCGGCACTCGTGGAGCATAATTCTCCTTGCTCTTGCGACATGCTCAAACGCATAGGAACCATGAGACGTCATTGTCCAAAAGTACCAATTTCTCCTTGTACGCCCTCTCACGGCAAGACACTGCTGCAAGGCAACGATGGCAACAATGGCTCGCGATGCGAGCGGGGCTGGCGAATTATCACAGTGCTCTCAACCGTGGATTTGCAGTGTGGTACCGGTATACTGCATCAATTCAACAACTGCGTGAGGCTCATGCTCGGGGACAACGCCGCGTGGCTACGGGTTGGAGACCCGCGCGACCCGAACACTTCGTATGCCTGCATAGGAAGACGACATACGTGGCCGTATGTGCGTCCAGCCGCGTGTACAAGGTCGTACACGAGTCGTATGCCTACAAACGAAGACGGCATACGCGGCCGTATGTGCGTCCAGCCGCGTGTACAAGGTCGCACACGAGTCGTATGCCTACATACGAAGACGGCATACGCGGCCGTATGTGCGTCCAGCCGCGTGTACAAGGTCGTACACGAGTCGTATGCCTACATACGAAGACGGCATACGTGGCCGTATGTGTGTCCAGCCGCGTGTACAAGGTCGTACACGAGTCGTATGCCTACATACGAAGACGGCATACGCGGCCGTATGTGCGTCCAGCCGCGTGTACAAAGTCGTACACGAGTCGTATGCCTACATACGAAGACGGCATACGCGGCCGTATGTGTGTCCAGCCGCGTGTACAAGGTCGTAAACGAGTCGTATGCCTACATACGAAGACGGCATACGCGGCCGTATGTGCGTGCGTCCAGCCGCGTGTACAAGGTCGTACACGAGTCGTATGCCTACATACGAAGACGGCATACGCGGCCGTATGTGCGTCCAGCCGCGTGTACAAGGTCGTACACGAGTCGTATGCCTACATACGAAGACGGCATACGCGGCCGTATGTGCGTCCAGCCGCGTGTACAAAGTCGTACACGAGTCGTATGCCTACATACGAAGACGGCATACGCGGCCGTATGTGTGTCCAGCCGCGTGTACAAGGTCGTAAACGAGTCGTATGCCTACATACGAAGACGGCATACGCGGCCGTATGTGCGTGCGTCCAGCCGCGTGTACAAGGTCGTACACGAGTCGTATGCCTACATACGAAGACGGCATACGCGGCCGTATGTGCGTCCAGCCGCGTGTACAAGGTCGTACACGAGTCGTATGCCTACATACGAAGACGGCATACGCGGCCGTATGTGCGTCCAGCCGCGTGTACATCTCCGTATGCTCGCATACGGAGCTCGCATGCTTGACAGTATGTGTGTCAGTATGTGAAGCATACGAGCCGCATACAACTTGTATGTGCACATACAGGTATCGCATGTGAAACACATACGTAGCTCATACAAAGCTTGTTTCACGGGCAGCGCTGAAAGTTAATTACAATAAAAGCTTGTAAAAAGTGTCTTAGACAAAATGCACGAAGTTGTATTTGTCAAATATGTTCAAGTCCCAAGTCAAAAGACTAGGATGCCGAGATTGGATCGAGATGCGATCCGAACGAAACTTGACGGTTACTTACCTTAGAAAGTCTTAATCCGTATTTCGGTATTAATCAAAATCGAATACGCTACACTCGGTTAAGTTTACTTCGCTTCGCTGAAATCTCTCCTCTTGCGCCAACGCTACGCTCGTTCCCGCCTTCGCCTGCCGCCTTTACCACCACCGCCTTGTGTATGTCGGGCGGAGAGTTTTTCCCTCCACGGAGAACTCTCCCGAGAGCTCCCCGATCCCACCCCAGGTCGGGGCGCGTCCCGGCGGCCGAGCAGTCAACAATGAAGGTGGTGGCGCCGGTATGGGAAACTGCGCGCTACTCGTAGGGGAAAACCCCGAGGACGACCGGTTTGTTTAGGTTTAAGCGTCCGCGACGGGAGAGTGGGTGGGGGTAAACAAGCTACAGGGTCAGATCTACAGGGTTCAACACTACTGGAAAGGAAAATCGGGGTCACAGCAAGGGGTGTAATTACAGGTCAGGATGGGTACGGGACAGAGATTTCGAGCCGGGCACCGGCTTTTGCGTTACTCACTTAACAGTAACGTGGGGATGGTGCCTTGCGGTCCGTGGCTGCTCGCTAAGGCTTGGGGCATCTGTTTACCAGGTAGAAACACTTGCGGCAGTTGGGACACTTCGGATATTGGCCCAGAGCCCGGGAGCGCGGGAGGCGGCGTTAGCCAGCCGCCGACGACGCGGAGCTGGACGAGGAGGTGCGAAAACAACGAGGAGGACGCGAAAACTGGTACGGTACGGCGGGCGCGTGCAGTCGTCAGAACGGCCGGACAGCAACTGGGTCATGGTCCGGAGGGTAGGAGAATCCACCTTGCATTTTGTGCTCAAGAATTGAAATTTGGCACACTTATTCGTTAAACCCTACTCTTTTATATAAGAAATGTTGCCACTGTCCCAGCCCCTGCAGGGGCCCTGTTTTAGCATGGTTGCCTACCTACAGGGGCAAATCTACATTTACGCCGTTTTTCTCCGTTCTGGACGAGGTATGTTCACCGAAATTTGCACAGGTGTACTATTTTAGGCCACGAAGGTCATCCGATAGTAGACGGGGCCCCAAATGCTCAAATTTCAAACTGGGTGGGAGATAAAATACATAAATTTGCAAAATTTTTAAAAGCATTGCATCGTGACGTATAGGGAGTCGTTTTATACGTTTTGGGGGTCGTTGATTTCAAAATTGGGGGTAACAAGTTATTTTTACTACAATTTTTGGACACCTTTCTACATCAGACACCCGCACTTGCACAAATCACAGCATTTGAGATTGTTCTTTAAGCACTTGCAGCGGCTGGGAACACAACCCTTCTGGCAGGAGCACCGCACTAGAGCTTCACAGGCCTCAGTGCCACGCCACGGGGAGGGTTCGCCACACGGGTTCCCACCAATTTGGTGATTTTTTCCACCCGAAGCTTGATGGGTCCGGAAGGTCTTGAACCCGTTGCAGCAATTGGGCCCGAGTCTGGCTTTGGATGGACGCTCGCTTGGCGTGCTGTTCCAGGGAGTCTTGGGTTGGCGGAATGGATTCAAGTTGCCGGTCATGTTTGAAAAATAAGATTTTGCGGCACTCGTTAACACCGTCACAGGACACAGTTCTTAAAATGCCATAAAAAAATGAAAATTTGTGTATTTTAAATAATTAATCGATAATTGACACTTCGGTTTTCACATGTACCTGGTATAATTTAAGATGACAAATTTGTCCAGCGTCTGCATTGCTATGTCAACGTTACCGGTTTGGAGGGCTTTGAAAGCATTTTAGGCTGCAGGGAACTGTTCCCACGCTTTCAGTGCAGTCAATTTCCCGATTCCTCGAAAAAAGGAGACTGTGTCACACCCAGTGATGGCGTGGAATCCCAGTAAGGTTTGAGACTTTTCAAGACCTAAAAAACAACGATTTAAAAAAAAAAAATTTAAAGTTCACTTTTAATAAAATTTAATTTTATTTTTATGCAAACTTACCAAAAACACGTGATATCTCGTGCGCAGCTTAAGTTTTTGTCGTTGCACCCGTTCCAAAGTGCACCCAAAGCTCTTTCTGGTGGGCCAGTAGGTGTACACAATAAACCGCCAGCACGAGCACGTCCGGTGTGGTATTGGCCACTGGACAACGGAGAGATGGACAAAAAAACAACGGAGGATCTCCGTTTCTAATAAGACGGAGATCTCCGTGGAAAAAACTACGGAGGCTCTCCGTCATTTAAAAGACGGAGATCTCCGTTGTTTTGGGTACGGAGAGAGGCTGTGAGAAAATTAACAGGACTTGCTGTAGTTTTTTCTCGCAGTGTGATTGGTCATCAAATAAGGCATGTTCAAATTTCTCAACAATATTAGCCATTTCGGGACCCGACAGCATAAATTTTCGAAGAGCGGCGGGATTTTCAGTTAGACCAACCATTCCTAAACATAAAAAAAGTGTAAGCAAATAAAATTGGCGAGAAGGGGGGGGGGCAGAGAGGAGAGAGAGAAAAAACTTACCACCATCATTCTTGAGTTGGGCATTGACTTGTTCGTGGGCGTGGTCAAGTGCAATAGCAGAAAAGGCTTTGCATGTTTTTCTCGCTACAAATCGGCTGGCACTGAATTCACTGTATAGGGACGGGTTTGTCACTTTCAGGTCGAGAAGGTCCTTGATGTGGACTGGCAACCATCGGGCGTAGTTGGTGTGATCGAGTGCAAAAAACCATGGTGCAAGTTTGGTCAAAGCGTCTATGTAGGGAGCAAAATTGGCCGTCTTTTCAGCTCGCACAAATTCAAGCAGCAACAGCTCCAAATTTAAAACGATATTCCAGTATTTAAACTGTGGAACTCTTGTGCACTTTGAATCTCTCCACTGCTCAAAAGTGGCCGGATCGTCACTCTCTTCAAGGAATGTTGCGTGCGCCTTTTGCTGCAGGGAGTACAAAGCAGCAGCCGTAACCTGAGAAAAATTATTTTCAAAAAATTAAAAATACTTAAAATGTGTATTTTTAGTACATTATTTTTTTATGTAAAATGTAAATACCTCATGGCAGTATCGGGTCCGGGACAAGTGGGATGCCGAGATCATACTTTCGGCCCTACCCGGAGTTGTTACCTGCGCTTCGACTAAGACGTGTACCCAGCCACTCCCATCGAGGAGGTGTCCCAACACACGAAGCGTTGCCAGCTCTATGTGAAGCCCACCCATGAGTATGCAAAACGATTCTTCTCCGTGCGTGTTTGGGAAGCGAAATTGGACTTGTTTGAGTATGCTGTATAGTTGCTGATCGGCAACGAGCACTGTTGTCTGGGAAGGATTTAAGTGTGCAATTGCCCTTTTTACAACGTTCATTGAATGGAGCATCATGCTTGTTGTGTGCGCAACTTCGTAGAAGACAGGAAGGAGAACTATCCTAGACTTGCATTTCTCCAATTGTAAATCTTCTTCAGCATGATGCGCAGGCCAACGTACATACGTATCATCTCTTGTTGTGCGGTCCAACCACTCCTTTTCCTGCTCAATGTGGGAATTCCCTGGAGGTTTCGGTGGAGGACTGACAAGTGCCGGTCTGCAAGTGAGTGATTTCACCGGGAAAGAGCATTCTTCCACAATGGTGTGATCTGTTGGCAACTCTCTGTCTTTCCTGCACTTAATTGCTAAGAAAGATTGACGCAGGTCACCTAGAAGTACAAAAAATTATAAATAGTAGTAAAATAAAGATGAGAGAGAGAGGGGAGGGAGTCAGGGAGGGTTCGAGAGAGGGTGGCAGAGAATTCGTTTGGAGAGAGAGAGAGAGAGAGAGAGAGAGAGAGAGAGAGAGAGAGAGAGAGAGAGAGAGAAAAAATTCATGGGAGGGGGATGCACAGTGGGCAAGAAGACTGGTGGAGGCGGCAAAAATCCCGGACGCATTTTCAGCTCCAGACTCCCGAAATGGGACTCGAACCGAACGTGTGACCCCACTAATGGATTTGCCTCGGGTGCAAGCATTTTAAATTTACCTTGGTTTTGCCTCGTTGGGGTGCTGCATCAAAGTCATTGCCGTTCCATGGAAGGACCCAACCGCCGTTGTTGAGGACAGGTTGTGGTCAATATTGTCCACTGGGGCCGTTGTGACAACATTGCGCAATTCTTGAGGGCAAACCACCCCTTCAGAGTGGTACAGATCGCAGGCCTGGTTCGCCTTCTCAGCAAGAATTGCCTGCAGCCGATCGTACGACAAGCTGAATCCTAGGCGGTAGGCAACATCGACTAGCTGTTTCTTTCTCGTTTCACCGTAGATCTTAGCAGCAAAGTACACGGGGAGCGGTTTTTCTCTACATTTAGCGTCTCTCTTCCTTCCTCGTCCTTTTCACTGCATTAAACGAGATAAGTTGAGCTAGTGAGAGCAACATTACGTCCACATCTTCTGAATCCACTGTGCGTGTTGCAGGTTCGTTCACTATCATGTTCAAAAGAGTGATGAGAGACTTTGGAACACTTGAGACTTGATTCTCCTTGCTCATGTCACTGGCATCTGTTTCAGGTATTTCAAACATGTCTTTTCTCACTATCTCAGCTGCTTGTGCTAAATTTATACCCTCTGAGTCAAAATAACGCATGTCCTCGCGGATTGAGAAATCAATGTCTTTCCGAAAAGCAATTAGGACGTCTTGGCCCTGAGTACCAATGTGTTCTAATTCATGACATTCCTGAAGGAGCCGTTCTCTCAAACGCGTTGAATGAACGTCCACGGACGGTTGGCCCAATTCAGACAAACGCTCCGAGTACTCTTTTGCAAGTTGTGCCATTTTAAACACAGGGGGGTCTTCGCTGATCTCTCTTGCCGTTTTCATGTTAGAAACTAACCCTGCCAGAGCAAGGCCATGCACTTTAGCACGGTCTAGTCTTAAAAAAATAAAAATATTGTGTTTGAACACGAACGTGTTAGAGAGGGGCAGAGATGGAGAGAGGGGAAAGTGGAGAGAGAGGCGGGAGGGAGGGGGGAGAGAGGGCGAGAGATAGAGAGAGAGAGAGAGAGAGAGAGAGAGAGAGAGAGAGAGAGAGAGAGAGAGAGAGAGAGAGATAGGGAGATAGGGTGGGGGGGACAGGAGAGGGACGACGAAAGAGTGAGTTGCAAGTAACTCACGTAAGGGAAAAACCAATAAAATCACACCTGTCTTGTCAGATGAAGCCGACCTCCTAACCCGGTTTAAGTAAGTAACACGGCACTTGTTGTGATACACAGCCTTTGAAGTATGGGCCATGAGGTCACCGGCACCTGCAAGCTTTCCCAGCATTTGCGTGTCCTTCAATTTTTTGGCGGTTTCGTAGATCTCGATACTGCAGTGCTGGGTGGAGAATTTACTCAATATCTTAGTCCTAGAGCCAGGCAAGCCGCAGAACAGGCAACAGTCTGGTGCATAGGACTCCTTTCTGGTGCGAGTCTTCACGGGCGAAATGGTAGTTGAGTCAAGTGCGTCCGTGCTCGGCCTTTTCTTTGCCCGTTCAAGACGACTACTGCTAAATTCCAAGAAGCAGGATTTGTGCCACTTTGCCTCCCGAGCGATAAAGGTTTCCTTGAGGCCAGCATCATCATCCAGACTTGACACATTCACATTCAGCGGCACTCGACCCACCCTCTTGAACTCCTCCAAATTTTTAGCCAATTTGGCGTAGCCAGCATTCTTGTCACCCTTTAAACTGCGACCAGGATCCGTTAGGTCCTCCTTGGTGGCTTCCTGGCAAAGGATGCACAGATCCCACAAAATCTCTTTGGGTACGCTTTCGTCAAGTAGGCTGACATCACAGAGTTTAAACTTTTTCATCTTGAGATGCACTCTGAAAAAGATGCACTTGTCACAACTGCAGCAGCGTCCAAAACTACAAACACTTATTGTTATCGGTACAATACTTACCAAGACGAAGAGACGAACTGCGACAGTTACCACACTTCAATCACTTTTTCATACACAATAAACCAAACACTTAAACACCAAACTTAAGGGATAAGCCCGTAAACGCGTGAAAACATACGCTTTATAGGGATGCTAGGGAATACTCGGCTAGCCCACCGCTTGCCAGGAAAGTCCGCCGCGGTTCTTGCTCATACCATTGTTGTGCCAGCGCCCCTCCCTCCCCGCCTCGCTGCCGCGCGCGGCACCCGGCGGTACGGGCTGATCTCTGCCCGGCGGAGAGCGCGCCAAAATTCTAGTCGTGGTGATTTTCTTTTCTCCGGGAGGTCCTAGCACCGTATATATTGGTTCCCAATTTATTTGTGTTAAAGTCAATTTAAAAGGACATTGTATACGAGTAAAATGACAACCCATACGTCACGATAAGATGGTTTTAAAAATTATGCAAATTTATGTATTTTATCTCCCGCCCAGTTTGAAATTTGAGCATTTGGGGCCCTGTCTACTATCGGATGACCTTCGTGGCCTAAAATAGTACACGTGTGCAAATTTCGGTGAACATACCTCGTCCAGAACGGAGAAAAACGGCGTAAATGTAGATGTGCCCCTGTAGGTAGGCAACCATGCCAAAACAGGGCCCCTGCAGGGGCTGGGACAGTGGCAACATTTCTCATATCGAAGAGTAGAGTCTAACGAATAAGTGCTCTTGAGCACAAAATGCAAGGTTCGAACTGATCGTGCAGGTTACCGTCCGGACTATCAGGGCCGCGGCGCGTCAAGGCCGGTAGCGACGACGTCGGAGAGGGCGGCCGTGCGTACGCCGGCGTGGGTGGTGCCGCAGCGGGGGCCGGACCCGCGGCGGCGGCAGCGGGCACGTCGTTGGCCTGAGCAAGGCGGACGCGTTTAGGCACCGGGGAGTCCGTGGTGGGTTGTTCCGCGGTGGCTCCTGCGGCCTCGGCCCACTCCGTGGCTTCCTGAACGGTGGCGAAACGTTGCCGGAGGGCGTCTCGTCGAAGGCTGACGTCACGGAGGCCGCCGATGAAGAACGACATTATGAGTGGAGGGTGTGTCAGCCCTCCCTGGCGGGCAGCGGCCTGCAGCCGTAGGGAGTACGCGCGTGCTGTCTCCGTAGGCCCCTGGGTGCTGGTCCGCAAGAAGGCCGCCAGAACGTGGGACGACTGCGTTTTCCCAAAGGCCTGGAACAGGGCCTCGTCGAGGGCAACGTAGTCGCCGCGCTGGGCTGGGGACAGCGTCATAAAGTGGGTCCGGGCAGGACCGGTCTGGCACTGTGCCAGCGCCGTCAGAGCCGCCTCATCGTCGTGCTCCCGGAGCAATCTGGGCCTGGGCGCGGAGCTCCGCGTCAAGGGGTAACCAACTCGAGATTTTCGTGTACACTGATAACTAGATTTCTCATATTGTGCCCGGGTGGAAGGATCTGCAGTTTGCACTACATCGATGAACATCTGTTTTCCTGTATTTCACACTTTAGTTATATCTAAGAGTTTTCAATAGTTCATTTGTTGATAGGCTATTCTTGCATTGCAGTTATAGTTTCGGTCAAACTGTAGTTAAACTGTAAGAAAAGTACCAGTTATTTCGGACAACTATAGTTTTGGGCGACTGCAGTTTCGGACAACTGCAGTTTGCGACAGTTCCCCACCCAGTTCCCTCCTTTGTTCCAACTACAATTTTTGTTCAGTTGTTCTTCAGTTTTAAGTAAAATGTCACTATAGAAATAAGAGAATAAGAAATACAAAAAGGTATATAAGTTAACTGTATGCTGAGGAATATTGGCGAGTGCAGAAATCGTGCAGTTGCAATGCACTAAGGAGTTACTTTGCAAATCATAGGCTACTATAAGTAAATATAAAACAGTACTGTCAATAATAGGGTACTTTTATTGCACAGCAGACCTCACGAATCAAAACAGTAAGTGCACAGATATTAAGTCATAGTTTTGTTCAACTTGCATCTTCATTCTTCACAAGGCATCTATCTGCAAGGAAAATGAGCATTGGATTGGTAACTAGTGCTAATGAGCTATACGAATGGAAAAAGAACAGTGGCATCTTACTCACTCACCCCTTGCTTCCTCATGAAGTGACGAAGGGATGCTCTGAAGTCTCAGTCCTCAGACCTCGTTTTATGCAGCGACTCTCATTCGTTTCTCTTAAATTCACGACAAGGTGACACTGCCACTGCAACACTCCAGCCTGGACAGGACAGGAAACAAAATTACAATCTGGTCGATACTTTGTAGAAACTTTAAGGTTACTGTTGAGTGAAAAAGTGTGAAATATCATTTTCTTAAATGCTTGTGTCAAGGTTTGGTTTTTGGTTTATAATTGCTCACCATAAATTGAACTTAAATCCATAGTAAGGGCACCCAACTCCCATTTGTTTCTGAGTTGTTGAGGTTTATGTAGCAAATTTAGTCTTTTCTACTTAAGTCTCTTCACATCCCCAAAAAGTTTCCAGCCTTCAGCTTCTGGCAAATTAATCTTAAATAACATATGAAAAAGATTGCATGGGCTATTTACTGTGTCTCTGGAAGGAATATTTTTGTAAAAAACAAACATAGAAAAACCATGATTTTGATCAAATTAAAAATTGATGCATATTAGAAAACTAACTGACAAAAACTTTTGATATCTGATTTTTAGGTCTTTTAAAATTGATTTGCCAGGAGCTGAAGGCCAGAAACTTTATTGGTGATCGTGGGGAGATTTGGGAGAGACGATTTAATTTATCTTGTAAACTCTGAAACCTGAGTTGAGGGTCCCAACTTTGGATCTAAGTTCAACTTACAGTGAACAACTTCAAGACTCACCAGGCGTCTGAAGGGTTCCGTTGTTCACAAGATGGTAGCAGTGCACGTTAAATGTGGTGCACTCATAAGTCGTCAGAAACAAATGTAGCTGATCCCGCTTGTGAACTACAATGTACATTTCTCAAGCCTGGAAAACAAACAAAGCTATTAAATGGAAGAAAGAATAAAACATGATGCAAATGTTACAAATAAGGGAGGTAAGAGAGACTCACCAGGACTCTGCACAGTTCATTAGGTTGCAGGACAAATGGTTAACGGTGATCCTCTTGAACGCTCTGCTGCTACCACTTCAGTCTGCAATGTGACATGTACCATGGAGTTTGAAAACAATTATATTAAAAACAGTTTGGAAAGCACCAACAGCCAACGAGAAGATTCTAACCAAATAGGTTAGCATTACTTACGCACGTCCCGCCTTCAGACAGGCGCCCGCCTTCACAAATCGAGCAGTTGACAGCTTCACAGGTTAGGTCACACATGTCGGTTTCCAGGGCCTTTAGGGTTGTACGAGGCACTTCAATGTCCACGTCTACTGCAACATAAACATTTTATTGTCTAAGAGAATAATTGTTAATAATAATAGAGTAAAGGTAACATGCTTGTGATTGAGTAAGAGAACAAGAGAAAACGAAAAGGATTAGCGAGTACAGCAAGCCTGAGAGCCCAAGAGCAACTCCAAAGCAACTCACTTCATCATGCCTACTCCAAAAGCTGAACATATTTAACAGGAAATTACCTCAAGTATGAAAACTGCATTTCTCACAAATCAAACCCTCCCAGGAGACGCTGGAGAAAAATGATGCAAACTATGGAGAATTTGGAGTAATGGGAAACGGCGAGCAACAGTAGCGGCCGACATGACGCCATCTTGATACGACAGTCATTTGTTTTATGATGTGCCAACTGCCAACACCAACCAACCTCGACACACGACTAATCTGCTAGCTAAACCACATGCAACCACAAAATTTATGAATTATTTTTACGAGTGCTACGTTTTTATTACATTCAATTGAAGTGCCCGACGGCTGGTAATATTTCGACGCGAATGTCCAACCTTTCCGTATCGGGCCAATGTCTGTCAGTTGCACAGCCTGACGGGCGAAAGGGGAGAAAAAAAACAACACCACCACAGTATAAATTTGTTGCCGGATCAGCTGTTCGTCAGTTCGTGTGTGTGGGGACCATTTGGACGACGTTTTGTGACAATTTCCCGGCGCGTGGAAAGCCTTTGTGCTACTTCGTGGCTTCTTGTCTTGGCCCAGCAGATTCAACATCATGACCAGATCCAGCAACAGGGTTGGCACCAGCGGCAAGTCGAGGGAGTCGAGGGTTTCTGACTGTGATGGAGAGCGACGAGCCTTGGTCAAATGGCTCGAAGGGACGGATGCTGGCAGCTACGCCCATGATATTGAACTGGATTGTATTGTGGAGCTTGATTCCGCGTCTCCAGTGTTTCCAGAGACGTACGCAATCGAGTGGCGGGTGGGACATAAACCCCGCGCCGGTTGGCCTATTTATGAGGCCGATGTGATCGACATTAGCTGTAAGTCAAATCACCTGTCTGTTTGTCTTGGCATTCTAGTGTTGCTTTGAGTAATTTGGGCATGCGATACAGGAACATATTCTTGAGTGAGAACATGCTTCCCTTATTCCACTGTTTTCCCAATGTTATTCATGTGGCTAGACAAGTCAATGAAAGTGAAAGTGTTAGACTTTGCCAATTTGTTTTCTGTGCGGGAACAAATGTTCTGTTTAGATGCAAACGTCTGGGCTTTCCTTTTTAGTTCCTGTCATTCAGCCCGTTTCCCTTTGAAAAGTACTTTGCTTTTTTGTGTTAAGCTTAGTGGAGCTTTCCAAAGGAGTGTCTCAGTTAATCTGTGATATGCGGTGTTTAATTTCTGCCCTACTCTGTTCCAGCTGACCAAGATTTTCTAAAATCTAAGGCGCAGCAGCTGGAATCGGAAAATGCTGACAGGTCAGCCACTGACAGCAGAACCGGCGGTAGCAACACCCCAACCCTGATGGACATCAATTCTGATGGTAAGTTTTCTGTTTGAAGTAGTGAAGGGTTTTAGTGCAGTCTTTCAATGATTGTTTTCTCTTTCAGCATTCAGGACCCTAATCTTGACACTCACTAATCATCGTAATTCTGAGGATTCCACAAGGAGCAACCGAAGTTCCTCCTCACCCACACCAGCCACCAGTCAGTCTAAGGTAATTTTCATCTTATTCTGCAAATTTTGTCTTGTCTCCTCAGTGATTTTGTTCCATTCTTTTTGGGTTTTGTTTGCCAACAGGTTCTCGTGGGCAAGAGCCTTTATGTAACACCAGACTCCCACATGTTGGCAATGACTGCATCTTCTCCTGGAAGAATGATAAGGCCGCTTCTGCGCCAGGCCTTCTCAAGATCAAGACTGGTAAGGTCTACTTATGCTGGCCAAACCAGAAGAAAGGACAACGGAGTGGTGGCAAAACCAGGTCTGAAAAAGTATCAGAAGATGGCTGACATACACGGTTTGTTTTTTACTATCTTTCATCGTAATAGTAGGAGATATTGTGGATTTGTTTTTGACTGTCCTTCATTCTGTTGCAGCATGTGTCTTAAAAAGATTTCCACACCTGTCCCAAGCCTCCTTTGGTGCCACTGTAAATAGCTTTTTGGGCGAGGGGCCCAATGCCATCCACCATATGGAGGCAAGTGGCTGCACGACATTACACATGGCATGGTATGGAAAGATTTGTTTGGTGTTAATTATTTTTTGACTGTTTCAGTATGTTGAGGAAAGTCAGTCAGAGGAAGAGATGTGAGGAAGAGTGTGCCCATGGAGAAGTGTGAAGACTGCAGTGTACTTCATGAAGTCATCTTTAATTTCTATATTATGAATTATTTCTTGTTCTATGTAAATACGTAAATAAAGTTTCTCCTGACAATATCTCTCAATTTATTCACTTATAGGCCTTAAGAATACCACCACTGATTTCAAAGTGAATAAGTAAAGTTTGTTGTTATTTTTAACACAAAGAATGAAACTCAAGTACTGGATTACCAAGGCGGAAATGCCTAGGTACTTCCTGGTTACTGGCTTTGGTCCGAATCAAAGATGTTACTACAATAGAGACTCTTGAAACAAACAAACTATCAATTCAATGCTTGCTTTGTTCTACAAAATTCTGGAACAGCAATGCTCAGTTTCATTAACGAATAGTCTTCAGACAAAAGTAAAATATTCCTCACATTTGTCCTTCGGTTTCCTTGTCAGATGTGCTTGTAGCAAGTCTGTATTTAAAGTGTGTAACAACGTGAGGTGACAGGTAAGCAGAGAATAGTCAATGTTCTGTTAAAAAAAAATTTACTTATACAAATTTAAATATTTATGAAAACAAACAAAGCTAAATGGCACACAAAAGAATAGGGAACCTGGAAATCCTTTGAAGTTAGATCCCACCACTCTGCAAAGAGGAAGAAAATACAGGTTAAAATAACATCATAGTTGTAAAATGCACAGGTGTGATCGGCTTTACCTCGTTCTGAATTCCCATTGCAGTAGATTCTCTTTCCTTTTCTTCCAAAGAGTGTATCTTCTTGAGCAGTTTCTCTGTCCGACAATGGGTGCATACTGACTTCTCTCTGCTCTTATACTCATCTAGCGTTCTTTGGTGTTCCTCCATACCATGCAATTTTCCCAATGTATCTTGATACACACAGCAATGCCATTCTAAATGGGCAATTTGCAATTTGAGCAGCTCCACCTTTTCTTCCAATTTACGAATCTTTGAACAACAGAGCATAGATGGTTACCAAATACTATCCACAAGGTATTGCAGCACAACAAAACATTGAATCACCAAAGATTAACCAGTCCTTACCAAGACAACTTAATTTACTTTAATTTATTTAACCGGATTGTTTAATGACCAGAGAGAATTTTAGAAACATAATGTGATGTCACTGCGGACCCATAAAGGTGTCAGAGCCTACCTTATTTGCTTGAGATTCAGTAACATCTTCCCAGGTCTCATGATGACCCCCTCTTGTGAAATCATTGGAAGAATCGGAAGAGCTGTCTGAAGCCATTGTGCCAAACTGCTCTTCACTCGACAACGGCCTATGTGGGACTAGTCTTTGAAGCAAGAGTTTGGCTCAACCAGATCAAGAGAAAAGTTGAGGGGAAAGGACAGGTGAGAAGAGGATAGGGGAGGGGTAGGGAAGGGAAAGGGGGGGGGTAGGGAAGGGGCAGGAGTGAGGGAAGTGAAATCAGATTCCCTCTCCCCTCCTACTCAAGCTCTGGGGTAAATATTTATATTTTACTTAGGGAATTGGAAAGGCAACTGTTTGAAAATTTCTGTCATTGAGGGAATATTTTCAAAGATACTTGCAATCACTTTTATTAGGTTCTGCTCGTGGCTACATGATTTTGTCAGTGTTAAAGAGACAGACAAATAAAATTATATCTAAATACTTTGTCAGATGAATAAACAACAATAATACCTAACTAATGAAGCATTTCCTTTTCTAAAACATTGATAAAACCAAACCTTAGAGATTGCTCAGGAGAAATTGAGAGACAGAATGAGAGGAGCTTCATGTCAAAATTTAATACAGGCACACATCTTAAACTACCTTCTAATTTGTCATTGAATATCTTCATGTGTGGAAGAACAGCGTTGCACAGTCGAATTCTGTTTCTCACTAAATAATGGCCCAATGCTACAGCCACACCGTCAATAATTAAAAAAGAATGAATTTCAAACACTTCCTCACTTAATAATAGGACAATACTATTATTCTGCTTTTCAGCTCTGTGGTAATTCACAGACTGAAATACTTCATTATTGAAACTACATCTATCAAACATTAAAAAGTCTTTCCCTTCAGCAAGCTCAAATCCTTCCCGTGAAATGATTGCTCGTAAGTTATGTGATAACACAATACGCTTAGGCTCACCAAGAAAACTGACGTCCCCAACAGACATATGGGGTTCAGCTAGTACTTTACTGGAGCACATTACAGACTTAAGGAAATCTCGTTCAACATCACACATTGCGTAGTCCAAATCACTTTCCATTGTTTTCAAAGCAATTCTGAGTTGGATGAATTTAGCAATTTGATGAGCAATTCCATTGCTGCTGTGGACAGCGGACTTCAACTCACCAAAAAAGTTTTCAAAGACAAATGCTGAGTGACTCCACGGCTGGCCAAAGTTATAAGTACTTCTTGCTAGATGAGTTAGTAAGTGGGTGCTAAAGGTAACATGCTCAGCACCATACAATTCGTCAATTTCAGAGTTGAACTGTCGCAGAAACCTTCCAGCATACGCAACATCCACTTTAGAGACTGAATTTTGCATTAACAGTACAATACCGTACACTAAGAGAGACCAGTGGTTGAGGACACGATTGGACACAATATTTTTAAGACATGGAATACTATAAAATACCACCCATGAAAACCACTCATGACCCCGATAATCAGCACGTTCACTCAAAGAGCGAGGGGCTCTAGAAACATTATCAGTGGGAGTAATGGAAAGGAGACGTTGATCAACTTCAGCAAATCTTGCATGCACACTAAAGTGTTTCCTCTTATACCTCTTACTGAACCACAAATTAGCAAATCTTTTAGCACAGTTCACTAGAGCATGAAACAAATCAAGATCAACACAATTAACTATATCAAAGCCCGGAATTTGTGCCAAAATTGAAGTGCCCTTGATGCCTTGCTGACGCCTCCCTGAAGTTTCAGCATTCCTGCCGTTTTCCATGGTCTCTTCATGAGTGCGAGGGGGAAATTCTCTTTGCAAAATGGAATATGATTTACAACGGCCCCTTCCTCGCCTCATTTCAAAAGCTGGGTGGTAGCAAAGACCACAGCCATAATCACCTGAAATTGAATTGAGGTATAAGCACAAGACACATTTGAAGGTAAAGTACAATGCAGAACCTTAGATGCAAATAGTTACTGACCATTGAACTGAGTTGAGTTCCTGAGAGTTGGTCGAGCCACAGAATCACTGATACACATAAGTGGAACAACATTGCGATGAATGTCAAGTCCATTGATCTTAAAATCAATGCCAGTCCGCTGAAGCTGAATACATTCCTCCACAAACGGTTTCAGATATTCATTCATGATTGGTTTTGACTTTCCCAGCCAGACACTTGCCATCAGGACATGTTTTCTTCGCAGATGCAAGGGCAATTCATTTATTGTCAACAATACTGGCACAGCAGAGTTCTTGCTAGTACATTTGACCTGCGAACAACAGAAAAAAATAAAATTAAGCAAAGAGGAAGAAAGCAAATGATACACGGAACAGACATTAGAAAATGAAACATACCTGAAGACCATCTACAAAAAAATTAACAGATATAGAATTAGGACCAACTCGATCTTTATAAATTTTTCCATCATAGATATCTTCATAATTGCCTTGCTTTATTTTCTGGCGATGCTCTGGCTTAATAAGTTTGTCAAAGAGTCCATGAGTCAGCAGAAACTTAATTTGATCAGCAATAGAAATGTAAAGAAACACATTGCCCTTTTTCTTGTTCACTTTAGCATTGATTTCAGTTAAACAATTTCTGCATTCAATAACAGCTTGAAAAGCTTCTCCCACGTATAGCTTACAGCTAGGACACATATGATGAACACGTACAGATGCTGAGTACATCTCAATGGCAGATTTCAATATATGTTTAGATGCAGAAAATGAAAAGTCTTTAGACCAAACACCGGCTAGCTTCATGATGCACTCTGCAGCTGTGTACGTTAACTTGTGCCTCAACTTGGTAGCAAGCAAAAGCAAGACCTTTATCTTATCGGGCACACTTAGAGTTAACTCATGAGCTGTAGCCACCTCACTTTCTTCATCTTCACTGCTGTCACCAGGATCTTGTGGTGGAGGTTGGTCGTTGGATAAGGAAACAGGTGAAGGCACACTGTCAAGCTGCTCGTCAAAGTGAGTTTCTTCTTCATCGCTAAATGGAATGTCACAAGTTTCATCACCAGCTTCTTCATTGTAAACAAATTCCCACTGACAGTCTTGATCCTGGTCCAACGGTAGATCAATGGGAAGCTGGTCTGACGGTACATGAAGATCAATGGGAAGCTGGTCTGACGGTACATGATGATCAGTGTCCAATGGCAGTACTAGGGGAGGCTGGTCCAGTGGTAAATGAACTGGAGGCTGGTTCAATAGTTCAACGGGGAGATGTGTCGGCAGAGGCTCAGACTGGTCAAGTGGAACTGGAACGGGGTCAGCAGATCTATGAGCGTAACGGATGCTTGGCCCAAATATCCTTCGCCTGTAAACAAACACAACTATCAGGAGGAATTCACTGCTGGTCGAAACACAACTGTAATAAAGGACACGATCTAAGATTTCGGTTAATTGCTAACACTTTAGTTAGAAATCATAACCTCTTACGACAGTCGATGCAGGTTTAACAGGGTACACTCACTTTTTAAGTTGCGGTGGATTGGAGGCAGCATGCAGAGTAGATTTGGGCACAAGCTCACTCGAATCCCTAAACTCGTACGAGTTGTAGGGGCCCCGTTTACGCCCACGCCTCGGCAGCATGATGGTGAGGGGTCCCCCGCATCGCTAGCAATCGAGCGTGGTGTCGGTGCGGGGACCACACTGCAGGACTGGATGGAATTTGACCAGTGGGCGACCGGCTGCTTTGGCCTGGGCTGGGCGACGGCCTGAACTAGCTGTACATAGCTGGCTGAGCTGCAGGGCGGCGGGGTGGACTGACACTGACGTTGACTGGCGTCGTCTCGACACATAGCTAGCCTCGGCCACGGCCAGAGAGCGCTGGTAGCAGCCAGGGCGCCCGGCTTGGGGAAGATAGGCCACCGTCTCCACACCAGTGTGTTGCGGTGCAGAAAGGTGGCCCTCCTGCCAGGGGCTACCGGTCGTGCGTCGCTGAACCAGAACGCACGAAGGCTTGGTGGCTCATTCAATGGTGTTATTTGTAAAAGAAGAGAAGAAAGATTGTAGCGGAACTGTAGTCTGACGCCACTTTTGCGGTGCACGTGCAACTGCCATGTACGAAACAGGGCAAAATGTAGTTTCAAGTGATACTTTAATGCGCTTTCATGACACAGCTGCAACTGAAGTGTACGAACCAGTTGAAACTGCAGTTTTAAGTGATAATATAATGCGCTTTCACGACACAGCTGCAACTGAAGTGTACGAACCAGTTAAAACTGCAGTTTTAAGTGATAATATAATGCCCTTTCATGACAAAGCTGCAACTGAAGTGTACAAAACAGTTAAAAGTACAGTTTTCCGTTACAATTACTACAGTTACGACTTTTCTCGGAAACTGCAGTTTCGGTTCTGCAGTTCATACTGCAGTCTAACTACAGATCCTTCCACCCGGGTGGTGATACGGCTTTGTAGCCTCCACCACCCTTTCCATGCACTAAGTCAGAACGCGCACTACTCGCGTGGCGATACCCCACGCTCAGAGCCAGCCGCCAGCCCAAACGGCCGGCTGCGCTACCCCGCGCGTCAGCCGTCCGCGGCCCCGCTTCAAGCATCCCGCCAATCGAAGCCGATCGCGCCGATCGGGTCCCGAGCGGCCCGCCGGGCCGATCCCGAAGCCGAACCCGAAGCCCGACTACGAGCCCGCCCGCGAGCCGCCGCGCGGCCGGCCCGATCGTCACTTAGGGTTGTGCAAAGTTTGAAATTAATCGAATACCGAATACCCGGGTAGCTGGGCATGACCGAATATTCGGATGCCGAATATTCGGACCAAGTATTCGAATATTCGGCAGTATTATTCGGATGGCGGGAATAGACCTTTTGCTGCGAAAAACAGATGGAAAGTGGGCTAAGGAGTACAGTAAAACATGTATGTAAGTGGTACGCATGTCTACGCTCCATTTCTTCGAAAATTTACAGTCAAATCATTGCTTAATTAGTTGTCTTTATTGTGAAACTTTTTCCTTTTCCCTTTTTTTTTTCTTTTTTTTTTACTGCCCACCACCGTACTCCTCAAAAGTGAGTGACCCCAGGAACAGCAGCTGCTGGAGATGTTTCCCCGTCAGCCTGTTGCGACGCTGCGTCACTATCTGAGCTGCGTCACTAAACAGTCGCTCTGGTGAGGTGGTGGTGGTAGTTGTGGTGCCCGGGTAACGGCCAGCCATTGTAGGGAGGAGGGGGGAGGGGAGGCTGGCGCGACGGCCGCCGACAGCCGAGCAGAGCCGAGCCAGCCGAGTCACGGCCAGTTAGACACGAGGGACTGCAGAGTAAAGACGTAAAATATCATAAAATATTCGGAAGCCGAGTAGTGGGGTAATTATTCGAATATTCGGGTATTCGGCTGACAATTCGAACCCGAATATTCGGTATTCGGTAGCCAACTATTCGAATATTCCGAATATTCGGAAGTCGGTGCACATCCCTATCGTCACTCCGAGTCCAGCCAGCAGCAGCGACACATTGTCCTCTTTGACCGTCTCGTCCGTAGCGCCGCGTCCTAAGGACCTCCGCTCTCGCGCTCTCTCTATTGCATTGATTGCCCTGCATTGAATCTGTTCTGTGTACCAATAAACCTTGCGTTTATAAGCCATACCTCCACTCATCTCTCTAGGAACCTCCCTCTTAAACCCGCATTATCACAGTGGTGGCAGCGGTTAAGAGGAGAGAGGAGAGGAGAAGGAAAGGTGCAGGGCGTGGCAAGAGCCAGTCCACCGCACTTTTCAAGCACTAGCTGCGGGTCTTTACGACTTTACGACTAACACAAGTTTTAACAACTCTTGGAGACACGTGCAAGTGAGACTTAACAACAATTAAGGCCAATCAAGGACCATCCCCCCCTTCATTACCCCAGACTCTGAAATCAGAGTGAGAGTCCCCGCTCCACCGCTCTTGGTGAAGGCGAGTGGCAGAGGGCGGGGAGCGGAGGGCGAGGAGCGGAGGGCGGGGAGCGGGATGGGGGGAGGGGAGGTGGTGCTCCCGCGGGGGCTCTCGCGGGGGGCTCTCGCGGGGGGCTCTCGCGGGGGCGGGGGCTCTCGCGGGGGCGGGGGCTCTCGCTGATGCGCGCACCTGCACACAGCAGGTCCTTCCTCTTCTCTCTCTTTTCTTGATCATCTTTATAGGAATAAGTTTGGGAAAAACAAGTAAATGAACGGAAAAAAAGGAAAAGGTGTTGGGTGACAGTGTTTAAGACAAGTTTGTGGCATGCTCTTCTCATTTCTGATTGGTATTGTAATAAATTGTTTGTTGAATCGAGTCAAGGATTTCAATGGAACAAAGTGTTTTTACATTATATGATTCTTTATTATATTTATGTCGCAGTTCACCATGATTTCTTCACAATTCATCCGTTTCATCCATCAATGCTATAAGCATTAGCAGATTTTCAGCTCCTTCGTCATACACATCAGATTCCATCGCTTCTCGGCCTTTTGGCTAAGATCAAAGTGTAAAGGGTCACGTGACGAGTGGAGGTCCCTGACGACATCTCGAGCGCCCGAGATACCTGGACTCTGTCTGGGTACCTCGAGCGCTCTTGAGCCACTTGTTACGCGGCCTGGGGGTCGCCGCGCCTTGATCAGTCTTAATGCGTGCGTAGAGTGCGCGGTCTGTGCGGGCCCCCACGCTCTGATCTTAGCGGCTTTAAGCCCAACCCGCGTCGCGTTCTTTTAACCCATTTTTTAACCATTTTACCTATTGACCCAGCCGAGAAAGCGACGCTCAAGCCCCTCCGCAACTGAGGCGGAGTGAAGGCCTCTGAGCCCCCCTACAGTTGCGCTTAATCATTAAGGCACATCCTCATCGGATGCTACCAGCCACTTTTTCTATGCTTTTAAAGCCAACTATGCTGTGCCTACACCATGGCCCAACAGCTCTTCCTCGCCGTGCCAATCGGGCGCCCACTCTCGTGCCCGCCCTGCCGCCGGCTCAACGTCCTGACGGAGTACTCGGCGCGTGCTCTTGCCACGCGAGTCGCGTCGTTGCGACGGCATCTCCAAGAGTCGCACGACGCTCTTCCTAGCGTCTCGTACGTCTGTCTTGTGTGCAACGTGGAATTTAATGAAGGCAACTCGGGACGATACCCGGTCAAGGCAGCCCGTAAGCACCACTCGGATACCCACCCTGGGGTCCCCTTTGAAGCTGACGAGGATGGCCTGGTCGAATCCACGTTCGAGGAGCTGCAGGAGGCCGCCCTGCGCGCGTGTTTCCTCCCTACCAGTTACTTTACACCAGTATGGCGAAGGAGGCGGAACGCGATGTCTGGCGAGCCAACGCCACCTCGATCCCCGCAAGGGTATCGTGCAGGCCTTGGTGGCGGGGAATACTCAATACTCTGCAAAAAATCGCTTGCATGTTAACGCGCCACCTGTGTGTGTATCTATGTAACGCCAACGCCAGATATAATTCTGGCATAAGTTTGCCAAAATGTTGCGGTCGCCTCTCAAAGATCTCAGTAATGATAAAGGCCTGAGTGTCCTTAATGTAAGAAGTGCGCCATTGAGGGGGTTATTTGTTCCTCATCCCCAAGATCGTAAGTAAGCCCAGCCTCTTATTTTACTGATAAAGTACTCTTCATTTTCTAAAATGCCCTGTTGATTGTAGCTAATAAATTGGCTTACAAAAAAGATGTGGATTTGGCAGCTAAAGCCAATAATCGAACAGAAATTCCTTCCAATGATGGTGAGTGACAATGATGGACCTAAGCGTAGAGCCATAAGCTTGTGTTCATTGATACTGACATTTTGCTGCAACAGATGATAGTGATCTGTCAGAGGGAGAATTCATAATTAAAAAGAAAAGGCAGAAAATTGCAAAGAATAACGTCTGTGAGAACAATGACTCGGAAATTCTGGACCAACCCGAGGAGATCTGTAAAAGAAAGAAGCCAAACTGTAGGCGAAGTCTTAAAGAAATAGATGCATATATTCATGATATAGAAGAGAAGAACAGAGGTGACGAAACTTTCATCAAGTATCATGTGAGTTGTTAAATATCGCCTATATACTCTTTATTGCTTCTTAAATATTTTACTGAGTTCTCTTTCAATTTAGGATCTTTTACCCTCCCTGTTTGATTATGTGATCGTTACTTTGGAAGAAAAAGATAAAAGTGTAAATGAATGGAAAATCATTCTTCGATTGAACATAAACAACAAAGAAGAAGCTGAAATGTGGCTCGAAGAGTATCAAGCAATGTCTAACTGTGACTTCAGAATAAGGGATGGCAAAAAAGAGAACTCAGACCGCTTAGTATGGAAGGTATGTAAACTATCAGGGTATTATTTTTCTTTCCTTTTCAAATGTGTAATAGTTGTTATCTTTAACATCTTATCTTTAACATTAAAATTGCCCTTGTCTAGAAAATGTATCGCTGCCATCACAACATACCGAAAGTGAATGTCAGTGAGAATAATGTGCCCATTGTGGAGAAAAAAGTAAAGAGGCTGAGTAAAAACACAGACTGTGAAAGCAACATGATTATTACCATTAAACAAAAAAATATGAAATGGTACATTTAATTGTTTGTGTACAGATTCGTTTAGTAAAAATGTACTGCCAGTTTTTATTTTAATTTTATATTGTCCTTATTTATTTCATTTAGGAGTTCCGATGCTTTGCTGAAGAAGTATCCATGTGAGATACTCATAAACCACCGCCACAATCACCCCATTCTAGCCAGAGAAGCATTGCGGCGTCGAAGGCCTTCAAAAGCAATTGAAGAAAAGTTCAGAAAGCTTTTTGACTCGGGACATTCACCATCAAGTGCTGTTGAGTCTCATAAGTTTGACTTACAGAACGAACATGGTTGTCAATATATTGTTGTCTCAGCAGACCGTTCGAAGTGTCCAGATGTAAAGTGGGCCTCCAGATTGTACTACAAAATTTTTAAGGGTGTGTATGGTGTTCAAAGTGGTGATGAAATGGTGTCATCTCTTGAAGAATTTATTGCCAAGTATAATGAAAGCCAAGGCTCAGTGTGTGCTGCCTCCAAGACTCTTGGCAACAGGGACTTAATTGTTGCCATATGCACCCCCATGATGAAACGTGCACATGAAAAATTACGCTCTGCAGGGGAGATCTTGTTTGTAGATTCTTCTGGGACTATGGATGTCCACAATTCCAGAGTTTTTCTCTTGATGTGTCCAAGCATTGCAGGTGGCATTCCTATTGGAATCCTAATCTTATCCTCAGAAGCAGAATGTGTTCTCAAAGAAGGTTTAGATTTGTGGCTGACACTTCTCCCTGAAGAAGCTTTTGGTGGCAGAGGGAAGGCCGTTGGGCCAAAAATTATAATGACAGATGACGCCACCGCAGAGAGAAATGCTCTTGCCTCACTTTTCCCATTTGCAGTGCTCTTGTTATGTATGTTCCACGTTCTCCAGGCCTTTTGGAGATATGTTTGGAGTAATGAGCATAAAGTTGACAAAAAGGATCGCAGTGATGTGTACTTTATGTTCAGAGACACGGTTTACTGCCCTGATGCTGATAATTTTGAGACACTGTATGAAGAGTTGCTTCAGTTGCCAGCTGTCTCCAGCAACCCCATTCTTGTCAAGCATTTACTACTACTGAAAGCCAGGTCAAAGGAATGGTCTTTGCACTCAAGATCTCATCTTCTTACACGAGGCCACAATACCAACAACATCTCTGAGGCAGGCATGAGACTGTTGAAAGAGAAGGGTTGTCATCGTGTCAAAGCTTTTAGTCCTGTCCAGCTGTTTGACTTTTATGTGACACGATTTTCTGCTTATCTTGAAAGAAGAATTGTTGATTTTGTAAATAATAGATCATCAAATATACAGAGGTCAAGATATTTCATCGAGCCTGAGAAAATTGCGCCTTTGACAACACGTGCTCTCCAAAGACCTGACACCTATGAAGTGAAAAATGTGTCCAAGGGTACAGAATATATTGTGAATATGGTTGATGAAATTTGCTCATGCCCGATTGGCCGCAATGGATCACCTTGCAAGCACCAATGTGCTGTTGTTCGTGATTTCAATGTACCTACCACCCAAATTTTGAATTTTTCCCATTGTGATGATCCTAAAGCCAAAGAGACACTGGCATATATAGTTTATGGCCAAACTTTGACACTGCCACCTGAATGGTTTGCAAGCCTTATTCCAAATAAAGTTCCAGCTCAGGTAAGCTATGCATGAATTACTGGTGTTATTGTGGGTCACAGTGTAGGCAAACCTAATTTGTTTTCCATTCACAGGAGAGTGCATCCACTTCAGCAGCAGAAAATAATAATATTGACCTGGGGGTGGAGCAGAAGCAGGGTTTGAACTCTGATCATATGATCGTATCTGACAGTGAGTCCATGGTCCAGGCAACGACCTCATCAGTGGAAGGTAAAGTTATTTTTAGTGAAGATCCTAGTTGTAATAGGATATTGAAATTTTAAATTTATATTTCATTTTTACTTTTAGGATCATTGGTTGCAAATATTGCTCTGATCTCAGAAAACTTACAGCAGATGGTCGATGGTTGGAAATCCTCCCTTCAGTCCAGACCAGAAGTTTTTCTTAAAGCTTGTGAAGCTATTGTGAAGCAGAATAGTAATATGTCTAGATCAGATGCAGCTCTAGCTTCTGCAATGCATATGTTTGGCAAGGATGCTCCAAGAGCAGCCACCAACCGTTCTGTCTTGACAGTAACCAAGCCCACAGCTCCCATTACCACCAAAAATCTGCTGACACCTGCCATGACTAGTGCTACCAGCTTCCCTATACATGTGAATAGTCATGCTATACAAAGACGCTCTGCCTATCTTGAAGGAGGCAAAAATACCACCATCACTGGACGCCCATCAAATGCTATGCGTAAAGACATCAATGAACACAATTTTTGCACTCCAGGTCCAAAGCAAAGCAGAGGGGCTTTCTGGGATAGACCTCCCCTCAAAGGTCGCGGCCCTGCACCACATTCCTTGCATACTTGTGTAGATAGAAATGTATCTTTGGGGAAGACCCATTGCAAAAGGTAAATGAATTGCTTTACTTAAAAATATAAACATGAAATAAACAAAATTGTTCTGTCTTTATTTAAAATAAAAATATTAATGTGATAATTATCAGTGGTTTACTTGTGAGTTTGCTCTTCCTTCTTGAATTTGAGAGATAGTTTCGTGACTTTCTTCTTGAAAATTTTCTTTGGACTGATCTAGAAATATAAAGAAAAACATAAAATGAAAATACAGTTACGTTCTTCAACCATTATTCGTACTTTCTGTTCAAAACCTTACATTCTTGACCATTGCTGCGCTACCAATTGTGACCGGATGCTTTTCCTCCACATAAAAAGTTTCATCGCCATCCTGGATTTCAACCACACTAAGTTGTGGCACTTGTACTTGAAGCTGTTTGTCTACTTTCGGTTGCATTAACTTCTGTAAATGAAAGTACAAAAATAATAATACAAGTCTGTAAAATATAAATTCAAGCTCCCATGAAAAACTTGATGTATTTTAAGTGGCATATGTAGCGGTGTCTGACCTGGAGGGATTCCCTTTCATTAAGTTTTTCAGCGGATTGCTCTTGGTCAAAATAGCCATGCAGAGCAGGCCGCTGCGTCGTTTTTACTTGAAGCTGCTCGTCCACTTTCCTTCTGTCATTAAGCTGGTGCATTAAGTTCTGTAAATAAAAGCACTAAAATGAGAAATCCAAACTCATTTTTCTGTGTCTCCAGCTACGTGAAATAAAGTAACTAGTTTCAAATAATTTAAAGTAGTTGCGGTGTTATAACCTGGAGGGATTCCCTTTCATCATTGAGTTTTATGATGGATTGTTCTAACTCTAAGCTAACTTTTTTCACCTCTTCAGAATAGCTTCTTTGACATGATAAGAATTTTGATACGAGTGCTTGCTGTGCTTCTAGAGCCTCCCGTAAGCATTGGCCTAGTGTTTCACTAGGGTAAATCCACTCTAAAAACTCGCAGAGTTATCCCACTCTGACTTTTCAGAGTTTTCTAACTCAGGACCAGAAACTCTGGGAAAGAAAGTCTAAAAATTCGCGCACCTCAGAGTTAGAATTTCAGAGTCCCATTTGGAGTTTCAGAGTCACAAAATCAGAGTTTCAGACTTGGCACAATCAGAGTCTTAGAGGTTCGGAGTTATCTTGAAAGTTTCATTATCTCCAACCCAATGTGTTACATCAATATCACGATAATGTGATAGGGGTCGGGAAACCGAGTTCGATCCGAATCCGCAATCCATTTTGTGCTACCACCAACGGTTCACAAGATAGCAGAAAAAATGTTTCCAATATTAATAAAATTGAAATGGCCCTACTAAATTTCTGTGTAGATGCTGCACATAAAATTTCAAGGAAATATTCCTGAAACTTTTCGATTTAGAGACTTGTTAATTTTAACATGACTCTGAAACTCAGACTTAGACTCTAAACCTTCAAGCGCGACTCAGCAACTCTGAAGAGATTTTCAGACTGAGGATGAAACTCTGAAACTCAGAGAAGGATTCAGAAACTCTGAAGAGTATAAACTCTGGAACTCTCAGCAAACTCTACAACTCCAAAAGGAACTCTGCAACTCTGGTTTGAACTCCGGAATTCAGACAGAAACTCAGAAACTCTGACAGAAACTCTGCAACTCTAAGGGAAACTCGAAAACTCTGACATGAACTATGAAATTTGAGAGTGGATTTACCCTAGTGTTCATTCTCAACAAGAAGAATGTCATTCATGCAAAGTGGACAGAACCAAGGACCTGGTTTGTTGTCTGTTAAAACATTTAAACAAAATGCAAGAATTTTAGAGACATTTAAAATGACGACAATTTAGCATCTTCAAAGTGGATAATTTTATTAATGTAATTGCAATACCCCAAGTGAAGATTAACAGTAGTACATACCATCTACAAATCCTACACATCTTGAGTGGAACCACTTGCTGCACTTATTACAGAAGACCATCAAAAGACTGAAAAGTTGCAAAACACACCATTAGATGTTTGGTTAAATCGCGTGTATCGTTACAAATGAATCAAGAAACCTTACCCATCGTCCTCTCTATTACAGAGGCAGTATGTCTTCAATTTCTTCGGAATCTTAGGCATTTTATAAAAAATAAACTAAAATACTTGATAGAAACTTTACTGCAGTTCATAACAAGAGTTAAGAAGCGAGCCAAGCGGCGCCAAACGCGTGGATCTGCGCGCGCATCTATCTGCGGCAGCGTTCCGCGATTTTCGCCATACTGGTGTAAAGTAACTGGCAGGGAGGAAACACGCGCCCTGCGCCTCGCTGCTCGGGCTGCGCCCCGCGCCGTCATCAGCCCCCCGCTGCAGGCCTCGCTGAGATCGTCGCCTGTGCCTCCTGCCGACACTCCACCCGCTCGGCTCGTCACCGCCCGGCACCACCGTGCGGCGGCGCTGCGCAACCGTCGACGCCACCACCATCCAGAGGACGGCGAGCTTACTCCGAGACGCGTCGTTGCTGTGGAACCCACCAGCCAGCCTGCTTCGCCTCCGGTGAGTCCCGTTGCTTCTCCCGCTATGTCCTCTCCCGCCGTGGGACCTCCTAGCCCCGCTGCCGCGCCGCGTGTAGCCCCCGCTGTGCTTAGGTCGCCCTCGTCGCGCACCTCGACTAACGTAACTCCCGGGGCCCCATCACCCCAAGAGGACTCCCCGCGGCCCCGCCTGTCACAGTGGCAATCGCTGTGGCTAGGCCGTGTCGAGACTGCCGCATCCTGGGAGGACATTGAACGGACGGCTGAGGAGCTCGTCGCCTCTGTCGCCCCGCCGCCCAAGCCGGACGCCCCGCCAAGGCCGCCGCCCTCCGATCCCAAGCGTGCTGCCGCCGCCCTCCAGCGGCTCTACCGTACCGCCCCTGCCAGAGCCATGCGTCTCGTCCGTGGGGGCGCCTCTGCTACCTGCCCGGTGGCCCCGGAAGCGGTGGAGGCGTATTTTCGCGAGTGTTACGCGGGCAAGTCCGGTTGCGTAGGCAACCCGCCTGACGGGGCCGCCGTGCTCCCGCGGCTGCACTCACCGTCCCTGCTCCGCCCTGTGGCCCCCGCCGAGGTGGTCCGCGCGCTCAGTCGGGCTGGCAACACCGCACCGGGCCCGGACCGTACCCCTTACGCAGTATGGCGGCGCCACGATCGCCACTGTTATGTGCTTGCTGCCCTGTTTACTGCCTGCTTGCGCCATGGCCGCTTCCCTTCCGCCTGGAAGCAATCGACCACCGTGCTGGCCTATAAGAAGGGCGACCCGCTCTGTATCTCCAACTGGCGCCCCATCGCACTGTCGGACTGTATCGGCAAGCTACTGTGTACTGTGCTTTCCCATAGACTTACTACCTGGGCGGTGAGTGGTGAGCTCCTATCGTGGCAACAGAAGGGCTTCCTGCCTTTTGAGGGTTGCCTTGAGCATAATTATGTACTGCAAGAGCTCATTTACACTGCACGCCGCACGAAAGGAGACCTCGCCGTCGCGTGGCTCGATTTGGAGAACGCTTTCGGGTCGGTCCCCCATGAGACCCTCTTTAAGTGCCTGCGGGATGTCGGTCTTAACAGCTCCGAGGTGGCCTTAATTACTGATCTATACGAGGGCTCCGCCACCGCTGTCCGACATGCTGGCGGCCTAACCGCGCCCATCCCCTTCCGGGCGGGGGTGCGGCAGGGCTGCCCGCTGTCGGCCATCCTCTTCAACATCGTGATGGAGGTGCTGCTGCGTCTCGCCGCGGCCTACTCCGAGCTCGGCGTCACGCTGGCGGGCCTTCCCAACCCTGTCACCTCCCTGTGCTACGCTGACGATGGTACCCTGATTTGCAGGAATGCCTCAGCGCTTCAGCAGCAACTCGACCGAGTTCAGCAGTGCGCCCAGTGGATAGGTCTTAAGTTTAAGCCCTCGAAGTGCGCTACACTTTGTATTGTGTCGGGCAAACATGTCCAGCCCCAATTGTTCCTGCAGGGGTGCCCGCTCGAGGCGCTTAAGGAGGACGGGCACTACGCTCATCTCGGCGTTCCGACCGGCTTCTCTGCAGACCAGACGCCTTACACTTGCATCGCCAGACTCCGCGAGGAAGTATGCCAGATCTTTGATTCTGAATTATGCCCTTGGCAGAAGCTCCACGCCTTCAGGACTTTCACCGTCCCGCAGGTGGAGTTTGCGCTACTTCCGCTATTGTCAATAAATCTGCATTCCAGCCCCTCGACCGCGACCTGCGCTCTGCCGTCAAGAGCATAATGCGCCTCCCCCAACGCGCCTCTGCTGAGGTGGTCGCCCTCCCACCGTCCTGGGGCGGAGCGGGCCTGGTGCCCTTTAAGCACCTGGTAGACCTGTGCTTAACCAACCATGTGTTCAGACTGCTAACTTGCCCCGACCCCCTTGTCGCCGCTGTAGCCGTGGAGGGCCTCACTGCGGCTGCGCGGGCTTTCCTGCCGCAGCCCACGTTGCCCGACCTGGCTGCCTACCTGTCAGGCTGCAGGGACGGCCCGTTTGCGCGGCGTGTTGGCTCCTCACGCACCATCTGGTCAGCAGCTCGGGCGGCGTTTGGGCGCCTTAAGAAGGACCTGCCAGCCCTTTCCTGGACTTGGGGGGAGGACGGGCCAGCCCTGATGGTGCCATCGTGGGACGGCACGCCCCAGCGCGTCCCCGCGGCGGGCCGGAAGCACGCCGCCTCCAAGCTGCGCCTCGCCGTCCAGTTGCAGTTCCGCAACCACCTTGTGTCCAAGCCCGACCAAGGCCGGGTTTTTAGCGCCGCAGTCCAATCTAAGTTTTCTTCTAGCGCCTTAATGAACGGTCGGAACACTAGGTTCTGTGATTGGCGCTTTGTTCACCGAGCCCGCCTTGGCCTGCTGTCACTTAATGCCAACCGGCGCTGAGACCGTGATGCCCTTAAGACCTGCCGCCGATGTCCTGCTGTGCTTGAATCCCAAGCCCATGTTCTCAATCATTGTCTCCCACATATGCAGGCCATTACGCGGCGCCACAACTCCATTCAGGATCAGTTCATCGAGGCCATGCGCTTACACTCTGATTGTGAGTTCACAGTGAACTGCCGGGTGCCTTACGCTGCTCTTGGCGTAACGCCCCCCGCTGACCTCGTAGCCCTCCGCCCTGACCTGGTAGTGGTGGATAAGGCGGCAAGAGCTGTCACCCTGGTGGACTTCACCTGCCCGTACGACGACCGGCCGGCTGCCCTGGATGCTGCTCGCAACGCCAAATTCCAAGCCTACAACCCTGTGGCCCAGCATCTCTCAGCCGCCGGCTAGCCCTGTCAAGTTCTCCCGCTAGTGGTGGGAAGCCTGGGGAGCTGGGACTACAGGAACAAGTACACCCTGGCTGCAGTGGGTGTGCTTAGGTCCCAAGTCCCCCGGATTGCTGAGCGGCTCGTCACCACGACCATCAAATGGTCACGTGACATCTATGTTGAGCATGTCACCGGAGCCCAGCAGTTCACCTAAGTTACGTAATTATTACTCCCCTTGTTAGTCTTGGTTATGAGTTTGTTGTTTACCTTGTTGTTACACATGTATATTTTTTTAAGCAGCTCTTTTTACTACGGATGAGCAATTCTCATTGCCACTCCTAGCGTGTGCTTAAGCGCACTCTGTTGCCTTTCTGGCCCCAGCCTGCCTGTAATCTGTCCCCCAGTGTTGAGGCGCGCTTGCGCGCAGCGTGCTTAATGTGCCTTAAGCGCTTATTCGAGTCCTAGTGCTGTTTTGCAATCTTTGCCCCTTACTTTGCTTGTTTGTCTATTATTGTGAGCGTTAATCCACTGGTGCTCTGTTGCAGGATGACGGCGTTCCAGGGGCACCGCAAGCACTTCGGTGTCAATAGGTGTCCCTGCGGCGTGCTCTCCTACAACGGAGCCCCGGTGGACGACATGCAGCTTCCTCTATTAAGGCGTTAAGGCAGCTTGCCACCTTTGAATTGTTAAGGCCCTCAGCCGCCCGCCGCGCCGCGGGAAGATTCATCAAGTCTTTTCAGTGTACCCCTTTTTTTATTGTACTTAAGATTTTAAGCGCTCCTTAGCATGGGCCAGTCTGGGAGTAGCCCAGGGTGGCCCCCCCCTGATGATGTGATTAATCCCCAATAAACCAGCAATATCAGGTACATCAGAGGTCTCATCACCTTTCTTATCACAAATCTGTGCCGCTCCACTAGACAGCCCGAGAGTCGTCTTTTGCATAGGTCTCGGCAAGACCTTTTCAAAGAGGGGTCGGAAGGGGGGTCTAGGAGCCCGACTTCATCAGTTGGCCGAATCAGGATCTTGAAAAAAGGGGATCGACCGACTAAAAAATTTTATTGCAGATTTCTATAGGTCTCGGAGCCCGACTTCATCAGTTGGCCGAACCAGGATCTTGAAAAAAGGGGATCGACCGACTAAAAAATGTTATTGCAGATTTTACGTGGTGCATTACTCAATGCCTCAAAAATCCTTGAGACAGCTTGCCGAAGGCAAGCAGGGAAGCGCCGCAGGCCAAGGTAGGTGTAACGCCAGGCGTGGATTGTCGTAACTGGCGCAGCATCGCGAAGCCTGTTACGACAAGACACGGTCTGGCGTAAACCTACCTTGTATTCCATTCAATAAAGACCCTGCACTTTCATATACTTAAGTGTAGGAACCACTTGCTAACTATAAGTTAAAGTATAATTTAAAATATAGAGTGATTAGGAATACCACACAACATAAAAGAAGAAAGGATTCGACTCATTGATCTCTCCTGCCCCACCCAGCTCCATGCTCCCTCTTAGCCTACATGTTCCTACCGCACAGAGATCCGAGGAGTGGATTAACACCACTCGATCTCATCAATTGGACCGGCAAAGTGTTCCACAATAGTAGTGCCATGTTCACAGAAAGCGGAACAGGCTGACTGTCCCAGATGCGCCTGCGAAAACTGCGACACTCCACACACTTCATTGAAGTTGTTATCACATTCAAGCAGGATGAATGGTTTATCTCTTAATTGTATGAAATATAAAATATGATTCTGGAGTCGCACAGAGTTACACTTTTCTAAATAGTGTTTCACATCGCCACCTTTCAGATGACGCCGACGCCGATAACGTCTGACATCGCTGTCCGATGCACTTGACTGATTGATTTTGCAGTACAGGACTTGCACGCACTGTGCACTCCCGAATAAAATGCGAGCGCGCAAATCAATACTTACCTTTCCTTAATCTCCCGCAGAGTCCGCCATTGGGCGCGGGGCATTTTTGAGGATACGTTTTCTCTTCACGGCCTTCTCCATGATGAGATACGAGGTTGATACAACTTGACGACTTACAGGATGGAACACTCTTGAAGCGCTTCTCACGGACAGGGTGCAGCCCCCCTTCACAGCTGCTGAATTTGAACCAACTACGGGGGGGGGGGGGGGTATGCGAGACCGACATACCTTTAATAACAGTGTGCGCGCCGCGGCTGGTCAGTCACGGACAAGCAAATCCCCCCGAGAGCTGCTCCAACGCGTAGGATTCGAGTGGTTTAGGCGAAAGTGCTTCAAAGATCACGTAACTTTACCACGCAGTGACTGTGACTTTCAAGCGAACACGCAACGGCATGGATGTCAAGCGAATCCAAACCGTGCTAGCCAAGATAGCTGAGCATCGCTTTCTCGACCGTGAAGAGTGCCTTTGGGCAAGAGAGTTAAATAGGGTTTTTTGGATGACCCTTCCGGACAACGCAAGGGCGAGCGACCTACCGCTGTACGACCATCACACTATCTTCACAGTGACACTGCTTGAAAACGTTCAGCGGTTGCGTCACCACGTACTTCCCACGGGGCTTTACAAAGAAATACAGTGGGCGCACGACGCTGTCGAGAAAGCGGTTTTGTACGGTATAGAGAGAGAGCGTGTCCGACTCGACAACCGTGTAAGATTGCGAGCAGCGTAGAACATAAATCCACTCGAAGCGCAGAACCACACAGAATGAAGGAAATGTCACCATCACTCCGCGTGGAACTCAACCCGAGCAACAGGAAGGTACTCGTCGCCTCCAGAGCCGATGCGATTTACATGTTGCAACTTTGGAAAGGCGACATGCTGCTAGACCAATTCGATCAAGAAGATCTCGAAGACTTGAGAGAGCAGAAACACCTCACCGAGTACGTCAGTACCCATTTATAAGGTGGGGATTTACGGAAACATATGGGGCAGTGCAATTACATCCGACTCCGCTCGCATGTGCTTCATTTCATCCGCCTGAGGGACAAACCCTTTGTTCTAATCGAACGCGATTCAGCCTTCGAAGAGGTGGACGGAGTCCCCCAATTCAGAGACACCTATCTGTGGCTGACAGCGTGGACCACACTCTGCAAACACGGAGCGTCCATACTAGAACATTTCACTACCCCAGAGGGTGTACGTTGAAAGATGCAATCTTTAGTCATGCACCATAGAGTGTATTCATTGACACAAAAGGGAAAGCGTTTGATGTGACATTGCCTCAATTATTGTAATAAAGAGACTTTTCAATGTATTTTTGTGGTATGTCTTTCTCACCATATTGAAACGCAGATTTTTTATTTTTTTTTTATTTTTTTTTGTCTACATTTTGATATTACTGACATACATACAATCTTAATAGAACAAAGTTCCTTTGCAGGCAACTATATAGTCAATTTATATTTTCACAAGACAACTGATAGCAATCACCCTCTCAACTCGTAAACTGTCAACTCCATTCCATTCCAATCACAGGTATTAAGAATTAGTCGCTTCACAATACTCCAGTCCAATCCGTCGAGACCACACCCAAGTCGTGGAATACATAGAGTTTTCACACCGAGTACATTACACAATGTGGCTAGCTCACATAAGCATTTACGCACATTTTCATAAGTCGGCTTTTGCCAGTATCGCTCCTTAGTAATCAAAGTAAAAATATACTCTCCTGGAGTGTTTTCAAAGTACGCCACCTCACCCACACGCTTTTTCTGTGCTATCAGTTCATTTATACGCCCAAAACGTTGTCCGAAGCTTAGGGCAATACCTGCACCTTGACACTGATCAGCCGACACGCAATGAGCCTTCGAGTGCTTGCTAGAGAAAAGGTCTCCGATCTCCTCAGCAAAGGTGAGCTGCGGGTGCATTGTGCTGGCATTCCGTCCTTCTGCCATTCTCTCCTATGTTTTTCTATGATCAGAAGATAAACAATTTTCTACCCAGATTCATTTACATTGACTCACACTCCAATTTGCACTTTACTTACAGAGATTACGTAGTCGATGATAGTTTCGAGCTATGAAGCTATTCACTTTCTACTCGGCGACAAATACTTCAGACGGGGCCTCGCAATAACCTCAACGGCAGACCACAGACTAAGAGCCACATCGTCTGCACCTGCTGCCACTGACGGCACGTTTTCCTCAGAGACAGCATTTTTTCACTGACCAACACGCGCGCCCATATTTAGATTTAGCAATACATGCGTTGACCACACGCGACCGCATAGACGATGCAGACCTCAGCATAGCACCATTCCTCGACAGAGTATTATACCGATATTATGACAACCTGAGATAAATAAAACATTTTAAGATATTTATCTAATTACGCCTGACATCCCTGTCTGATGCACTTGACGGATTGATTTTTGCAGTACAAGACTTGCACACACTGTGCACTCTCGAATAAAGCGCGGACACGTGATTCTGTAGGATTGGCATTTTCCACCCATCGGCGGCCGAGCCACACCTAAATTTTTGCTGCACATGCATCGGTCGCGCTCAGTCGCATCGGCAGCGTCGACCCCACCGGCCGCATCGGACGAGCCGCAAATCAACATGCGAGTAAGAGGCGGAGAGCGAGGGGCAAGGAGCGAGGGGCGGAAATGTTAAACGAGAGGGGTAGCAGCGAACGGGTAGTTTCTACCAAAAGAATATGCTAGAGGTTAGGGTTACCCTCGTAGAAGACAGTATTCGATCCACTAAACCCTCTCCTCACCCACCCAAGCCCTAACCCCCAAACCTATAGCATATTCTCACTTACACACGCATTGCGCTACCATCACATACTAGAGGGCGGAGATCATAGGGGAATAAATAATGAAAAAAAAGGAACATGTATTCATATTTTAAATTGTCATAAAATTTAAAATATAAAGTTTTGGTTTTTTTTTAGGGGGAGGGGGGGGAGCATTTTTTTTTGGGGGGGGATGGAAAGGGGGGGGGGCAACCCCTCAAGGTAGGCCACCCGCCAAAACGAGCACCAAGACCACCAAGAGCACCAAGTGCGCTGAAACCCGCGTTTTATACTCTCTGCATACACTGGGCGTCAAAATTAGCGTTACACTTGAACTCTTCTTCGCTATTTCAACGGAAATTAAGGTAGGGGCTTCCAATTTGGTAGGCAGGTACCTCAAGGGGTTGTTCACACACCCCTGAAGCGGCGAGACCCGGACCCACCCCCTTCCTGCATTTTCTACCCTCCGCGTAAAACCCTGTCAAATTTCGGCTCTTTTCCCTTGAACAAAAGGTCGTTCCGGGGGTCGCAGGGGGTTCAAATTTTGTCAGCCGGTTCATTTTGAGCTCCTCTTTCGAACGCGTTAAGAATCAACTCCCTACCTCCACCCGTTCGGGCGCTACAGTAAAATCCACCCCTAGGGGGCGTAATTTTTTTCAAAAATTTCCGAAGATTGAGGCTTGTAGGGCTTGCCTTCCCGGTCACAATGAAATTGTTTCAAAGTCGCTAGCACCCCTGTGCGACCGCCTACCCCCGTCAAAATGCCATCCCTAAATTTGAATTACCACCAAATTCCTCAAAAAGGGGCCGATTATCGTCAAAAATGGAACGAAACGTTAGGGAATTGTTGATTCGATCGAGCCCGGTCGAAAAATCCGCATGTGCACTGTCAAAAAAGCTTTTACTGGGGGTTGCTACCCCTAACCATTACCACCCCGTTGGGAGGGGGTTGGCGTTATGGTGGCGGGTCGGCGTGGTCGCGCCTCGACGGAAGAGGCTTTGAGACAACTCCCGACCAATTTTGGTGTCAATCGCACAATTCCTTGTCACCTGACATCGAAAAAACCAAATTTTCGTTCAATTTCAACCCCTTAGTTTCCGCCCCTGTCCCTACGTAACCCGTAGCCTTAAAAATACGGGCGAGGAGGGCGCATCCATTCCCTAACGCGCCTTCGAAGCGCAACCCCCTTCGACAAACCCGTGCGGCTGCAGGGGCTTCCAAAGTTGAGCCCCTACTGGAGCGCCGCGCCGCGCCGGGCCGCCAGCCGCCTCATGGGTAGGCAACCCTACGGCTGCTGTCAGAACAATCCACTCATAAAGATACTAGTAACATTGAATTGGAAACATGAAGAAACAAAGCATCATCTGGGCTTGGGCAGCTCTTGACCATTTCTTGAATTGTTGAATTGTGGTTAGGTACAAAGGAAGATATGTCACCAGATGTGTTAAGCGTTGACGGAGCTACGCCGCTCCTCTTTAACTGATTAAGCTTTCGGTAACATCTCTTGGCATCTGTTTGAATTGAAAGACGAATAAGTCTATAGGTAGATACCTAACCTGTACGACACGTTATTCGTAGCACCCGCACCACTTACCCTGATCATATAGAGCCTCTTCTCTTCTAGGAATTTTTATTCTGTAGCAGTCGCCGTTGACATCGTATAGGGAATAATCCATTAAGTTATCCATTGTGATATCAAAAGGGATAGACGTGACCGACGTCCCGCGAGCGCCAATCCGATAACGTTCAACCAACTGCCAACGATGAGCAACTGTTTTCGACTCGTACTTCCGGCGCATGAGTTCAAGGTGGCCGTGACTTCCTCCCACCCCCTCCCAACACGCCCGATCTGTGAAGTGTGAACTGTGAATTTCCTTAACTTGATATAGCCTTAATGCCACTCTTCACTGTGCATCGAAAGAAGGTGTTTACACTGCAAATTGAATGGCGAGACTGCAGGCCAAAATTTGGCGAGACAAAAAAGTCTCGCCATTCTGTGGCAAGAATCAAATTTCTCGCCACTTAGTGGCGAGAAACAAAGGCCTCGCCATTATGTGGCAAGAACCAAATGTCTCGCCAATATTTGGCGAGAATCATATGTCTCGCCAAAATATGGCAATAATTGTCTATTTGATGTGAGCAAACGCACTAGATTCAATATTCTCATAGAATGAAGACACTAAATGAAATTTAATTCATTATTGGATGGTATTGAGTGGCCAATATCCATTCCATGTGGATCGGTGGACAGCAGTTGAATAGCTCAGCAGTCCGCTTCAATCCACTTTCCCAAGTCTCACAGCCAATAAAAGGATACGAACTTTTCTGCAGTCACTTTATGAGTACTTACATGAATGATTGGAGGGATGGGTATTGAACCATTGTGTTTGTAGCTCAAGCCAAACACTGACACTAGCCTTCCTCCCTTGTTTCTTGTTGACAACCTTGGAAGCCAAGGGCCCCGGGGCTGGAGACGCAGTCCAATACTTGCTGAGTCCGAGTCATTTCATCAACAGGTGCGTGAGGAAACTGTGAGTTGACATCGTGTATGACAATAAAAATGCCAAAAGATCTTGCGACGCTGGCGGTCACGGCCAATCACGGCCCATTTCGTGACGAAAATGTCTCGAATAAAGTGCTCAAAGGCAGATAAAGGTGGCCTTACAATAGACCTGGTGCGCGTCCGTCCGGTGTCCGTCCAGTGTCCGTCCAAGTCGTTCCCTCCTAATGTCGGCGTTTTATTAATGATTGTCATGCCTCAATTTAGTTTAAGTGTAAACCGAAGCACATTTCAACCGAAGTACAGGCCATCGGTCTATATTTATCGAGGTATGAAAGATCCTAGTGGATGTCGCTCCGTAAGGTTGGCTGCTGCGCGAGTCGCCCGTGTGGCGACAGATGAGCATCGGCAGGCACTCCACCGGCGGTACTGTTCGCCGCATTTGTTTATGTTTGGTACGCGTACTGTGTGGCCAAAATGGGCGAGAACGAAACTAGTGTCAGTGTCCCGAAGGTTCCCTACAGCAGGGAAGCGTTGGCTAATATCGTAAAGAAGAAGAAAATACTCTACGATTTCACACGCAAAGACCATGCTAGTCGGAATCTGGTTTTGAAGGCCTGGCGTGAAGTGGCTGATTGTTTTGAAGAAAGCGATGTTGACAGTGAGTGTGGTTATCGGTTGAAATAACTGTTTATCTTTGTATTTATTCGCTGTTCCTGATGTGGGTGCTTTCCTGTCATTTGCAGGCTGTTTCTGCGCGGACGAATTCCGGAAAATGCGTGAGAGCCGCATGAAGCGTAAGAAAAGGAAGAAGAGTGGTTGTGTAAGTGGTGCCCCCGGGGGGTCACCGCCCGTCAATTTTCAGAACGATATTCTTGGGTTCCTTGACGAAGTTGGTGGAGACATGTCACAGAAACACCTTGGGAATATCCGTGTTGGATCTCCGCGGGCGTTCTCAGTGCTACCGATGCAACCTGCAGGTTAGGCAGTGTCCCTCTCCCCCTCCCCATCCCCTGAAATCACCGTAGCCCCCCTACGCTTCCAATTTTGTAACTAGTATATCGGAGGCAGTGCCTTCTGCGTACATTCATCTACAATTTTTTGACTGCACGTGCAGGTAACCAAGTTCCAACCTTGCCGGACTGCTGCGCAGCGGTTCATCATGAGAATGAGCGGCGGGAGGAGGAACGCGGCTTGCGCCAGCCTCCAGCCCTATCAGGTGTGGGACCATCTGCCACCTCCAGCCCCCATGCCGCCACGCCCGCACGAGACACAGGCCCCGCGACGCCGACAAGCAGAAGAGGGGCGACATCGCCTAGGCCACAGAGATCCAGGCGAGCGCCGGTCAGGTTCACTCCTCCGGGGAGCAGTCGCGGCCGCGGCCGTCTCAACACCAGCGTGACGTCGCAGGCCTCCTCCACAGGCTCAACGAGATCGCGGGCCACGCCTGCGTCCAAAGAGCGCCGCCGCCGTCGACGGGCAACCCTCTTCAGCCCACTGCGGGAGGCCGGAGAGGGCCTCTCCGCCATCATGGAGTCAACTTCCGTCCATGACGCCTCGACCCTCAATGAGGTGGATGCTGAGACTCAACAGTCCAGGTATTATTCAGTCGAAACTGTTCTCACGATTTGCTTGTTATCTGTTGTGGAATACGGTACAAATTTTTATGAAACACAGAGAGGGGCCCACCATTGGCATTGCCCATGTCGACGTGCACGGTGAGCCTGACCTTTTGGACCTGCAACGGTTTGATCGGGACATGGCCAACCTGCAGGAACGGAATGCCCGGATCCAGCAGCGCCTAGAACAACTGGACCTTGATGCGATCCAGAGGGCTGACCCCTTGCCAGGGCCAGTCCGCGCCAACCAGCTGGAAGGCCCGCCACCGCTCCCCGGGGCCAGAACACATCTGGACGGGCTTCAGGAACGCGTGCCTCCTGGTCCTCTATCACGAGCAGAGAAAGCTGCGCAGGTTGGTCCTGAACCGCTTGATAGTTAAATCATTGAATGTCTTGTGTCTTACTTTAATTTGGAATGGATTGTTCTGAAGGCAAAGGCGCAAAAAGAAACCCAACGGCGCGCCAATCAGTTGGCGCGAGAGCGCCGGAGGGAAGACCTCCGGGAACGAGTTCGGGTGGATGCGGAGGCAAGGCGTGCCGAACGCGAAGCGGAGCATGCTGAACGCGCACGCGCACATCCTCAGCCACAAGCGGCTCTAACAGGTGGCGACAGCTCAGAGGTAACTCTACTGAAGGAGTTTTTAGTGCAGAACAGAATGGATGTGTTCGGGCATTTTGGAGCGCTGATTGCGTGTCGGTTGAGGGACATGGACCCTCTCGTTAGCGACCACTTGATGTCAGCCGTGCTGACACACATCAACGAGGTCAGACATATGGATCCTCAAGTGTACTTACAAACATACCACAATGAGTAGTTTCCTAGTTGTGTCACAGACTTGCAAACCATTGTGATTGATAGTTATTTTATGTTTTTTGTGCCGTGCATATTGCATCTATAATTGTTTCTGTACTGACTACTGCATGTTCTTAAAAGTTTACTTTGTTATTCAATTTTTTAACTACTGACAATTTTACTAATGTGTATGCAGGGTTTGCATATTGTTGTTGCATTTTAAGGAAGTTTTGTTTACATAGGCTATATAAATTTTTATTATTGATTGATTTGTGTGCCTCACATAGTCCTAATGAAACAATAAAAACACTCCATCACTTGAATCTTGGAAAAGATTTCACAAACTTATTACACATACATATTATACATTATTTGACCTACTTATTGTACATAATTTTACAACTCATCATACTGCCATCGAATGAGATGCCACTTTATAAACAGTTCCATAAATTTTTCCCTAGCATCATACCCAATTAGCAAATCGTCTTGGACTTCCTGTTCATGAACCACAAGTTTCCGGAATATTGAATTCTCCTCACTTTTATTTTCATTCCTTCACCGTCCCAATTTAAACTTCCCATTGGAACGAAAAACATCTGCAAATCCAGGAAGGGAATACACTCTCTGCTTAGGCGGAATACTATCCTCACGCTGGAGATGTAAATTGTGCATAGCAGTTGTAGCGAGTATGATATTTTGCACCAAAGTTTCACTGCCAATAATGTTGGTGCGCAGAATCCGATATCTTGCTGACAAAATGCCGAAAGCATTTTCCACTACTCTCCTAGCTCTACTTAATCTGTAGTCAAATACAACTTCCTCCGGTTTGAATGCGTGGGTGTTGCCAAAGGGCTTCAATAAATGAATGTCAAGTGGGAATGCATCGTCCCCTAAGAAGACATACGGCAAGTTGCATTTCAAATCTTTGTGGTAAACTGCAGGAGGTAGTGAAAGCTGGTGGTTGTTGAAAAGCTGCCCAAAGTCTGAGCGTTCAAAAATTCCACCGTCACTTTCTCTACCTCTGGCACCAACATCCACAACAGTAAACCTATACTTTGCATCTGCCACAGCAAAGAGGATAACACTGTGTCCAAATTTATAATTGTAGTGCTCAGATCCTCTCATAGGAAATTTCTGTAAAGTAATAAGAGGACAGGTAAGATTCCTGGAAGGTTTGTACAATGACTGAGGCTTATGAAGGAAAGTGATGTTTACCTGAACAAAGCAATGTTTACCATCAACACCTCCAATGCACATTGGGAACTGCCACAATGATTCAAATTCTGCTGCCTTTCGCATCCAAAGTTCTGCGGTCAACGGTTCAAAAACATCATCTTTGATCGCAAACCAAATAGCAGCGGTGCATTCAAGAACAATGGCAGAAATGGTGCAGTCAGCAATTCGAAATAAGTAGCTTAGTGAAGCAAAACTATCACCGGATGCCAAATACCTGCAGAATGAAGAGATCGACACATTTACTTAAGAGGCAGAACAGATGATGAAACTGTTACACGTTCACACCATGACAAAGTACCTCAGAGTCACGGCAAGTCTTTCGCCTGCACCAATGGCCTTCCGCCTTGACTTTTTAGTGATGACAGTTGCTACTCTTTCCAATAGCCAGTCAAAACATGCCGGGGTCATGCGTAAGAAGTTAAAGAATGCATCATGATCAGAATCTCTCATAGTTGGCACAAGAGTGTACCAGGCTCCACAGGTTTCTCTGTCCAAGAAGATGGGTCGCACCCACCACCTTCTTTTCAGTCTCTTTTTAGCAGCATCCAGTACAGTCTTCAATCTTAGCCTGTCTCTCTTCAACAAATTATATATTGCGAGGCGCTTGACAGTTACTGGAACAAAACATAACCAAACAATAGAGCGAATGGATGGCGGGACGCAACTTTGAGAGACACAAGTAGCGGCTTACGTAGTTTGAACTCGTCGTCTTCTCCCCTGCTTCTCCAGAGTCCCAGCAATAGCATATACACCCTAATTAAGTCACGAAGGGACCGCATCGTCACGTACGTCACGTACACCTTTGAAGACTTTGAAGTAAACAAGTGCCTGCCGATGCTCATCTGTCGCCACACGGGCGACTCGCGCAGCAGCCAACCTTACGGAGCGACATCCACTAGGATCTTTCATACCTCGATAAATATAGACCGATGGCCTGTACTTCGGTTGAAATGTGCTTCGGTTTACACTTAAACTAAATTGAGGCATGACAATCATTAATAAAACGCCGACATTAGGAGGGAACGACTTGGACGGACACTGGACGGACACTGGACGGACGCGCACCAGGTCTATTGTAAGGCCACCTTAAGCCAACGAATGATGTGTCCATCTTGCAAAGAATTTGTCAACAACGTTAAGGGGGCAGTAGCGCAGCGCCATCAATTTTCAAAAAATCGATTTTTTGTTTTTTTACCAGATTTTATCTGTTGGCAACCCTCTTCAAGAATCTGACAAGATTTTGCCGAAATACGTTATCGTTTAGGCTTCAGAGTCGTTTATATAAATTTATTAATACAGGTTAGGTTAGGCACGTTCAATCTTTTGGGCCGTTTTTCTAAATTGTAGATTTTTGGAGCTTGCGCGCAGGATTTTGAGAAAACAGTTTGAGATATCGCCCTGAAAATTTAGCGGGTGTTAGTACTAGTGAGATCCTTCAAAATGACCCTTGGGCTTCAGGATTGAAGCATTTTAAAGGTTTTTTAGAAAACATTATAATGTCAAATTTTAACATGTTTTTTAACGTTTTCAAAAACTTGAGTTTTGAAATACTTCCCGATAGTATTTCTCAAAGCTAGAGGGTCATTTTTACAGCCCAAGTATGTAAAACAAGTCGTTAAAATTTGCATGGAAAATTTTTAGCGGGTACTGAGTAGCTCTGCGCGCAGTGATATTCTGTAATTATTAGGCAAATATGTTGTGTTGTCTTCTGCCCTTCCCACACCCCACAAAAATGACCATAACTCAGCCATTTTTTTTTTTTTTCAAATAATCTTTAAGGAACCCTCTTTTTAATGGTAACTTGTGATTTTCTCCTCGATAAACAGAAAAGATTTAGCAATAGGAGAAACTTCGTTAAAATTCGACAAAAAACAGATGACGATGGCGCTACTGCCCCCTTAAGACAAACGGAAGGATGTAGGCAAGGTTCAATGCTTCTGAAGCGGTCATCTTCAGCTTGAATTTCTGAACATGTTGCAACTTTATAGGGGAGGTCTATTGACTCCAAGAGACTTGGAGAACATTCTAATGCGGTCATCAAGTTCTGGAACTGACATGGACTTCTTCTGAATTAGAACATGGTCCAGAATGCAGCAAATGTCCAGCAAAGAGTCCCCTCTAAAATGTCGTGCATACAATCTTGAGGAAGACATTTTGTAACGTCACATCAATGTATATCCATCAAGGCACTTCGTCCATTGACGCCATGGCGAACTGATGGATGCTGCCTGTTTTCTTCAGTGGCTGCACCTCCGGCTTCTACTTCCACCACTTGAGCTAAGTGTGAGCTCTTTGATCTGAACTTAAAACTTGACTCCTTGAAGGATGAATACAAATCACTTTGAGTAACATGGCATTGCCTGCATGGCTTATTTGAAAAAGAGGACGACTCCTTGAATCTGCCAATATTAGCAGATCCAGGGTTATCACCACTGCAGGTAAGAAATAATCCATGAAATTTTTCAGGTGCACCATTTATCACTGAGAATGAAACAGTCTTGATCAATACCAATTTTTGGGTGAGGAACACTTTATCACCCGAATTTGGGTGAGGAAGTTTCCTCGCCCAAATTTGGGTGAGGAAGGCCTCCTCACCCAAATTTGGGTGAGAATGGGGTATCGGCTACCTATATGGCTACCTGGTATTCTCACCAAAATTTGGGCGAGGAAACCTGTCTCACTCACATTTCGGTGATAAAGAATTCCTCACTCTAAATTTCGGTCATGATCATGACTCTTTCATTCTCAGTGATGTTGAACACTATTCCAGTAGAAGACATCTGATTAATGCCTTTGGTGAAATCTTCAAGAATTTTTTTGTAGCCATGCTTCTTGAGGAAGCTGACCTTCACAACACCCAAAAGGAACACAGAACGAATGGATGACCTTAGATCTGGGTGTATGTTATACAAGGTCCAATAAATAAAATTCAGATTATGAATACCACTCTTGCTGCTGGCGGAGTCTGTCACCTCTGCTCCATCGTTATAAATACCTACACCAAGTGTTTGTGGATCTTCTTTCACAACAGGATGGTTGCGATAGTACGCCCCATCTCGAGCAGTTTTATGAACTCCTTCTGTATGAGGTAAAGGGTTCCTTACACATTGCAGAACCTCTGGGCAAGATAAAAGCTTCTCCAAAGAAGGCAAAAAAGGGATGTAGTAACCCCATTCTAACGGTTTCATTACCACTGAATTCTCTTTTGTGACTTCCTTTTCAAGAAGCACAGCTGTTTCTGGTTTGACGAGTCCGAACAATTGGTCCATAAAATTATGAAGCTTTTCTCTTGAATCAAGGCCTTCAAAAATGTTTTGGCCACAACAGGTGTTAAGCGTGTCCAAGGTTTCAAATTGCGATAGAGCATCATGGGGTCCACATTTATATTTAAATTTGTGCTGAAAAATTAAGTTTTGGGTAGAGAAAAAGGCACATTTGGTGAATCTAGTGGTGTAAAAATGCAGTACTTACATGAAGTATACCCAAGAGGCTTTCAAACAATTGGTTCACTCTCCTTATAACTTTGTTAACTACATCCCGAGTCACTCCACTCACATCCTGAATCTCTATTAAAAGAGCAGCGGCGTCAAACTGAAAATCGTTGATCAAGTTCTCCATCTCCACAGTTTATCAGAAGCCTGCAAAACAACCAAACAAACACACGTTTTTGCTATCAACGCGACGCTGATGCACAAACCAAGTCGTTGAACACGTAGATATTTACCAGGCCGGTGCTATAAAACTTTGTTGGCTAACTGCGATGATTATACCCAAACCAATGAGTTATAGATTCACAGTTTCTACTCATTTCAGTTAATTATTCAGTCAGACATGACATTTCTCCACCCTGATCTACTCTCGTCCTCGTCTAAACCGCAACGTCATGTCCCGTGGATCCGGCTTCCTCGCATAGCCAACCAAACCAGTAAAAATAAGACAAAGCATTTTGGTCACGACTCAATTAAGCGTCAAAGATGAACGTCAATAAAGGCATCTAAAACAGAAGAGCTAATGAAATAATAGAATCTCTTCGAAATGCATCTCACAAAGGCAGTTTAATGCTGAGAATGTTAGGCATTTTACGTTGGCAATCACACTGCAATTCGATTGGTAAGTTTGCTTGCCACTCCAGTGGCGCTCCGTTTTCAATGCCAAAATTTGGCCTTCTGGGCCCTGATTGACCTCTTCGAATGCCAAAATTTGGCATTCCGGTGAACTTGAATGCCAAATTTTGGCATTTTAGAAGGCCAATCCGGCCCAGAATGCCAAATTTTGGCATTCAAAACGGAGCGCCACTGGAGTGGCAAGCAAACTTACCAATGGAATTGCAGTGCATGTTCAATTGAGCCGCGAAGCCGTTGAAAGCGCGAAACCGTTCGATTTAACATGGCCGGGCCAATGGTTCTCCTGTCAGTAGTAGATGGACGCAATTTTCATCTACAATTGCATTCTCACAGTCTGGATTCCCTGAAATTTGAGTTTGAATCTCTTTGCAAAGAAGACGTGACATTAAAAAATCAGCTTGATCGCTGTAGTCCTAGCTTTAGCTGCTGTAATCCTGAGTTTGCTGGAACACCGTTTGAACACCTGCAGTTTGAAATTCTGCCAAGTCATAAAATTCGTAATTTTGCCACTATAATTGTGAAATGGGAAATCAAAAGTACAGTTAGTTGACGTGCAGATTGATAGTAAGATAGTTGCAGCTTCAGAGTTCTTCCAATTGTCGTTTCTTATGCACTTGTTTTCCCAACTTTTGGGTTGAAAGTGATCATACTAATGAAGTTCCTGATGGAGGAGCAGCTGACGACTGTGTAAATTCTATTGACAATGCTTGTAATGAAATCAGCGACACAGCTCCCCGTGACATATCTTGGGTCCGAGCAAATTTGAGCGAAGGTCGATGGACATCCAAGCAAAACCGAGCAAGTGGCGAGCAACTCCGAGCAACGACCGAGCAACTTCGAGCAAATACCGAGCAAGTACCGAGCAAGAACCGAGCAACTCCGAGCAAATGTCTTGTCGAGCAACGCAGCCGAGCAACGGCACCAGTCCACACGAAAAGGCCATCCCAGGCCCAGGAAATAGTCCGACATGCATCGACCTGTATATTTTTGGAAAAGGGAGATCATGGGCCACACGAATAGATATAATCAAGTCCTATATAGCATGTCTGGACTCCCTAACGCGTCCTCGACTTAGACTGCCTCCGCCCTTTTTTCTAGCCCACTGTGCGCCGGGAAATACCCCTGTGGCTAGGCACGGCCCCCGCTATAGAACTGAAGGATCATGAACAGCGAAGCGTGCCGAGAGCAGCCGTCGTGCAGGGTAGGCAACACAACCACTCCCGTGTCTGGCGAAGCGGCCCGCCCTGCAGGCTGGCAGGGCCGCCGCACAGTAGTGGGCCAGAAAACCGGCGCAGGAGGCCAGAAGTTCAGACGCGTATTGAACTCCAGATTCGCTAAAAAGGCCTCGAATGGAACATGTGACCCCACCAAGCCCTTCGTTCGGAGAGGAGTCCATGGCGAGGGCCTTGCCTTATCACAGAGGAATGTCCCGGCGCACAGTGGGCCAGAAGAGAAAGTGGAGGTGGTCAAAATCGCGGACGCGTAAGGAGCTCCAGAGTCGCTAAATGGGACTAGAACCGAACGTAACCCCTGGGCCTGGGAACGCCTTTTAGTGTGGACTGGTGCCGTTGCTCGGCTGCGTTGCTCGACAGAATATTTGCTCGGAGTTGCTCGGTTCTTGCTCGGTACTTGCTCGGTATTTGCTCCAAGTTGCTCGGTCGTTGCTCGGAGTTGCTCGGCACTTGCTCGGTACTTGCTCGGTTTTGCTTCGATGTCCATCGACCTTCGCTCAAATTTGCTCGGACCCAAAATATGTCACGGGTCGTCCTTGCGGTACAAGGGTACGTTTTTCCCCACGAACACCTAAATACTATGCGTTATTTTCACCTTTCAATGACACTGCCTTCCTATCAGAATATTGCACTTGCAATTTCGGCGTAGTTTTTCAGAAGTCTGAGTTTTGACGCACCACGGGCTCTCAAAGCCCCGAGGTGCGTCTTGGCCGCTGGATATCGATTGGCACTTCTTTCACTCAAGTTCCGGAAGAAAAAACAAGCTACTAGGGGTTTATTTGGTCGCAGGCCAAAAAATCTATACCAGATTTTTTGCTCTAAAAACGTGATTCTTGTGCATCTTTTACCATTTTGAGGGCTGTTAAAAATTCTGGTATGGTAAAAAAAAAATCTAAAGTGAGTGCTTCTTGTGGAAAAAAGTCTGAACTTTCCAACGAGCCTAGGCGGAAGATTCTGCGATTTTTAGTTTAGGTGCTAGAGCAGCTCGAAGTGTGTTACTGATTTAAGTTTTCCTAGAAAACAGTGCTATCGCATTTGTAAGACAAATGACATGGTCAACAATATACAGGAACACAGTGAAAACTTTATTGATCGCAGTGTATATTCTTCTCGTACTTTTTCTCCTCTCTTGCAGAGAGACATGAAATAATTATGTTGTCAAAACAAAAAAATAAATAAAGCTAAATTAAATTAATTACTTTTTAACTTTAACTGTTACTGATGAAATTTAGAGATCTATTTGAAGTCTTTTTTTGTTCTGACTTGTTTAAATTTTTCCCTAGATTCAATCGTTCCTAAAACGGCCTCGTGCCTTTGTTTTTCACCGCACTTTACTCTTGCTGTCTGGGACACCAAGCGTACGTGACGCTCTGCGGCTTGGCTATGGCACGGCACGGTCACAGGAATCAGCTCGGTCTCTCCTGTCTCAGCGATGTCCTGAAGATCCTGAGGGCTGAGGTGGCGGGTCAGAGGAGGCTCGCTGATAGACACCCCTTTCTTGCTCCTCCAAGGCACCATGTCAGTGTAGTCGGCGGCTGCAACCTGCAGTTCAGGGACGACAAAACGGCGGACCCCCGACCCTGACGCCGAAGCTTCGTTCTCTCGGGCCTGCATGTTGTGGATGACGGCACGCTGACGAGTGTCAGGCCTGAAATGGAAAAATAAAAGAAGAAAATGAGTAGTATAGGTGGGGTATTGTAACAGTCGCCATTTTGGTGGGGTATTGTAACATCCCCCTCCCCCCGCCATCTTGGGCGGGCCTAACCCAACCTAAGAGGCCGCCATCTTGGGCGGGCCTAACCCAACCTAAGAGGCCGCCATCTTGGGCGGGCCTAACCCAACCTAAGAGGCCGCCATCTTTGCCACCCCTAACCCAACCTAAGGGGCCGCCATCTTTGCCACCCCTAACCTACCCCCTAAACTCAGCCACCCCTAACCCAGACACCCCTCAATCAACCTAACCTACCCCTCTGGATCCGCCCCTGGTGGGACATTGTAACATGGTCGGACATTCTGCTATCTTAAGTGAGCCTAACCTAAGCATGTCTGTACGTGTCCGCCGCGGGTCCGCATTCGCACTGGGGGACCGTCCGGGAACGCGCGCCGCCCGGGAATGCCGCGCCGAGTCCGAGAACGCGTTTGAATTTTGCCGCCGCCACGGGCCGCCGCCGGAGGGGGAAACGCGCCGTGTCGAGCCGGGCCGGGACCGCGAGGCGGTGTTGCCGCACCGTCCACGCTCCGCGCCCCACTCGCGACGTGAGCGCCCCAAGCGGTGTGCTGGCTTACTAAGCTTTGACGTGGGGGACGGCCTTGGTCGCCAACAAGTGGGTCTGCATGGTGTTAGCGGCTGTGCGAGTCTCCCTCCTGCTTGTGAGCTGCCTTGCCGTGCCGAGGGAATCCCCTCGCTGCGCGGCGCGCCGTGATGTCGTCTGCTGCGATCTATCGACTTCTCGATCTCTCCCGCACATGCACGCAAAGAAGAAGAAGAGTGCAGGGAAGTACACGCCGAGGGAACTCCCACACACGTACACGTCTAAGGTAAAGTCTGTGTTTTAACGAAACGTTTTACTTTTTTTTTTTAAGCACAAAGCATCCGATGTGAATTTTGGAACGCGCTCCGCCGCCGCCGCGAGTTTCCGCACCTTTCCCCGCCCCCCACCCCGCGCCCACCGCGAGTTCCCGCACCCTTCTCCGCCTCACCCCCGCGTCCGCCGAGCCCTCCCGCACCCTTCCCTTCCGCCCTGCCCCTCTCCCTCTCGACTCCGCGCGCACGGTGTGGAGCCGGCGAGAGCCGCCATTCGTGTTCCAGCTCTTGGTCGAGTTGTTAGCGTGCTGAAGAGAATTTTGTGTCGAAAATGGATTTGCTGAAAGATTGCGGTGGGAGTTCGTCAGATGAGGAAATCGACGTCCTTCATGTGACGGGCGACACGGTGGATTTGGAGGTGTCCGGCGCCCTCTTCATCGATGAAGATGTAAGTACCGATCAAACGCGAAAATCCTTTGTCTGACGCCACCAAGCCAAGCCAGCCGGGTCCGCCATGTTGCCCTCCGCGCCAAGTCCTTTGTTCTCTGCACTGCCCGTGCGGGTGGGAACTAGAGCATTTTGTGCTTAATGCCGTGATTTTCAGTCAGAAATCCTTGTTTCTAACAGAATTAAGTGCAGGGGTTTCTTGGCGTACCAATGGTGGCCTTGGCTCGGCTCGGTGGCGTCGGTATTGCGTCATCCCCCTCATACTCCATCATTTCGTTTCAGTTTTTCGTTCCTGTATCAAAAACTAAGTCCAGCGTGACTTAATTTTTGATCCCGTGTGAGTATTCCCCGTTTCTAACCTAACGCTTTGGCCCCGGCCGCGAACCGGTGCCAGCCGGCTTCGCCTTTGTCCTCGCCGCCGCGCCACTCGGCGTCCCTCGCTCTGTCTCTTTTTTTTTCGCACGCCCCTCTCACTCGCGCTCGCGCCCAGCTATCCACGTCGCCTCTCTCTCTCTCTCTCACACCCGCTGGCCCCTGTGGGGTTCGCTGCTGCACTCTCTCTCTCTCTCTCTCTCCCACACCGCCCCTCGTCGCCCACCAACCCCGCCTGCCTTTGTTCTTGCCGTTCACTCTGTCTCTGTCGCACTCACAGCACTCCCGGCCCTGCTGTACCGCGTCGCTTTGTCTCTCTCGCACCACTCGCCCCTCCCCTTTCCCCTCCGCAGCGTTCCAGTCCTGGCACGATGAGTTGCCTATCTACACGGCGTCGTCGCCCGCATCGCATCGCGTTCGTTCGTTCTGCCTCGCTGGCGTTCCGTAAGTCGTGCGCTCGGGGGAATTCCCTCCGCACAGCGCACTCGTCCAATCGTTGCTAATGAATTAATGCAACGAAAGAGGTGATCGCACTGTATTGATGTTGTTTTGTTTTATTCAAACTTAGCAACACAATACGATGCGAACATCTCGATCCGAGCAAAACCTTGTTCATCCATCGTTCACTTTATTGACTAATAAAGCTGAGAAGATGGGCAAGCAAGGTTAGTCATGAATTAAAACGCTAGGCACTCCCATTAATCTTTTTTATTTTTGCAGGTGGTGTCGTCAACCCCCTTAAAGGGGCCTGGGCCGCCCTCGCCCCGCTCGCCTGGGGCTTCCCCACTAGGGCTCGCCCCGCCACCCTCACCGGCGTTCCCCACCCCGCCACCCTCGCAGCCATCATGGTTGTCCGCCGAGGTGGAGGAGGAGGGCGATCTTCTCATGCTGGTAAGTTTCTTATACATGTGTACTTTATGTTTTACGATCGTAGCGATCTAACTTAGCATCATGTTGCAGGAGTTCGGTGGCATTGAGGGTAGTGAAACGGACGGGAGCCTCATAACATCCCTGTATGACAGCCACACCCTTGTAAGTTTTCCCTGTCGCGTGCGATTCTTTTTGTTCGAGTGACGCATTCATCTAATTAATTTGCTTCCTTTTTTTTGTTGTTTGTTACAGGACAGCTCTGATGACTCTACTGGGGAGGCACTTGCTCCCCCTAGGACCCCCGAGCCAGAGCCCGAGGTACCCCGCAGGCGCGGGCTCCTCCCCACCCCTCCACCGGAGATGAGGGTTGTAAGTATGCACTAGGCATGGTATAAGACAGTTTTGTCATATCGATTTTATTCATGATTTTTTAAATGTTCCAGAGCGCTTTGGACCCCTCCCGGCTGGGGGTGGCCGCTTTCCGCACTGGTGTAAAAAACTTCAGGATTTTCCAATCAAACAATGCCAATCAGGAAATTGTCTGGTTGCTAGAAACTTGAGTGGAATTCGCGCACCGCTTGATTGCCTTTTCTAAGTTCTAATTGACTATTTCTGATTGTGTTTTTCTGAGTGGACACTTCTGGTTGACTATTTTTGATTGTGTTTTTCTGAGTGGACAGTTCTGATTGGGAAGACAACTTCAAACATCGGTAATATGACTATGCCTTGGCACATTCGAAATTGACGACAACTTCTCTGGGGGGTCAAACCGAGTCCGAGCCAAATCTAGAGTCCGATTTTCGATAGCTCGTGATCAGGCCTCGATATGCTCGTAAGTATGATCCGATTTGTATGAAATGAAAATGGCCCTATTCAAATCGATTGAACATGTCACATACCAAATTTGAAACCGATATCGTAAATACTTTCCATTTTATAGGCATCAGATTTTCCTGATGTTCTTTTCTGATTTCTGAGTGGCAATCAGCAATCAGAAAACTCAGCAGAATTGTTCTGATTGCCAATCAGAAATCAAATATCACGAAATTTCTGATTGGCACTCAGCTATCAGACATCATATATTTTTTGATGTCGGTACTCGATCAGGATTTTTTCTGATTAACAATCAGGAATCAGAAACAATTCCGTAAAGGCAATCAGAAATCAGGTGATTTCTTATTGACAATCAGAAATCAGAGATGATTCCTGATTGACAATCAGAAATCAGAGATGATTCCTGATTGATAACCAGACATCAGAAAATCAATCAGGAAAATCCTGATTTCTGATTGGAAATCAGAAACTGCAGTCTTAACTGATCCGTGCTACGGATTACAAACCAAAGTTGGAGAGTGAATCCAGTGTACAAAGCAAATCCAGATAAATGCCGTCGTTCAGGAATTCATTCAAAGGCTCGTTATGATTGCCTCCCAGTGGTTCAGGAATTCATTCAGGACTCGTTCCGAGTGCCACTCAGAATTCAGCGAACCAATCAAGAAATATTTGATTGGAAATCAGAAATCAAAAAATCCAATCAAGAATTTACTGAATTCCAATCAAAAATTAGAAAACCAATCCCAATTTTTCTGATTTCCATTCAGAAATCAGGAAAGGAATCAGGGAATCCTGACGTTTTTTACACCAGTGCGGCGGACCCCCGGGGCCACGGCCCACCCCACCGCCGCCCCGCTCGCCGCAGCAGCCCCTGCCGCCCCGGCACCGCTCGCCGCAGCACCCCCTGCCGCCCCGGCACCGCTCGCCGCAGCAGCCCCTGCCGCCCCGGCACCGCTCGCCGCAGCACCCCCTGCCGCCCCGGCACCGCTCGCCGCAGCACCCCCTGCCGCCCCGGCACCGCTCGCCGCAGCAGCCGCAGCACTGCCTGCCGCCCCGGCCCCCTCAGCAAGGGCACAGCGAGGCCCCGCCAGCGCCGCAAGGGCGCTCTTTGGTCTGCCCGACCCCCTCGCGGACGCCCTCCCCCTTCACCCCGAGGAATACAGGAAGGGGTTTGAGGCCCGCCCCCGCACCCCTCCCCAGTGAGGTGTAAGTATATTTTGCATGACTTTTTTTTGTTTTTCAAATTTTTTTTTTTACTTAAAAATGAGATTATTTTTTAGTCAGCTTTCAGTCACCAAAAGATGTCAGGTATTTTTTTAAAATTTTATTCGGTGCAGTCATCATTAAGCTGACAAAATTTCATTGAAACTAACTAAATTCTCATTACATTAATTTTGTTGTGTTGGTCTCACTCATTTAACTTAGGTGAAGCTCCGCTTCATCTTTTCATGATCATTTTCTTACTAATAAAGTCAGCATAGCATGTTTTTTTTATGGTGGAGTGTGTGTGGGGTTCAATCATTTCATTCTGGTAACTCCGTCTCTGGACTCGGAAAAGGTTTAAACTTTGTTATGATCTCTAGGACTTTGGAAATTCGAAGGTCATGTTAATTTCACTTAGGGGAAGATAAATTAAAAGTAATCTTTATTAAATAAGGCCATTGAACAGATCTTTACTTTGGTTTTATGGTGTAGTGTATAGGACTTGTATTATTTTGACTTCAGTCCACTCGCTCAACTGATCGAAGTTACTTTTGAGTTGGTTATGTCACTGGGACTTTCGTTACATCAAAGGCAAGCATAAATACATTTAGAGTTATTAGTTTCATTATCAATTTCACTCAGAATAGTTATCTTAACCTCAGTTTTATGTTTTCATGTCTGGTGATGTCATCATATTTCCTATCCTTGTTCCGCCCAAGTTGCGGTAACTCAAATAAGTTTTAATTTGGAGAGGGGCTTAGCAATCACCCATACACTGATAGTTTAAGTGAAAATTAGAAAGATTTTAGCGGACTTAGAAATTTATTCAGTAACTCAGGTGTAGTGGAGAAGTCCAAGGGAAGTCCATGACAGTGTACTGATTCTGTGTGTTTGTCTGTTTCAGGTGGTGTGCATCTAGATTTTTTTTTTAAAATGTTTTTTTTTTTTAAATAAAAAAAAAAGTTAAGGACTATTTTGTTTGTGTTTTATTGTTTTTTTTTTTTTATTTCCTTTTTCCTTTTATTAGTTTTGTGTTTGGTTTTCATTTTTTATGAAAGATATTATCACTGTTCATTCATGCATGCCATGAACTTGTCACGAAGGAACTGAAAATGATAACAGATCATTTCCATTTTAATTGAATAGGGGAATGAGGTAAAAATAGTTTGAAAAGCATCTTCTAATTCTGAGTCAGTGAAGGCGGTGTACCCCTTTTGTTCGCAACACTGTCTTGCCAAGTGTAGCATATTGAACCAGTGTACATGTGATGTAGTACATAGGGAAAGTACATGAGATAGTTTTGCCTCCATCAGGGCTTTGGCTCTGTGAAGCCTAAGTAGAGATGACTCTCCTAGATAAATTTTGATGAGTGAAGCTGTTCGTTGAACTGATACTGAAGGGATGTTATGTTTCAAATTGACATGAGGACTGAGTGTCACCCCTCCGACATTCAGTGGAGCCAGTGGTTGTTGGTTCCGTAAACTTGTCATAAATTGGGGGGTGATTTCACTGAGAAAAAGTTTGAACTCGTCTTGTGTGAATCTTACCCAGAATCGATTCGACTTTGCATTTGATTCCCCCAGTAATAAAATGTATGGTGAAAAGTCGGTGACATCAATGCCAATGCGAATGGTTTTTGAAGCATTTTTTGTCAGGGGAAAATCTTTGAAATCCACTTCTTTGGGGTACAGGGAGGCAGGCTTGGGTGTGTCTGCTCCTCCAGTGCTTGTGTTGGAATGTGGGTAGTCACCTTCATCCAGTCCTATGCTTTCCACAAGGTCAGCAAGGAGATTGCGCTTGGCAATGGGTTGTGCAAGAGTAGTGTCAGCGGGGCGCTTGTAGGGATTGTTGTAGTTTGCCATCGTGTCGAGAAAGCTCTGTGCGTGTTGAACGCAAGTGTCAGAATGTGAGCGGTCAGTCTGGACACGCCAATTTATAGTGGCGACGCGCGCGCCCCCCAGGAGGTGCTGCCCCCTCGTGGCCGAACTTGGAAACTTATCCCGAGTCCGCGGCTGTGACGTCACCGGGAGCGGCAAGTTTGAACTTGAAATGACGTCATCGCGAAGCGCTCACTGGGCGGTGCGTTCCTATTGGCTAAAATTACTATTTTCGACCAATCAGAGCACAGCACGACCAGTGCCCCGGTGCCACGGCGCACAAAGCGGGTGCAAGTTGGAACACGTTTGAATCAATGACGTCATCGCTAGGAGCCACGGCGCGCTGCGTTCCTATTGGCCAAAAATAATTTTTTCGACCAATCAGAGCACATTGCCCCAGCGCCAGCAGCGCCGCGCGCCACCTATGTGGCGAACTTCGGAACTAGCCGATCAGTATGAAACGGGGTGCTCCGGCCAGGAGCGGCACAGTCATCCAGTCGTCGCTGACCAGCACACTGCTCTGACACTTCCATCGCTCTCGCAACACAGTTTCTCTCTACACTTGCGCTCCTCACACACACAGTCTTTCTCTTTCTCCTTTTTACACTTATGCTCTCACACACACACAAACAGTCTTTTTGAAGACTTCTCTCTCTTTCCCTCTCCTCTTCTTTTCTTTCTCTCTCTCTCTCTCTCTCTCTCTCTCTCTTTTTTTTCTCCTTGTACAGTCGAACACAATGTCTGTCTTTTCCGACATTCTGTTGGAATGGGAGGAGGGTTGCTTCTACCAGGATGACTACCTGGCAGAGGCGTACACCACTCTACTCATGCATCTCCTCGATGCTTCCCCCGAGGAACGGTCTGACCCTCGTCTCCCTGAATTCCTTAGGGCAGGGTATGAAGCTTACTCACGGGAACAAGCAGGGAATGACCCTCATGCTACTCTCACGTACCGCATGGCCCTGGGCATGGTCGGGGGTGCAGTTACTCGCTCTGCTTCTCGAGCTGCTGAGGCCGCCCAGCCCCGCCCCGCCTCGCCCCAACCCGGCCCTTCCCGCGATGAGTCACCGGCCCGCCCTAGTCGCGACGCCACGCCACCGGCCCGCACGTCACCCGCGCCAAACGGAGTGCCTACCTCCCCGGCGTCTCCCCGTCCCGATTCGCCCCAGCCTGGCCCTGCCCCGTCCCCGGAGCGCGCTAAACGGCCGCGAGAGGAGGAACCCGAGCCGGAACCGGAGCCCGTACCCGAACCGGTCCTGGAGATCCTGGAGTCCCGCGAACGCCACCTGACGCGGTTCAAAACCACATTCAGGGAGGAAGTGGCCCAAATTAAGGGACTTGGCAACACACTCCCATCCGAGGAGGTGATGGAGGGCATGTTTGACGCCATGCTTGAGCGCCAGCGTGACGCCGTCCAGGCCAAGGACGACGACAGGGTCATCCTGGAGATTCAGAATTCGGACAGTGCGGAGAACCCACTCTGGTTCAGTCTGCGCCGTGTGGACCAGCTGTCTGGTCGTGTCGTCTTGGACAAACTCTCTCGAGTATTGAATTCGAATCAGGCCTTCATGGCGAATGGTCAGCTCAAAGTGAGCTACATTCATGTTCCCACCCCTGAACCAGCTGGGAGGAATCCCCTCAGAGTGGTAAATGAAAGTCTAGAGCAATGGTTGCAGAGAAAAATAACCTCAAAAACCATTTTTTCACCCCAAAACACGGACAATCTTTGCTTGACACGTAGTGTGGCCGTGGCCATGGCCAAGGAGGGCATGCAGCGCATGGCTTTCTCGCGCATGAAGCAGCCTGACTCCGTGACTCAACGCGCAGAAGCACTTAAACTGTGTGAGTTAGCCGACATTAATTCTGATCAGCCCTGCGGTCTAGACGAGGTACGCAAACTCCAGGACGCTCTCCCTAATTACAGGCTGTGTGTGTACACTGACAAAAAGGGGAAAGAGTGTATTTTCAAGGGGGATTACTCGGCGGGTCGCAAAACCATCTTTCTTTTTATGCACAACGCCCACTTCTCAGCTATTCTTTATCCTTTGCGGGCATTTGAATACAATTATCAGTGCGAGAAGTGTCCTGCATTCTTTAATCACAAGGGTGAGCATAAATGTGCAGGATGCTGCTGGAGATGCCTTGGCTCTACTCCACACACACAGGGGCGGACTGGCCCGGGGTTGGCGGGGGGGAAATCCCCCCCGGGCCCCCCAGGGGCCCGGGCCCTCCTGTGGCCATCCGGGCCCCGCAGGGGCCCGGTAAGGTGAAGTAATATTGAGTTAGTGAGAGAGGATCTGAAGAGACTCAGAGTCACTTCGGTTTTAACAAGCGCATGCATGTATAGTAATACAAAGGCATGGCATTGGGTCTGGGCCCGGCCCGGGCTTTGACACCGACGCCTCGCCGGACGGCAGAGGCAGGGTCTGTCTAGGCCGCACGGCGCGGCGCGCTGACCAAGACTCAAGCCAGCCATCGGCGGCGGCGGCGGCCCGGCCCGGCCCGGCCCGGCCGGCGGCCCGCTGTGGCAAGGGCAGGGGAAGAAGGGGGAGGGAGAGCGGGACCGGGCGAGCGCGCTGCGACTGTTGGCAGGGCACGGCACGCCGCACGAGGCTGGCGGCGCGGCACGGCGCGTTCTGACAGGCGTAGACGCGTAGACGTGCGTCTTAGTTTTATTCCAATTGAAGTTCGTTTTCTCATCGTTGTTCAACTGCGTGCGAGTGAGAGGTAGTCGACTATGGGAATCGACGTGGTGCAGTGGAGGGCTACGATAGGCCGCTATGGTGCTGCTGCCTGCTCGTCGTCGTCCACCCTTGGCGGCAGCTACGGATCAGCGGACCGGGACCGGAAACGATGCTACCCGTACGGAATCCGTGAGTGTGGTGATCCAATCGACGTCCAGAAGGCCATTTCACAGGTACGTAATGTCACGCACCGCTCTTGTGTCTGTGTCTTGTGTCCCTGTTCCTTTTCGCCATGTAGTTCAACCTTTTTCTTTTCTCTCTTTAACTGACAGCATTTTAAATTCACTTTGATTGCCAATGTAATTTTGCCTGCTGACATCGGCAAACGGAAGGAACTATTTAACGCGCTGGTAGTCCGGATCTTGTTGACTGCTGCTGGCATTGAACCAAACCCAGGGCCAAATCCAGGCAATGCTGAAAAGCCATATCATCATCTTTCAGGATCTCAGAAGCGCAGAAAGGCGAAACAAGAGTCCCTGAATGCTGTGGGGAAAGATCCAAAACAGCAGAAATTGGCATTTTTCAGTCCACCTCGTAGCCTTCCGGACTCGCAGCTTCCGCTTTCGCCATCTTCATCAGATTTTTGCGTGTCCTCTCCCTCTCCAGCCCCTCCTTCGCCATTATCGCCGCCATCGCCGACGCCGTCTCCATTTTCACCCACGTCCTCTTTGGCGTCATCAGACTTTACCTTTGAGAATGAGAATAGAGTTGGAGAAGTTGATGTGGGGTTGGTTGACGAGCACGTTCATGATCGAGATCAAACCACTCCAAATGCCGCAGACGGATCAACGCTCGTTCGCAGCACCGATACACCATCATCTCAACAAGGCGATGGAAATGGAGTGCAGGTGCAGGAAGAAGATCCAGTTCCCGTCACAACGGGACAAGGCAGTGACGAAGAAACGGACGCGGATCCCTTTAATCAGTTCTTTTTGGAAAACCCTTGCTTGAATGATAACCAAAAAAACCATCTGATTAGTATCCACCCCATTCAGCCAATCACGCAGCCAGGTTGCCCTGTATCACTTCCCTTTAATCCAGACAGGATTTATTTCCAAGGTCCAGGTGAAGAAAAGCGACTTTGGATATCTTTCTCTCAGACCCGGAAAAAGCTTTTCTGCTGGGTATGCTTCGGTTTTGCGCAAAAACCTGATAGTGCATTTTTAAAGGGTTGGGGCAACTCAGCGCAGTGGCTGGCTGGGAGATGCTATGAACGAGTCATAAAACATGAAAACAGCAAAGAGCATATGGCGGCTATAGATGCATTTCTTGCATTTTCAAATAGACAATCTGTTGACCAGTGCATTGATTTATCGCTGAAAACTCTGAGAGAGAAACAAGTCTGCGAGAGGCGGGAAGTTTTACTTCGAATTATCAACATTGTTCTACACTTGGCCAAACAAGGGCTTGCTTTTCGTGGTTCAAGGGTGGAAGCCGCGTATTCCTTACCTTTGCCTTGCAACCACGGTAACTTTCTTGAAGAAGTTAAAAGTAGGGCTAAGTACGACCCTGTTCTTAATTCTTATGTGAACAAAGTCATTGAAAAAAGCAAAGAAAGACACGAAAAGCACTTAACAAGTCGGGGAAGGGGCTCACTAATAACATTTTTGAGCCCTACGACCTTTAAGAAAATCCTTGATATAACTACCGATATGGTGCTTAATATAATTAAAAACAGAATTTTGGCAAACGGTGGTAAATACAGCATATCGCTTGATGGATGCCAAGACATCTCTGTCAAAGAAATATTGAGCCTTGTAGCTCGATATGTCGACGAATACGGCCCCGTTGAAGTGCTGCTGGATGTCTCTGCGGCTTCCCTTACCACTAGAGAGGCGCTTCTTGAATATGTGCTGAGTGTCCTCAAAAAAGTAGGGCTGTCCATACACAATCTTGTTGGATACTCATTTGACGGTGCTGGAAATATGTCAGGGTCAGTATCAGGACTGCAGGCTCGCCTGAAAGAACTTGTTCCGACAAGCGTGTTTCAGCATTGCTATGCGCATGTACTAAACCTTGTTCTCCAGAAATCCTGCAATAATTTGCCGCAATCAGAAGAATATTTTAATTTACTTCGTGACACAGCAACTACTATTACAGAATCCTACAAAAGGATGGGGCTCTGGAAACTTGTTTCCCAGTGCTTGTTTGATGCTCAAACCCGGTGCCGCTTTTTAGTGAAATTTGGAAAAACTCGCTGGTGGGCTAAAAAGAAGGCATCAGATCGGATTTTTTTCCATGAAACTAGCATTCTCCCTATCATACTGACTGTTCTAGAAATTGTCTCAAACGACAAAGATAGTCTGACTGGAGCTGTGCGTGCCAAGATTCAAGGAGAACTGCGAAAGTGGTGCCGATTTGAGACACTAGCCGTCGGTATGCTGTTCCACCACATATTTTCTGCATCTGGCCCTGTTTCAGACTATTTGCAAGGAAAGCAGCTGGACCATGTTCAGGCAGCTCGCATGACAGCCAATTTGATTCCATCCATTTCAGCCATAAATGTAGATGAAGTCTTGAATGAGGCCAAAATTCTAGCAGAGAAATGCAATGAAAAGCTCGAAGCATTAAATTCATCAACTGACTTCACTGACAACTGCGCTCACATTCAGGCCAGCATTGCAACCGAATGTGAGCGCAAAAGAATTTCCCGGGTGCCACAAAGGCTCGGCGAGAAATCAGGCAAGTAAACATTTAAAGTTAGTGCCGTTCCATTTACTTTTTGACTTTTTTGTCATCATTTTTAAAGCGTATTCGTGCCTTTTTCGCAGGTGATGAACTTAGAGAGGCAGCCGCCTCGCAGTCCCCTAACTGGCCTCTGAAAGTAAACACACTGTCACCTATTTTGGCCAATTGCCTGCACGGGTTGCAAGCACGGTTTGGCGATGACAGTGAGGTTCTGCCCATTTTTAAATCATGCAGCTTTCTGAGCCCAACGCGCTTTCCCGAAATTCTCCAGAACGGCATCCCTCAAGGCAGTTTGGATCATTTGTGCACCCTTGCTGGGGTTGATAGCTCTGACGTGAACGGTGAACTTGTCGTTTTTGCTGGGTGTTACGAGAATCTCATGAAACATATCCAGGCTGATTTTAGGGAAAGCGTTGATTACTCTGCATTTGATGTTGATTTCGAGGTAATTTTTAAGTTTTCGATTATATCTCTTTTAATTTAAACCTTTTTTTTAAATAGTAAAAAAGTATGGCACTCTGTTTTTTATCATCTAGGAGGAACTTGGCGCATCTGACTCTGAATCTGAGCAGGAACAGGACGAGCAGACTGATGAGAATGCTGGCGATAACAAAATTTGCAGAGGTTGCCTGCGATGCCCTTACCGCGTCCTTCGGAAGCATGGGCTGTACACTTCGGCTTTCAAGGCCCTAACCAAAGTTTACAAAATTGCCCTCACTCTGCCGTGCACTCAGGTGAGAAAATCACAAGTACTAGTGCTTCGTACGTACGCTGTTGTCCTTGTCCTTACAACTGAGCAAATCACCTTGTTATGTAGTGAGCTACCTGTATATGTAATTTTCGATGCTCTTAGGTGACTTGCGAGCGCTGTTTCTCGAAGCTGAAATTGATCAAGACGAGGCTTCGATCAATGATGTCCGACGACTTTCTCCGTTGTTCGATGATCCTGGCAGTGGAACGGGAAATTGTGGACACCATCGACCCCGTCACCATTCTCGACGCATTTGCCGCCTCGTCAACAGAGCTTAGCCGTCTCCTTATCGTGTAGATTTACATTTTCCTTTGATTTTCTCTGATTCTCTGCTACTTTCAATAAATGTATTTAAAAAAACGCTAACGCTAACGCTAACGTGGAAGCAGATGATATATTAAAGAGAATGTGTATTTTAATGTATGTTTGTTTATCACTCCATTCACAAAAATTGACATTTGCAATATGAATAATATGAAATTAGTTTTTCTAGGATTTATTTAATACAGATATAGACAATATATATACAATTTAAATCAAATTAATTATATTTTATTTAAGTCGGTACGAGTCGAGCATAGTGCACGCACGCCGAGCCCTGCCACGCTGCGCACCCGCGGGGCCGGGGCCGGGCGGCGGCGCAGCGGCGGTGTGATGGGGAGAGGAGGGGGCCCCGCTGGTCCTTGCCGTTGCGATGCGCGCCCCGATCCGGACGAGCGCGTGGCGTGGCGTGGCGGCCGCTGCGCGGATGAGCGACAGCCAGGCAGACATGGTCCGCCCCTTACTGCCCGCTCCTACTAATATCTATAGTAAAAGCAAGCTGACAACTTCATTGCAATTGCAGCTTAGCATGCTTGCTTTAGCTTTAGCGAAGTTATCATCTGCTAAAAAGTAACTTTAGCGGTTTATTTTGTATTAAAAACCCCTGCAAGGTAGGCAAAATCCGGGCCCCCTTAGGCAAAATCCGGGCCCCCTTAGCCCCTTTCCCCGCCGGGCCCTTTAGGAGCCAGTCCGCCTCTGCACACACAGATCCCCTCCGTCGTTGCACTTACTGCGGACACCAGTTCGCTGGTGAAGAGTGCTTCACGACTCACAACACAGTCAAGCTCCCTGGCACAGAGTACACGAAGTGTCAGTCCTTCCACTTCTGTGTAGGGTGCGAGAAAAGCTACTCCACACAGCGGGGTGGCAGGCACGTTTGTGGTTTTATCACATGCAACTACTGCAAACAATATGTGCAGGAAAATCATTTGTGTTACATGCAGCCCTGGGCAGGAAGGGAAAAAAAGGAGAAATGGTCTTACCATACAGTCTATTATGACATTGAAAGCCGGCAGGACACAGAAATAGAAGGCAAACCGGGGACTTTTGAGCACATTCCGACCCTCCTTGTATCCCAAACTATTTGTGACCAATGTTGTGACATCCCTGACAACAACTATTTCTGCACTGTGTGCAAGACACGGCAGCAGATTTTCCACTCCCTAGATAACCCTAACCTCAATGTGATGTCCCAATTCCTGGATTATCTTCAATCCTTCCCCGCTAAATCTGAGCTGTTGATCATTGCCCATAATGCCAAGTCCTATGATGGGATCTTCGTCCTCCAGGAAATGATCAAGCGCAAACTGAAGCCTGATCTCACTCTTCAAGGGGCAAAAATCATATGTATGAAACTAAATACTTGGAAGTTCATTGACTCCCTCATGTTCCTGCCCATGCCCCTCTCTGTCATGCCCAAGTCTTTCGGTCTTACGGAGCTTAAAAAAGGGTACTTCCCTTACTTGTTCTATGACCCAAATTATGAAGGTCCTCTTCCTGACCGTGACTACTACTGCGTCTCGACCATGAAGTCAAAGGCTGCGGCCGACTTCAACAAGTGGTATGATGAGCAGGTGGCCAACAATGTCGTCTTCAATTTCCGTCAGGAATTGATCGACTATTGTATCTCGGATGTGACCATCCTCCGTCAGGCGTGCCAAGCTTTCCGTAAGCTTTTCGCCCATACAGCAGGGTTTGACCCAATGTTCAACTGCATCACTCTAAGTAGTGCATGTATGGGGGCTTATCGCTCTAACTTCCTCCCCCCAACACCATTGGCATTGTCCCCGCAGGCGGGTACCATGGTAGGGGCAAACAGTCCCACGTTGCTCTGCAATGGTTGGACTATGAGTCCCACAAACTGGGGCAAAAAATTAGCACCATTTACTCTGACAGGGAAATCTCGGTTATGGGGCGCCGAGTGGACGGCTATGTTGAGATCCCACTCCCTGATGGAGGTGTTGAAAAGCGAATTTACCAATTCCATGGTGACTACTGGCACCAATGCCCCATCCACTACCCCCCAAACACTGATACTGGAGACAATCGCTATGAAAACACTCAAAGACTAACCTCCCTGTTCCGCCGTGCGGGCTACACGGTGATTGAAAAGTGGGAGTGTGAGTGGCAAAATGACCTCAAGGATCCTGAAATTAAGGCCTACTTTGAGGCACACCCCACAACCCGATCTCCTCCCCTCAATCTACGCAACGCCCTCTGCGGTGGACGTACTAACGCTATGCGCTACTACCACAAGGCTGATCTAAGCAAAGGGGAAACAATCAAGATGGCGGACGTGGTAAGTGAGTACCCGAACGCAAATTTACGGGAAGAGTACCCGGTGAAACGTGCAACAATCTACCTAGAAGGAGATAAAAACATGCCCCCCATTGACACCTGGAACGGTATCATCAAGTGCACTGTGCTCCCCCCACGTGACCTCTTCCTCCCTGTCCTCCCTTACAAATGCAACGGAAAACTCATGTTTCCGCTCTGCAGAACGTGTGTTGAGACGGAAAACAAAGAAATCTGTCAACACACAGACCCCCGAGACAGACAGCTAACTAGCGAGTGGTGTGCCCCTGAGCTTAAGTTGGCTTTGCACAAAGGATACTCTATGGTCAAAGTTCATGAAGTATACCAGTACCCTCAGACCATGAAATACGACCCAAAAACAGGCAAAGATGGACTGCTGTCCGCTTATGTCCGCCGCTTCATGGCCCTTAAAATCCAAGCCAGTGGCTGGCCTGAAGGGTGTGATACGCCTGAGAAGCAGGCAGAACTCATGTCAGACATCAAAAAATATGATGGCATTGTTGTCGACCCTACCAAAATGGAGAAAAACCCTGCTCTCCGTACACTGTCAAAACTAATTCTCAATTCCTTCTGGGGAAAATTCGGGGAAAAAACACTTCGCCCCAAAACACAGCTGATCTATGACTACGCTGACCTCATGAAGCTGGTCTTTGACCCTACCAAAGAGATCAACACCTTAATCGATCTCGAAGCAGGCTGTCTGCAAGTCTCATATAAACCCATTGAAGACTCTGAAGAGTCCCTCCCTACATCATCCCTCCTCCATGCCTGTTTCACAACATGCTTCGGCCGTCTCAAACTCTACTCTTACTTGGATATTGTGCGAGATAGGGCCCTGTATTGTGACACCGATTCTGTGGCATGGATAAGTCGTCCGGGAGAACCGGACCTCCCCCTAGGAAGCCACCTTGGTGATCTGACAGATCAAATAGCCGAGGATTATGGACCAGGGTCCTTCATTACTGAGTTTGTGGCTGGCGGCCCTAAGAATTACGCCTATAAAGTGGCTGTGGGTGGTGATCTTAACAAAACCAAGGTCTGCATTAGGCATCACCATCAACCAGTCCTGTGATGACCTGGTGACCTTTGACAACCTCAAATCCATGGTCCTGGGAGACAAGGAAAAACTCACTATTCCCATACCCCGACAAATAGCCCGCCTCCCCAAATGGAAGATTGTCACGAGGGCTACCTCAAAACAGTGGCAGGCCAACAACACCAAAAGGCGAAGAGTAGATATGGCTCACACTGTTCCTCATGGCTACAATGCCTGGGAGGACGCCGATGAGGAGGACCAAGACCTCCTTGAAGTTATGGACTGTTTGGCCGACTCTTAAGTCCTTTCAAAGACAGGAAAAACTTCACTAATAGACAAAAAATAAACAAAAAAAACTTAAAAACAAAAAAAACTCATAAAAAAAGAGCGCACGGGAGAAGCAAGCTGGCCCGTCCTTTACGTTGCCAACGAGACACCGGAGCAGGGGAGCTGGTCAGGCCCCATAACCTATAAAAGCCATGGAGATGGGTGACATGAACTCAGTCTTTGACATGGGTCTCAGGTTCCAACATCCCTGTACTGCCCTCATTGTGGGTGGGACTGGCGCCGGCAAGACCTTCTTTATGAAACAACTGATTGAAAAAAGAGAGGTTATGTTCAACACAAATTTTGAACAGATTATATTCTATTATTCTGAGTGGCAGCCTCTGTACGAAGAGCTTAAAGGTGTTGTCGATTTTCGGCAGGAATTACCTTTGATGAGTGATCATCCTACGGGGGAGGGGCCTAAACTGGTCATAATTGATGATTTTATGGATGAGATAAAATCTCATGGCAAAGAACTTCTTAAATTTTTCATTAAGGGCTCACATCATAGGAATCTATCTATTTTCTTCCTTAGTCAGGCTCTCTTTCCTGACGGTCTCAGACAAATCAGTTTAAACTCCCACTACATAGTTATTTTCAAATCCTCAAGGGACTTGGCCCAAATAAGAACATTCTGCCTTCAGGTAGATCCAACACATTGGAAAGCCTTGCTAGAAGCTTACCAAGATGCCACACAGGCTGGGCACACATACATCCTGTTTGATTTTAAACCCCAACAATTAGATCACCTCAGGATTCGAACTAAGATATTTCCTGACGAGTCCTGTGTCATTTACATCCCCAAGGCAAAGTATAAAAGGGAGATGTTGGAGCCGCAGTAGATCATTTGCTGATGATGGCTCCTAGCGTCAAGACGCATAAAGCCGTGCTGCAAGTCCTCCAGTCCGCTAAACCCAATCTTCGTAAAGCTATTCTTGAGGCAGCTGACAAACCCATTATCTTTGCTATCTGTGAGATCATAGATAATTTACTCCTGGGCAATATACCTCTTACACTGGACCAGCGAAAAAAACTCAGGGCTTATCGAAACATTTTGAGGAAACTAGCACAAAAAGGTGAAGGTTGGAAAACCAAGAAAAATTACTTGGTTCAACACGGAGGTTCGTTTCTCCCTTTCCTTCTCTCAGCTGTAGCCTCTGTGCTCCCTAGCCTCTTCCAATGAATCACGTGAAAAAAATGATTCTAGTTCCACACGAAAGTGTGGCAAGACTTCATGACACACCTACATCTACACCACAAACACAAATGAACGCCCTCGACTCTGAAATGGACTACATAATGCGAAAGCAATATGCTGATGATTCTGAAAAATGGAAAAAATACAATGAAACATTGCAGCGTTACCTTCATTTCGCTAAAGAAGGACGTAAACCCATTTCCATTGCCATTGAGCCCGTCGTGGACGACAAGACAGAGGAAACAAACACCTCGTCTGCCCTGCGACAGCAGTTGGCCTCCGTCCTCCCAAAGACATATAAAGAGCAAGCGCTGAGAATTCATGATTATTTAGCTGTAAGCAATTCCCCCGTCACATGGGATGCTAACGGTGTAGTCTCTGTGAAAGGAACAGCTATTCCCCATTCCAACATTATTGATTTGATCTCCGATCTGACCCGTTTTCGAAAAAACATTGAGCCTCAAGGCATTGCTCCCTTTATCCAAGCCCTAGCCCAACTGAATATTCCCCAAGACTTGATAGGTAACGATAAGCGGAGAACAGCCATTCTCCAAGCCAAACAGAGCGGTGGCGGCATAATTGTACTACCCCAAACCCCCATTAACACAAAAAGAAACACCCCCAAAATTAAACGCACCAAAAAGATAGTTCCCCTAAAAAAACATGCCTAGAAAACTTGGTGAAGTTTATCACGACCCCAAGCACCCTGCCTCCTACAGCTCAGCCTGGAAACTCTGGCAGGCGACAGGAGAGAAAAAAGAAAAAGTAGATGATTATCTCTAGGGGGAAGATGCTTATACACTGCATAAACCTTATAGACGTAACTTCCCTCGGAATGTGACTTATGCTGATAACATTGATGAGTCTTGGCAAAGTGATTTGACAGACTTGACGTCCCTTAAACAGGATAACAGAGGATACACATTTGTCTTGTGTGTTATAGATGTATTTTCCAAGTATGCTTGGGCCATTCCCCTAAAAGACAAATCGGGTCCTTCTGTAGCTAGGGGATTTGAGACTTTGTTCCAAAGTACATCGAGACGGCCCGTCCGCTTGTTTACAGACAAGGGAACGGAATACATTAATAAACACGTCCAGCAGTTACTGAAAAAGAATAATGTCAAATATATCCATACTCACAACCCTGACATAAAATGCTCCATTGTAGAACGTTGGCAGAAAACAATCAAATCAAAGTTGTATAGGTACTTTACCGCAACTGAAAATTATTGTTACATCGATGGTGCACTGGACAAAATAGTGGATGCTTACAATCGCACTTATCACAGGTCCATAAAAATGAGACCCGTGGATGTGACAGAAGACAAAGTTTTGGAAGTATATACACTGCCGCTCAAAATTAGCGGCCCATTTTTTAAAGCGCGGCGCCGTTTCTATGTTTTTCGAGCTGGGATGCTGAAATTTAGAAGGCAGGTGCCCCTATTGTTCTTCTTGAGACCTGCAAAGTGTGCGATCCGTGCGCCCATCCTTGCGACCTGTGCCACCCCTTCACTGCATAGGGGTGTAAAAACCGAGATAAACATGTCAAAATTTTTGTCTTTTAATGATCGGAAACGGCAAATTTGCGGTGTACCGACTCAAATGAGTCTCCCCTTTACAACTGTGCAAGCGGAATCGCAATCGGACAATTCCACCTCTTTCCACAGTCACCCCCACCCCCTCGAGGGGTTGGTTTTCAAAAATGTTTGAAACCGACTGCAAACGATCCAGAAGCCTCTCCTGTACACGGTACAATTTTTCTTTTTCGATTCCGACCACCACCGGCCGTACCACCCCCACGGAGGACCCACCCCATTTTGAATTTGTGCCGTTTCAGCCGCAAGGGGGTCAAATTTGTGTCCCAAAATTCATGAGGACACACCTTGGGTGCGCACAAACCCATTCGGATCGAAAAATCCAGATCCGGAAATTTTCATTCACCGCTGTAGGGGTGACCACCCCCTCTCACCCCCTGCTTCCCCGAGAGGGGCAGGAAGGTCGTTCAAGGGTGGCCCCGGCCAAGAAGACACGGCTCAAGCATTCCTGAAATTTTCGAGTCGATCCGGTGCACCGTTTACCCTCCAGGGCGAAAAAACCGTCGAAACCAGCAAAAACATCCCTCAAGTTCACCCTTCGTGAACGCCGAACTGAGGAGGGGTAGCGGCCAAACTCCAAGTGTCCCATCTTGGCACATCCCCTCTCTGCAACCCCCTTTTCTTTCACTCCGCTGCGGTAACGCCCGCGCCCATGCCAACGAGGCAAACGCGGTGATGCACTCGTGCGTCTTCCGCCACCACAGCCATGCGCCGGCGAGGCAGGCAACTCGTCGCACGGGCTGCGCAGGTGCGCCAACGTACTGGAGGCGTGCGCGCGCGCCAGGTCGCCGCTCTTCAACAGGGCCAGTCCAGCAGCACGGTGGGGATGACTCGTGCGCGTCCATGTGCATTTTTCCTGTATTGCTGGACTGGCCCTGTTGAAGAGCGGTGACCTGGCGCGCGCGCACGCCTTCAGTACGTTGGCGCACCTGCGCAGCCCGTGAGACGAGTTGCCTGCCTCGCCGGCGCATGGCTGTGGTGGCGGAAGACGCACGAGTGCATCACCGCGTTTGCCTCGTTGGCATGGGCGCGGGCGTTACCGCAGCGGAGTGAAAGAAAAGGGGGTTGCAGAGAGGGGTTGTGCCGAGATGGGACACTTGGAGTTTGGCTGCTACCCCTCCTCAGTCCGGCGTTCACGAAGGGTGAACTTGAGGGATGTTTTTGCTGGTTTCGACGGTTTTTTCGCCCTGGAGGGTAAACGGTGCACCGGATCGACTCGAAAATTTCAGGAATGGTTGAGCCGTGTCTTCTTGGCCGGGGCCACCCTTGAACGACCTTCCTGCCCCTCTCGGGGGAGGGGGTGAGAGGGGGTGGTCACCCCTACAGCGGTGAATGAAAATTTCCGGATCTGGATTTTTCGATCCGAATGGGTTTGTGCGCACCCAAGGTGTGTCCTCATGAATTTTGGGACACAAATTTGACCCCCTTGTGGCTGAAACGGCACAAATTCAAAATGGGGTGGGTCCTCCGTGGGGGTGGTACGGCCGGGGGTGGTCGGAATCGAAAAAGAAAAATTGTACCGTGTACAGGAGAGGCTTCTGGATCGTTTGCAGTCGGTTTCAAAAATTTTTGAAAACCAACCCCTCGAGGGGGTGGGGGTGACTGTGGAAAGGGGTGGAATTGTCCGATTGCGATTCCGCTTGCACAGTTGTAAAGGGGAGACTCATTTGAGTCGGTACACCGCAAATTTGCCGTTTCCGATCATTAAAAGACAAAAATTTTGACATGTTTATCTCGGTTTTTACACCCCTATGCAGTGAAGGGGTGGCACAGGTCGCAAGGATGGGCGCACGGATCGCACACTTTGCAGGGCTCAAGAAGAACAATAGGGGCACCTGCCTTCTAAATTTCAGCATCCCAGCTCGAAAAACATAGAAACGGCGCCGCGCTTTAAAAAATGGGCCGCTAATTTTGAGCGGCAGTGTAATAACCTGTATCATGGCATGAAACTCACAAGCAAAAAGACTAAGTTCAGAGTAGGTGATTATGTCCGAATCAGCCGAGAAAAAAAGACCTTCGAAAAAGGCTACACATGGAACTGGTCGGAAGAAATATTTAAGGTCATTCAGGTCATTCCTCATGCGATGCCGGTGTACCGGTTGGAAGATCTCGATCAGGATCCAATTCAGGGCACTTTTTATGACATGGAACTTCAGAAGGTCAAGAAGCCCGAGGTCTTCAAAATCGCATATATAAAGAGGTCCAAGGGTAAAAGGGGCAGTCAGCAACATCTCGTCCACTGGAGAGGTTATCCTGAAAAAAGTCAGTCCTGGATTTTAGATTCAGATCTTGTTAAGACCTAGAAAAATGGATTTTTACGCTTTCCTCCCTAGCAATGCTAGTCCCCTGGTTTATCCCCAAAACAAAACATCCCATTTTCAAATCGAGCTGTCCAAGCGCATGGAACTTCATGGCCAGTGGCAGGCAGCTCTGATTGAAATACACTACCCCAACACAATAGCTCAGGTCATTGAAGGGGAGAATGAAATTACTCTCACCAAAGACGGAATAGTTGACACAGTGTCCGTAAAGTCGGGTTGCTACCCTACAAAAGAGGATTTTATGGCTGCTGTGACTGTGGCATTGATTGTTTTAACCAATAATGTCAATGCAGAGCCCCCTCTGGCTGAAACAACAGATCGAAGGGTTGTATTTCGACCCTTCCCTGATGCCACTGAAAATACAAAAGTGCATTTTTCTCCACGACTGGCACTTCAGCTCGGTCTGGAAAACCCTGGACCCTACCCTGCAAACGAGAAAATATTTGCTGTAAAACCCATTGAGCTCAATTTGGGCATTCCCCCACAACTTTTTATTTACATGGATATTCTGGCAGACCAGATTATCGGACATACCCGGGCCCCCATACTTCGCACAGTACCTGTCGATGTCAATGCTCGCTATGGTAGCATGTCTATTTTCCACTGTGAGCACCCCATTTATTTTGATTTGAACACGCGGTCATTTGACACAGTCCAAATAGATATAAGGGACCACGCGGGACGATACGTGCCATTCCAATTCGGAACGTCAACGTTGCTGGTTCACTTTAAACAGCTCTCGTAACCATGGCTCCACAAAATCACATTACACACTATTACCTTACTCAGGCCGGCGGAGGCTCCGGACACTTTTACGCGGGTAGTTCCTTCCAAAAGGGTTATGGCATTGGTTCCTGGCTCGGTGGGCTTTTCCGTACCGTCCTTCCCATCCTCCGGAGCGGCGCGGTAGCCGTCGGTAAAGAAGCGGCGCGGGCAGGCAGTCACGTCCTAGCCGATGTCGCATCGGGCGAAAATTTGAAAGGCAGCGCTAAAAAACACTTGGAGGAGGCGGCAGTCAACCTGGTCAACAAAGCCAAGCGCAAAGCCGAAACGATGGCAGGCTCTGGAGCTATAAAAAGGCCACGTCGAGGACGACCACCTCATTCCGTCGCAAAGACTCGAAAGGGTAACACCTCTCACGACTTTCTCACCCACATTAAATAATCATGGCATTCATGCACACGGCCTCATCAGAGTGTCTTCGCTCTGAACTGGACCTCTGGATGGTCCCTCCAACACAAACAGCACTTGAATCCACCCACTGGGTTCCTTACAAACCACTCACAACACTCGATGCCTCCAACACAGTCGAATTTTCCATTCCTGGCGTGGGGCATGAATATCTAGACCCTGCATACACCCTTCTGTACATTAAAGCCAAAATTGTTAAGGCAGATGGCACGGACATTGTAGCTCACGATCATAATGATGCAGCCCCTGTCAATTACCCCCTACACGCTCTCTGGAGCCAAGTCGATGTCAGTCTCAATCAAAAAGTCATTAGTCATTCAAGCATGACCTATGCTTACAGAGCCTACATTGAGTCCCTCATGAATTATGACGCCTCGGCTAAAAAGTCCCACATGACACAACGCATGTGGTACGAGGACACCCCAAACCATTTTGATTCACTTGATGGTGGTGAAAATTTGGGTCTTGCATGGCGACGATCACGCACATCAAACAGTCGTCAATTTGAGGTTATGGGTCCTCTGCACATTGATTTCTTTAATCAAGATCATTTCTTGCTGAACAATGTGGAAATGAGAATTAAGCTCATTCGAAACCGAGATGCCTTTACACTCATGTCTACTGCTGGTACAGAGCGCATCAAACTTCTCGACGCGACTCTTTACATTAGAAAAGTAGCCATTTCCCCGTCCATCATGCTGGCTCACGCCCAGGCCCTAGAAAAAGCTCCTGCAAAATACCCTGTCAACAGAGTAGACATCAAAACAGTCACCATTACTCAGGGACTCCGGGACAAAAATTTGGACAATCTCTTTATGAACCAACTGCCTCAAAGAATTATTATTGGCTTTGTTGATAACCGAGCCTTTAATGGCGATTATGGCCGAAATGGTTTCAATTTCCAACATTTCAATTTGAATTACCTCAGCCTCATGGTTGATGGACACCCTGTCCCCTCCCAACCCCTTACCCCTGACTTTGTCAACGGACTGTACATGGAGAGCTACAACACCCTTTTCTGCGGAACAGGAATACACTGGAAAGATGAAGGGAACAATATCAGTTACTCCGATTACCCCGGAGGAAACACCCTGTTCTGTTTCGATTTGTCCCCGGACCTGTCGGCTAGCGAACCTCACTGGAATCTCCAGAAGCAAGGCACTCTTCGTCTTGAGTTGAAGTTTGCAGCACCCCTTGCTCAACCTATAAATTGCATTGTGTATGCCGAATTCCAAAATCTCATCGAGATTGACAAACATCGAAACGTTGTGGTCGATTACAACGTCTAAAAATGGACGGACTTACACTAGACACGCTCATGAAGAAAGATAAACACGTTGCCCCCTTATTTGAAGGCGTCTTTGCCTCAGACACACTCCCCCGACATCTTCACAAACGCCCAGCCTTATTGATTGCCAACACAGACCCCATCACAAAACCGGGGCAGCACTGGGTTGCTTTTTACATTGGCAAAAATGGTGAAGGAGAGTACTGGGACTCCTACGGCATGCCTCCTCTCGTTCCAAACCACAAGAAATTCATAAACAGACTCTGTAAAAAATGGACATATAATCACACAAGCCTGCAGGCTATTGATTCAGAAGTGTGTGGCGAGTATTGCGTGCTGTTCTTGGTTCACAGAGCCCACGGCATCTCGCTACATCAATTTCTTAAAAAACGTTTCACTACTGATCCAGAAAAAAATGATCAGATTGTACGACGTCTTTTTAAACAGATGTTTGGACATAAAAAACCTTGCATCCTACCCACAGACGCCAACGTACAACAAAGTAGTAAACGAAAAATTTAAATTTATTTTAAAAAAAAAATTTAAAAAGAAAAAAATTTTAAAAGAAAAAAAATTTTAAAGAAAAAAATTTAAAAGAAAAAAAATTTAAAAGAAAAAAATTTAAAAGAAAAAAATTTAAAAGAAAAAAATTTAAAAGAAAAAAATTTAAAAGAAAAAAATTTAAAAGAAAAAAATTTAAAAGAAAAAATTTAAAAGAAAAAAATTTAAAAGAAAAAAATTTAAAAGAAAAAAATTTAAAAGAAAAAAAATTAAAAGAAAAAAATTTTAAAACAAAAAAATTTAAAACAAAAAAATTTTTAAAAAGAGAAAATTTAAATAATTCAAAAGAATAAAAATTAAACGAGAAATTTTTTAGTGTGTGTGGTCAACCTGATTTTATTTTTAAATAATGAAAAGGCAAGTACAAACTTGCACCGCACGAAGCGTCCACAGCAGGTATAAAAGGCCCTCGCACAGAGCAACCATCATCACTTACACAATGGAGGCTGTACAATACACACTGAACACACGGAACGACAAGGTGTTGGTCGCAACGCGCAACCTCACCACCTGCTCACATGACCAAGACATAGTGCAGATATGGAAAAGAGGCATACTCCAGGACGACTACAGTGTGTTTGAATTCTTCCATTTTTATTTTCAAAGGAAATGGCTTGTCCCAAAAATCACAGCACACCTCAAGGGGGAAAGCACTGAACACTTGGGACAGTATGACAGAATTGAGTCACGCGTCATACACTACACTCAACTCAGGAACAAGCCCTTTATCACAATAGAGCGAGATGATGAATTCCAGGAAATTGATGGAGTCCGTCAATACAGACAACTACACTTGGGGCTCACATCCTGGAAAGCCCTATGCAAACACGGCATGGACATTGTACGATTCTTCCCGCCTGACGAGATTGACTAGTCTCTCAAAACAGTCCCGGCTGCAGGGGAGATGCTGGTTAGGCCCCTGAAAAAAGAGCTCACGTCGCGAGTGGGGCGCGGAGCGTGGACGGTGCGGCAACACCGCCTCGCGGTCCCGGCCCGGCTCGACACGGCGCGTTTCCCCCTCCGGCGGCGGCCCGTGGCGGCGGCAAAATTCAAACGCGTTCTCGGACTCGGCGCGGCATTCCCGGGCGGCGCGCGTTCCCGGACGGTCCCCCAGTGCGAATGCGGACCCGCGGCGGACACGTACAGACATGCTTAGGTTAGGCTCACTTAAGATAGCAGAATGTCCGACCATGTTACAATGTCCCACCAGGGGCGGATCCAGAGGGGTAGGTTAGGTTGATTGAGGGGTGTCTGGGTTAGGGGTGGCTGAGTTTAGGGGGTAGGTTAGGGGTGGCAAAGATGGCGGCCCCTTAGGTTGGGTTAGGGGTGGCAAAGATGGCGGCCTCTTAGGTTGGGTTAGGCCCGCCCAAGATGGCGGCCTCTTAGGTTGGGTTAGGCCCGCCCAAGATGGCGGCCTCTTAGGTTGGGTTAGGCCCGCCCAAGATGGCGGGGGGAGGGGGATGTTACAATACCCCACCAAAATGGCGACTGTTACAATACCCCACCTATACTACTAAAATGCCAGGTGATATTTCTGCACAGTGGGCCAGAAGACCGGTGGAAGCGGGCAAAACTCTAGACGCGTTTTGAGCTCCAGAGTCGCTAGAGCAATCCATTGGTATGGTCACACGTTCGGTTCGAGTCCCAAATAGCGACTCTGGAGCTCAAAACGCGTCTAGAGTTTTGCCCGCTTCCACCGGTCTTCTGGCCCAGATAACAGACAATATGTTAGTACACAGTTTTTGAAGAACTAAATTTTAAACCAAATTAAGATTAACGGCAAGTTTACACAATAAATTGAAACATGACATAAATTTCCAGACTGAATTGAAAGAATCAGTGAGAAAGTCTTTCGCCTCCATGAAATATTATAACTCAAAAGGAGCAGCAAGAAAAAAGGCTTTGCAATCCTCACTGCAACATAGAAGTAGTACATCCAGGTATCCAAGATTCTTCATGTCATTTAGAGATAATTTTCTTTGTAATACCAGCATAGTAACAAACCCTTTCCTCAAGGCCTCAAGAGAAAACACCAACCTCTAACGACTTCTTAAATGAACTGCAGACCGGCTCTCCAACTGAAGTTAGGACAAGGTTCCTTTTAAGAGCCACTATACACGATCGGAAGCCACAGGCCATTGGAGTTGAATCACTTGAAGATTATATTGTTGGGAAGCTGGCTTCCTGACGGCCCCCTGACCCCCGAGCCGAGCGCCCGGAGCAACCGAGCCCAGCCGAGGCCGGGCATTGTCGCGCACCAATAAAGGGCGGCACCCCGGCGCCCCGCCGCCAGAGCACCGCGGACCGCGACACGAGGAGTACTCGCGTGCATCACTGACCAATAAACCATCGTAGTTCCCAGTTGCCTTCCTTGACCCCTGACTCGCCCCCTCTAACCCTCACCCACCACCTAGAGACACAACACTGGTGGCAGCGGTGGGATTGAGGGAGGACGGGCCGAGCTCACGGTGAGAGGTTAGGCCCAGCCAGCAGCACAGCGGTACGACAGCTTTCGAACGGGTCACGGGGTCACGCCCCCCCTGATTCCTTCGCCGGCCTAGTCCGCGCCTGCACCAGCACAGCGGAGCGACAGCAACCGAACGGCCCACGGGGTCACGTCCCCCCTAGGTCCTTCGCGAGCCTAGCCAACTGCACCGAGTCGCCCGGCGTAGCGTCAGGAAGCGCACCCCTTGTCCTGTGTTCCCTGCCGTTGTCCGTCGCGAACGAAGATTCCCCGTTGCTGAACCGGCATTAGTTCCGGGCGGATCACGGCACCCCTTGCCCTGAGCCCCTGTCGCTACCCCGACTCAGCCGACTCCGACCATGCCGTCGAGTCAGCGATCCCGGCAGCCAACAACACGTCCCAGTGTTCGCCCTGCACGCCAAGCTGCAGGACTAGCTGCCGGAGCTGCTGCTGCACACCGACACCGGCCTGCGCTACGAGCAGCCGCAACCCGCAGCCGAGCCCAGCGCGCCCGAGTCCACCCTGCCGAAGTCCGGCCCGCGCGAGCTGCTGCCACAAGCTGGCCCATCGAGGTACCGCAGCCTGGGCGCCAGCGACAACAACCACCACGCACGTCGACGGGCTGCTTCGCCGCCCCTGGCACGACGCGTTCCCCAGCGCGTCTTCCTGAGCCGGTGGCGTCCTGTTCGCGCCCAGCGGTGAGCGTGGCGGCTTCCACGCCCTCGCCCTCGCCCCTGGCCGTATCCGAGGAAACCCCCGTCATCGTGAAGTCGACCGGCAGTCAGACAGACTTGGCCGTTGCGGCCGGCCTCCTGCACCAACCGCTGCCGAACCCGACCTGGCCGACGATCCGGCTGGCCAGCCCCCCGACGTACGACGGCAAGACGGACTACGGGTACTTCAGAGCCCAGTTCCTCGCCCTGGCGGCACGGCGCCCCGTGTCCGAGTGGGCCGAGGCTCTGGTGGCGGCCCTGCGCGAGCCAGCTTCGCACGTGCTAGCCAGCTTGACGGCCGCCCAGTTGAGCAGCTTCGACGCTCTAGACGCAGCCCTCCAGATGCGGTTTGGCCAGCCGCGTCCTCGCAATCAAGCTGTGCAAGGCCTCAAGGCGGCCCGACAGCAGCCGGACCAAACCCTGCGGGAGTTCGGGGTGCAAATTGACCTGCTGTGCCGAGACGCCTACCGGGACGACCCCATCGTCGGCCGATCGCCGAGCGTGCTGGACAAGTTGGTTCTAGACAACTTCTTGGCCGGCATAGCGGACCCGGCAACCCGGCGCCTGCTCATGTCCCGCCCCACCGACCTGCAGTCGGCCCTCAAGATCGCGAGCGAGCTGGAAGACGGCCCCCAGGTGAAGCGCGTCCGCCAAGTGGGAGTCGAAGCCGCAACCGTGCCGTTCCAGGACAACAACAGTGTCGTCGAGGTCCCGGCCACGGCTCTCGCCACTGTCCTGTCCGAGCTGACGGCCGCCGTCATCGCAGTCCGGCAGGCCGTCCCCACGCCCGCACTGCACCAGCCCCACCCGTCGGCGAATGAGCAACCTGACCGCCCGGAGGAGGCAAAGTCCCGCACGATGCAATGGACGCGAGACGGGCGCCCCATCTGCCGCCAATGCAAGGAGGTTGGCCACATTTCCCGAGACTGTGACGTTTGAGGATGGACGTCGTGAGCGCGGGATGTCCTCAACGTGGCCGCCAACACCCATCCCGTCAACGCGGCCTAGTTTGAAGAACCCCCTCGCGAGACTGCAGACTGCACGTTTGCGTTCGACGTGAACCATTACGTCCTGGCCCACCATGGCGAGCCGCAGCCCACAATCCCGCAGTCCCAGTAGGCTGGCCGCGGTGTCCCCCCCAAGAGCCGCGGAGGGCGTGGTAGCACTGACGAGTGCTCCGCCTGCGGAAGGCACGGGAGCCCTGTGCTGTGCCATGGAAGGGCACGGGAGCACACGGAGAAGGGCTGTGCCGCGGGGCCTGGGAGCACGTGGGAGTGCTGGGCCCGGGACACTGCCTCGACACCGACGACGCCGGAGGACTCGAGGACTTCTTCGCAACGGAGGGGGAAGTGTTGGGAAGCTGGCTTCCTGACGGCCCCCTGACCCCCGAGCCGAGCGCCCGGAGCAACCGAGCCCAGCCGAGGCCGGGCATTGTCGCGCACCAATAAAGGGCGGCACCCCGGCGCCCCGCCGCCAGAGCACCGCGGACCGCGACACGAGGAGTACTCGCGTGCATCACTGACCAATAAACCATCGTAGTTCCCAGTTGCCTTCCTTGACCCCTGACTCGCCCCCTCTAACCCTCACCCACCACCTAGAGACACAACAATATCAAGAGCTGGCCCCACTATAAAAATGCACACATGGTAATTTCACTCTTTCTTGAATGTACTTTCTTGAGCAAAGTAAGAATGTAATGTAAACAACAAATGCATTTTAAAAACTTTTCAGCTGATGTATGAATACTCATTGAAGGAGCACATAAAATTGGAGACTCTTTATCAAAATTCCAATTCATTGTTACCCGACAAAGGCCCAACCTGGCCCCTACCTTGCCTTAAGGGTGCCGTACGTTGCCTACGTTTCGGGCCCGTTTACGTTGTGTGCCGTCGTTGGGGCAACCAATCCGTATCCGTTGGTTGCTCAGATCACGTCAGATCTGATCGGAGGAAACATAGACGCATCAAGGCACATAAGGCAACAACGTCGCCATATTGACGGCACATTCCCGACTTCACGTTTCTTACCCCACGTTGCTACGACATTGCGCTCATAATTGCAATGCAACCGGAATGAGGCGAAGTCGCGGTAACGTTGTCCCCACCAGGTCTTTCGCACGTAACTCCGGGCATGTGTCTGCAAAGGCGCCGGGCCGGCGCCGTCACAACGTTGCACCGCCGACCAAACGGCGCTATCAGAAACATCATACATGTGGAATGTGCCAATAGAAAGGTTGCAGCGACGATGCCTCGCGGTCGCCCGCTCAACGCCATTTCGGGCACGTTGCGGCCATAGGACCGCTGCTACCTCGCTACGGCGACCAACCAGTAACGAGCCCGCATCCGCGCTGCCGTCACGTTGATTCGGCGACCCGTTGGCGACCTCATGCCGATGACACAAAAACCAGGTTCCTTGCAGGACACGCAGTGTAACGTTGCTGCCACGACGCCGGCTCAACGTCGCCATGCCCACCAACCGCCCACTATGGCAACGCCACGTTGATTCGCCGATCCTATGGCGACCTCATGGCAACGACACAAAAACCAGGTTACTTGCAGGACACGCAGTGTAACGTTGCTGCCACGACGCCGGCTCAACGTCGCCATGCACACAAACCGCCCACTATGGCAACGCCACGTTGATTCGCCGATCCCATGGCGACCTCAGGGCAACGACACAAAAACCAGGTTACTTGCAGGACACGCAGTGTAACGTTGCTGCCACGACGCCGGCTCAACGTCGCCATGCACACAAACCACCCACTGTGGCAACGCCACGTTGATTCGCCGATCCCATGGCAACCTCATGGCAACGACACAAAAACCAGGTTCCTTGCAGGACACGCAGTGTAACGTTGCTGCCACGACGCCGGCTCAACGTCGCCATGCCCACCAACCGCCCACTCTGGCAACGCCACGTTGATTCGCCGATCCCATGGCGACCTCATGGCAACGACACAAAAACCAGGTTCCTTGCAGGACACGCAGTGTAACGTTGCTGCCACGACGCCGGCTCAACGTCGCCATGCACACAAACCGCCCACTATGGCAACGCCACGTTGATTCGCCGATCCCATGGCGACCTCATGGCAACGACACAAAAACCAGGTTCCTTGCAGGACACGCAGTGTAACGTTGCTGCCACGACGCCGGCTCAACGTCGCCATGCACACAAACCGCCCACTATGGCAACGCCACGTTGATTCGCCGATCCCATGGCGACCTCATGGCAACGACACAAAAACCAGGTTCCTTGCAGGACACGCAGTGTAACGTTGCTGCCACGACGCCGGCTCAACGTCGCCATGCACACAAACCGCCCACTATGGCAACGCCACGTTGATTCGCCGATCCCATGGCGACCTCATGGCAACGACACAAAAACCAGGTTCCTTGCAGGACACGCAGTGTAACGTTGCTGCCGCGACGCCGGCTCAACGTCGTCATGCCCACCAACCGCCCACTATGCCACCGCCACGTTGATTCGGCGATCCTATCGCGGCGTCGTGCCAACGACACAAAAACAAGCGATCGTGAAGCGCTTGAATGAAGCGTTACGCTTTACTGCAATTTCGCCAGTGCGCCCAGGTTGGTCGCAGCCTGTGGGCCTCTTTCACCAGCAACACTAGCAGTCGGTTAGCGAAGGCCGCTCCAACACCAGACGCGGCGGCAACAGTGGCAGACGGTCGTACCTGGTACCAGGCACGCTGGCAGCAGGCCGGCCCTCTGGTGCGTCGTCGCACCTCTCACAGTAGGTCCGACGCGTACCAGCTAGGAGGTTAAGCACCAAAAATGTGAAAAACATGTACGGAACGATCTGATCTCAGGAATCAGTAGATTTTAATCTCCTCTTTCAGATAAGCATTAGAGCCAGACCCGGAAACCGTGGGAACCATATGCCGTCGCCACGTTGAATCGCCAATCCTATGGCGACCCCATGGCAACAACACAAAAACACGGTTCCCTACAGGATACTCAGTGCCACGTTGCTGCCACGGCGCCGGCTTAACGTCGCCATGCCTACAAAACGTCTACTATGACACCGCCACGTTGAATCGTCGATCCTATGGCGACCCCATGGCAACGACACTGAAACAACGTTTAACCACATCTGTTTCACACACTAAATTACTACGCATTTTTTTCGTGCATAGCTTTGCACGATATTGAGCATACGCGTTGAATGCACAGATTTTTGCGCAACAACGCACGTGGTGCTGCATAACAATGCACACTTTTATGCTTAGCTACGCACGAATTCGTGCATTTCCAAACGTATGCTCAATTTCGTTCAAAGCTATGCACAAAAAACTACATAACAATTTAGTGTGCAGTTGACCATGAAAGCCACTGCCCCCGCGCTGCCAGGGCCCCACCCATGGCCAGAGCACACATCTTTCGATGCTAATGTCTGGGAAAATGTGGAAGCTTCAGGGCAGCCCGGGTCCCGGTTGGTGGCTCTACAAGAGCTCGCTCCGAGGCGCGCTCGGGCCCAAGTCACCCGCAGCTGAAAACACGGTTTCCCGCAGACAGCGTTTTGAATGCCTTTAGGCTGCATATCAGCATTTCTAAATGCTAAAATAGGCCTTTCTGAAGACTATAACACCAGCATCTTTAGATGCTACATATGTCAGGGAATATGTGAAAGCTTCAGGGCAGGCCGGCTCCCGCCTGATGGCTCTACAGAGCTCGCTCCGAGGCGTGATCGGGCCGAAGACACCTGAAGCTGAAACCACGGTTTCCCGCAGACAGCGTTTTGAATGCCTTCAAATCAGCCCAACAGGCTGAATATCAGCATTTCTAAATGCTAAAAAAAGCCTTTCTAAAGACTACACCAGCATCTTTAGATGCTGCGTAAAGTTTTAATGTTTTTTGAAACTTGAAAATTTAGACTCTGTTAATGTAAGCTGTACACACAAACGCTGCTGCAGCCTGCAGCCAGTATGCAAGTCTTTAATGAAAACTATTTAATATTAAAACTATTTAAAATTTAGAGATTTTGAGATTGATCTCCGTGGTTGGAACCAGCGCGGCGCCTGAATGAAGCGTAACGCTTTACTGCACACACTAAATTGTTATGTAGTTTTATGTGCATAGCTTTGAACGAAATTGAGCATACGTTTGGAAATGCACGAATTCGTGCGTAGCTAAGCATAAAAATGTGCATTGTTATGCAGCACCACGTGCGTTGTTGCGCACAAATCTGTGCATTGCACGCGTATGCTCAATATCGTGCAAAGCTATGCACGAAAAAAATACGTAGTATGGGGCTCTGGTGCCTGACGGCACATCACTGAGTCAGGTCGGTGCCGAAATACACAACAACGGCCGGTCCAGGCCCACGTGCACCCACGCCGAGCCACTAGACGCAGGCACGCACGCAGGAACGCACTAGTACAGGTTTGTACCTCGGATCTCCAGAATGTTTCGAATCCAATCGAATCTAGGCTTAAAATTGGCTAATCAAATCAAACGCCAAGTTCATTGAATTGGTCAGTTTTTGATGGACAAGTAGCGCGTGTCATGCGAATGAATTGGGAGACGAAGCGGTTCTCATTCGATTATCTATTTTTTTTTTCTTTCGAATTGACTTGATTTGACGACGAATGAATCAAATGAGGGTTGATTTAATTTGGTTTCAAGTAGATCGCACCACTTCACTTGTTCAGGGTCACGTGCAGGGGCAAGATCGGGTGCAGGCCTAGTCATTCGGGGCCATTCTGAAGAGTGTTTGGCTCTCCATCTCACTCGCTTGCACCCCGACGGGCGTGAGTGCGACAGGGTGCTGGCGCTGCAGCGCCGACAGCCGCCAGGGATGTCAACTTTGGGATTCAATAACTCGGGCGGGGTCTGATTCCAAACAGTCATCGCGCTGTCTCACTCGCACCCCAGCAGAACGCCCCACGAGTGCGAGAGAGACAATGCATGGCCGCCGGCAGAGAGCGGCGTTGGGCGTGTATTGCAGCTAGCGCGCCCATCACGGCTCGGCTTCAAATGCCCGCCCAAGCCCGCCCGCTGGCTCAGCGCCCGCCTAGCTGGGTGAATTTACCCATCCAAACACCCATCCAACGACAGCGCGTCTGGCCCGGCCGCAGCAAGCTGCGCCGGAGCCAATCAGAGCGCAGTTTGACTCGACGACAGCAGTTCAGTGGCGAAGGTGTCGCAAGGTCCGAGCCGGCGCTATCGACCCCACCTCACATCACTTTGCCTCCAGGTGTTCTACGAAATGTTACCCGCCCGATGCCTCTCTCTGGCCGCTTTCGAAGTGAAGCCGCGTGTAGACCGAGGTGTAGACCCGCTCCGCCGAGATCAGTGCGCAGAGCAGGCAGGATAAGCCACGGGCCGGCGAGCTCCGTGGCCTGGTTTGCCTGCTTGCATGACGCTGCAGGTCGCCTTGTTCACGGTGCTCATGGTGTTTGTGGTGTTCACACCGCGCGGCGAGGTTCCGCTAGTGGGCCGCAGGAGGCCGACTAGGTTCCTCTGCCGGCTCCGCCGTTCTCAGAGCCCCTGGCGAGCGTGGGGTAGGCAACCCACCTCTCACCTCTGCCGAACAAGAGGCCTACCCAGCAGGGCGGCTGCCACCACTTCGCGAAGCCACACGAAAAGCGCCATGTAGACGCGGCGCAGACTCGCAAAGACTGGCCGCGACGCGTTGACAGAAACTATTGGATACCAATGCGTCCGTGGTGGCTATGCACCCACCAGAATAGACACCCGAAAGTACGTCATTAGATTCTGCTTGCAAGTTGACGATAACGGGGTACAAAGAAAATGGTATCGTTTGAGATATTAAAGTACTATTTGCAGAGGACGAATTGCTCTTTGGCTACACACCACGGGACCACCGAGACACAGTCATAGCAGTCCTTTCTGCGCTGCCGCAAAGCTCCCGTCAACTGGCAAAAATGGTTTAACTGTTGCAGCTTGCCAGTGCAGTTTGTAGCGTAGTGAGTTTTTGTTAGGTGTGTGTGGGTGTTTGTGTGTGCGCGTGTGTGTGCGAGTGCGAGTCCATCCGGGCCGTATTGTCCACGTCCACACCGCTGACCGTATGAAACACCGGCATGTAATCATCAGTAATTCTCCTCTGCGTTTTGTTTGTTTGCAGCGCTCTGGCACTTTCCGTAGGAAGAAACGGTAACTGAATACCGCTGAAACAGTAAACAACCTAAAAATGTCCTAAAAAGTTGTATTCTGTGGTTAGCGCAGTGGCGGGGTGTTTCAGGAGACGGAATTCCGCACTGGGTGGTTCCCCGCCAAACCAACATGTCTCATGACAGAGATGCCCGGGAAACAACATAGTCATTATCGTCCACTCCTCTCGAACTCTCTTTGAAATACTGCTCCGCATGCAGACGCAATAGGTCGCACTCGCGCAGCGGGACAAGGGCAAAAGAGACCCGCTATTGGGCCAGCATCTCAAGTTCGTGCGCGGCAGAGCCCCTGGCGGCCGGGGATAGGCAGCCCACCAAGCACCTCTGCTGAAGAAGCTGCCCAGCGCCGAGCGTTTTCCGCCTCATAGCAAGGCATCATTCAGCTGCTGTTAGCAATGCTGCGAAAAGCCCCGCGCTCAGCAAATCCCATGCATTGATCAGGACTACCTCAAAGCCTGAAATGGCCACACCTGGTATTCGAGGCTCTCAACCCCTGATCAGAGTCGGCGGCAGGGGGGATGGGGGGGGAGGGGCATTTCTTTCCATAGACGACGAGCTCACCGCCGCCTCTTCACCACTCGCTCTGCACCAATTTAGCCTAAGCCTTGAAAACAGCAAATACCAGGCAAGTCCATTGCGGGAGAAGGGGGGGCCAGACTTCGAGCTATTTTTGTGAACGCTGTGCGAAAGACCCAGATGGCGTCCACCAAATGCTGTAGGGCCAACTTGCAACACTAAACTCCACAATCAGTGCTACCAACTGTGGAAAAGGTGGCGGCGAACCCGTCTGGGTATCGAACCCGAGTCTCTCACCATTCTCCAAGTCCAAGTGACGCCATTGCCCACGCGACCACCGATCGCGTGTGTCCAGGAGCCGGCTCGGACAGCAACGGCAGAGCATTTGACTGGCAGGTGGCAGGAATGCGTCCGGCAGACGAGTTTGGGGTTTGGGCTGCAGGGGTTGGCCCTACAGCTTCTGGTGGGCACTATCCGTCTCTCTCGCACAGCGTCGCCAGGCGCTCCAAAAGAACTCCCCCCCCCTCCCCCCGGCCCATAGTTGCAGCAGTGCAATTCTCGGAATGCGCGACCGGGCACGGGATACGCGATATTCTGCACGATGCGGCCGTGTCGCGTCTTGCACGGTAGAGGGGGGGGGGGGACTGCGGAGCCTCGCCACACGGTTTTGCGTCATGCGAAAACCGCGGGGGATTGGGGGAGCCATCCTTGATGTTCAACGCGCCGCCTGCGCGTCGCGTCTAGACGGAGAGTTTGGCCACACTGGTGAAACAAAGGCATTAAAATTATGCCCTTAAAGGGCGTTAACGATTTACGCCCTTAAAGGGCATAAATCGTTAATGCCTTTGGGAAGGGCATTAAGATTTTGCTTGAAATTCCTATACCGTTTACGCCCTTTCCAAGGACATCAATGAATTATGCCCTTGCAAGGGCGCTAAAGGGCGTATTTTTTATGCCTTTGTTTTACCAGTGCACTAGCATTCTCTCTCTCTCTAGACGGAGAGTGTAGCTAGCCACAGCTCGTCAAAAACACGTTTTTAGGCCGGCCGCGCAGGCCGACTGCGGCTTGTGTCCTGCCGTGCACAGGCCGGCCCGGCCAGCGCGGCCAGAGTGTCTGGGTGATCGGCCAGCGCAGGCCTCACGGTTATCGCGGCCTGCGCTGACTGCCTGCCGCTGCAGGTAGGGCAGGTGGCAGGTGACGCGCGCCTCCGCCGCCCAAAGCACTCCCAAGGCTGCCAGAGCCGAACTCCTGACTCGCACCCACTATGCGGGACAAAAGGAATGTGCAGCAGGACAGTGGGATTACCGGACTACAGAAGTGGGGTAATAAAACGGTAGTTGTAAAAGCGCATGACAGAAAACAAAACCGGGACCCGTCAGTCTGCTCGTAGTGCTGGGCACTTTCTCTTTCGGTACACCATTCATTTACTGTACTCCGCGCGGGCAATGGCTGTTGTTCGCGCCCGACAGGGCCTCGCATCGCGTCGGCAGAGGACAGAGGGCGATGAGTGTAGATAATCAAGTGCGGGGTCGATTCCATTTTGGGGAGAGAGGGTGGGGTGAGGGTGGTGGGGCAGGAGGGAGGGAGGCCTCGCGGCTCATCGCGGCAGCCGCCACGACGCGCCGCTCGCTAGTCTACCGTCTAGTGTCTAGCCGGGCCACGTCGCTAGGCTTAAAAGGTTTGCAGGGACTGAAGTTTAGGAGGACGCGGTGAGTAAAACAAATCGCAATCAATTCAGTAATTTCAACGTGTACAGCCCGAAGAGCGCGGGGCTCCGAGGGCC
>CM060098.1:160780-431817 GCA_030522485.1 Stenchaetothrips biformis
ATCCCCCCTTGATTTGGCGGGCCCGACGGACCCACTATGCCCGATTTCGTATTCTGAACAGTCAATTGTTTTGTTGTCGCAGGTGGAGCCAAGGGACGCCCGTGTGCTCAGAAAATCTCACAGATGTTTATTACGAGATTCACATTGACGCCTATCAAAGCTGACTCCCATCGCCGTCTTCAAAAGCCCTCAGTATGCCTTTACTGCCGGAGGCCACGGAGGGAACTTCTCTTTGACGGGGGACCCCGCGATCTGACTGACTTTCAGAGCCAACCCATTCACGCCTGAAACGCCGGATGCCCCCTGTCCTAGTTCCCTGAAACCGAGCTCCTGAAGTGGCCAAATATGCGGTATTGTTTTCTGAATCGCGACCACTTCGGAGGACGAAGATAGAGACGGCCACAAGAAGCTGCCGCCCTCGAGCACAGTTTCCAGCCCCAGCGCAGATGGTACAGAAAAACGTACCTTCCAGAGTGCATCCGACCGTCGTCGGCATCGAGCCGCTGGTCCAGCGGCTCTGACCACGAACGTGACAACTAGTGGTGGAGTTGGACGTTTTTAATATTTTTCAATGTTATCCGTCACGATTTGGGTGTGTTCCGTCCACAGTATATTGTTGGTGACGTGGTTCAAACTGTTTGAACTTTTGGACGAAGTTAAAGAAGCCAAAGCTGATTCACTGGTGGCAGAGATGCACTGTTCTCTTGGTACACAAGCACAAGATGGGAGTCAGGGAAGGGCCCTTGCATGTTGCTGTTACTGAGCGGGACATGACTTTGCTTAAGGCCTTTTGCGAGCTGCGCGAAGCTATGAACAAGATGCCTGATTTTCCTGGAAGCCAAGACGTGGTCATTGACCTCAACGGGGGCCCCAAGCAGAAGCTTTACACGGACATCCAAAAGTGGGCAGATGACGAACCAGGTGCCAACTTCTCAAGCCGGAGCGTGAGGAGGACGCTCACTTCATCATCATAAGACTTCCACTCCACTGCGACATTCCAGAAGTTGGCGAGGGTCCAAAACCATAGGCCAGAGACGGCAAACAACTCCTACGTTTTGAAGTCACGGAGAACAGCAGCAACTGACGGAAAGGCAGGGTCAAATGTGCTAGCCTCCAAAATTTTTGTTACAAGAGCGATGAACAAGTGTACAGACTGGTTTGAGTATACTTAAAGAAGCCCTATTCAGGCAGAAAGGAAGCCAACAAAATAATTAAGGCTAATAGCGAAGACTCTCCCTTTATCCATGACTTAAATCTAACCAAAAAATGGTATTTTGAGCTTCGAAACGAGCACAACTCCCGTTTGCAGGAGATTCTCAAATCATTGATCATTAAGAAAGCCAAAGAAGGAAGGAGTAAAGAAAAACTTCTAAGGATGCTAGAACGCACCAAATTCAGCAACAAATAAAGGAACTCAGACGGGTAATCAAGAGGCAGTTCCAGCAGCAAAACTCGTAAACTATTTGCAAACCATTGTTTTGTTCCATTATCTTTCAAGTTTTTGTAAAAACTGAACTTTTATTTGTTGCTTATTCCAAAATTGTATTTTCTCTTGAAATTGTAAAGTGTTTATATACACAATGAATAAATATATTGAAGAATCCGTCTGTACTCTACAAACTCAAGTGTCGACATAGTACACCATCACCTGGAGTCAACCTAGCATGTACACTCCAACCTGGAGTCAACCTAGCATGTACACTCCACTTGGAGTCAACCTAGCATGTACACTCCACCTGAAGTCAACCTGGCATGTACACTTCTCTTGGCGTCAACCTGGCATGTACACTGTTGCTTAAGTCCCCTACCTTTCGCATGTAAAGCAGAGCACCAGTGTCTTGCAGGTATACCCTACCTGGCGTGTACTTAGCAGGCATGCTCCAGCGTGGAGTGTACATGCAAGGTTGACTCCAGGTGGAGTGTACATGCTGGGTTGGCTCCAGGTGGAGTGTACTATGTCGACACTTGAACTTGTAGAGTAAATTAATCACCTTTTCTTTCTTTACAAAAAATGATCAAAAAGAGCAAAAAAGCATTTAAAAAACCTGTTTGAGTGGAGTTTCGTTTTCAAACGTCACCCAAAGCGTGACTTTCGGCTCCTTCATTAAGCACACCTAGCCCTTTGTAGCGAATTTAGAGCGCATTTCAGCCCTTTTTTAGCCCATTATCTGCTTTTAAACGTGCCAAGTTCAATCAAACTTAGCACTTATTCATTACAGGCTTAAGGTCTTGTTAATGTTTACGTATTCAACCACAAAACTCCTAAGAAAAAACGTAACTAAGCAAAAATTAAGAGAAAAGACCAGTTTGAGAGGATTTTGAAGTTCAATTGGCACGCAAACTGTGGGTTTTAAGGCACTTTTAAGCACACTTCTTAAAACATATCTTTTCTTCTTTTTTCAGCGTATTATGTCCATCATGCGGTCCTGTGCCCAAATCAGTTGGACTTCCAAAACACCTGCACAGAAAGCACGGCCGTTTACTGAAGAGAAGGGGCGTTCATGCTAATAATCTTGGCAAAATGGTTTGCGCCGCTTTCCTTGGATTCCTGAAATTCAACTGCAGCGCACTTTCAGCAATTACTTTCTCTTGAGGAAGACAATTGTCAGTGGCTGGAGGCGCTGGGTTTCCAGGTGGTAAAAGGGGCTGTACAAGTTGCTGCCGGCTCTTGGGAAGAAGACAAAAAGAAGATTCGACTCCAAACACAAGAGGGAGCCTAAACCCATGACTGAAGTTACCCCTCAGTCTGCAGAAGGAAGCCCAATGCCAGTTTTTGATCCAAAACCAACCAGTTCTTGTGCAGGCTCACCACCGCGGACACCACCATGGAGCTCACTGCCAAGAGCCTTGCCATTCAGCCCGCAAGTGACTCCAACCCGTAGGTCTTCCACTGACAGTTCTGATTCCTCCTTTTCGGCTAGAGATGTTTCACCACCAACAAAGGAACCACCGCAAAAGCAGCCTAGTCCGCCACCTGCTGCAATCGAGGCACCGAAGGTCCTTAGGAGAAAGGAAATTAACTGTGACGTCATTGAAGAGGTCAACATTCCGGCGTCTATGTTTAATCAGTTTCGAAGAATTTTGTCAAATCTGGCCAAAATATGTCAACAGGATACAGCAGAACTTTGGGTTCTGAGTGATACAGCTGTATTGCAGCGGTATTTCCAGACAAGATACGGCATGTCTCATATGACTCTACACAGAGACATTCCTGTTACCGTGAAACGGGGTAATTTCGGGCTCCCGGGGTTATTTCGGGCATCTCTGCCCGAAAGCATTGCGATGATGCTGCCGTCTAGCGGCGACCTCGGAGGCTTGTCCCGTTGCGCGCATCGCATTCGCCACACTTAAAACCGTCGGATCATTCCTCTGGAGACCAAAACAGATCCAATCTTTCCGAGATACAGTGATTTTCGTATTTTTACACTTTTTACCTTAATTCAGTGTATGCGTGAAAACTTCGACTGGCAAGCCAAACCTGTTCACAAACGGTGCATAAGGTATTTTTATTTCGATTTGGACATGTTTTGAACATGCTGTGTCAAATTTTCAATCACCTGCGGCAAATGGTATGGTAAATAGGGCCTCAAAACTAAAAAATTGTTACTTTTAGGGGTAATTTCGGGCACTGAAATGGCATGCAAGGGCAAGCAGGGTTGTTCTGAACACTTTAAATTTCGCAGGGCTAGAGTGGTGAAAGCTTCTTCCAGCTCTTCAGAGCTCTTCTGAACGATGGAGATAATCAATTAACAAAGATAATACTCAACTGCCGCAGCAGTCGCTTTGTAGAACTTTGACTATCATAAAAATGGGCCAAGGCTGCATCTGTACTTTTTTATGTGTAGTATGTACACATCCCATATTAGTGTCAATGATTGGTTCGTGACTAAAATATTATCATGTTTTCCGGGACTTTGACTCTGAGAATGGCCGCATGGCTTGCCGGGTTGCTACGGAATGCAGAGTTTTCCAGAAAGCCCCTGTATCTTCCCAATTTTGCATAAGACTTGCCTCCCATGTACGTCAGTTTCAAGAGGAAGATCCACGACTCATCTTCGCGTAATGTAGTGCGGCTCGAGTTGTATCATTATCAAGAACGAAAAAGGATAAAGGTTCAAGGTTAGACGTTTCAACAAGAAGCGTCCTAAATAGCTCCACCCAACTCTCCCAAACATCAAACTATTTGTTCCAATCATTATGTATATTATGTATTAAATGGCCACCCCTACCATCCCTCCACATCTACATCCTTAAGAATTTCACATTTTATTATATAAGCTCAAAAGAAAGAGACAATTATTGATTTTGAGACCATAATCAGAACGAGGAGTCGTTTTTTCCTGGGGTGCCCGAAATTACCCCAAAACAAGGGGTAATTTCGGGCACTGCTTTGGGCCCTCCACTGTAAAAACGGTGAGGCGTAGATATCTGGAATTGGCGTCAAATTGAAGCTAAAGGTGGGTAGATGATAAAATTTTAACCCTCAGGTCCATGGCAACACCACGACTTTCACAATTTTAAAAATACCTCTCAAAAGTGCCCGAAATTACTCCGTTTCACGGTATCTTAAGTGCTCTCCGCCACTCCCAAGTTCCTCTTCCTGGAATGAAAACTGCAACTGCTTGGCTATTGGAACTGCGGGAAGGACTCGGGGAAAGGCCTGACTATGAAAACTCAGTTCCCCGAGGCACTTCTTGCAATGTCACTTCATTTTTAGTCCTAGCAGAAAAGATGAAAAGCTGGATGCAAGTGTTGAGGCGGGCTTTCCCCGACGGTGAAAGAGGCCTGGCTTCCTCTTTCACAAAGTGGAAAAATGGGATTTGGGGTGGCCCAAAGGTAAGCATGCCCTTTAATTAAAGACAAAAAAACCCTTTAATTTAAAGATTAATTTAAAGATTGATTGTATTTCTTTCTGCCCACAGATTGACAGTTCCTGAGGTAAAAAATGTTCTAGAAAACAAGGACTTGAGCCCCGAATTACAAGATATTAAATTAGAACTTAAGGAAATGCTCAATTTTAGAGTAAGAATCTCAACCGAAACAAACCTCTTCTTTGTTAACACAAAGGGCAAGCCCCTTGAAGCAAAATTCAAACAAAGGAAGAGTCAGATCACTGCTTAAGAGTCGCCCAGGTGTCATTTTTTTTTGTCAAAACGACACCAGGTAGGAGTCGAACACTAGATTCTAATGGTTTCGAAACACTAAGACGTACTATTTAGAAAAGTAACAAAATTGTGACCGTCACGTTTGAGGGTACGTCACGTTTTTGGTAACCAAGTGCCAGGTTTATTGGTCCGCAGCACAAGCTGTTAAATTAGAGGTATGGCTCAGAACGTATGAAGTCTTTTCCTCTGTTCCTTACTAGTCTGGGCGTTGTGTAACAATCCATTTTTTTCAGCTGCTGAATGAGGCATGTGCTAAGCACTTGATACAGGTAGAATCCTGTAACTTCGCGGATTGTGATTTATTATTTTAAGATAAGTGTGGAACAAAGAGAATCAGCATAAGAGACGTAATAAATGTTTCAACTCTTGGGAATGGAGCCGCAGGTGCTGACAGGAAAGATGCATCGTACCTTGAGACAAACAATGGCAAAACTTATTTTTTGAAGCAACTGGTTGCTACTAGGAACCTCTTTAAATCGAAAAAAAAATATCTTGTGGGATATGCCCGTCTGATGGGACAATTGGCCAAAGATGGAATTAATGTTGACTTGAATGAATTAGCGGTCCGCCGCAAATACTTGCTGGACATTCACAACAAATTGTTGAATGGAACAACTGTGAATGGTAATGCTGTATACAGGCAGCCTCTCAATGTCATTTTTGGAGCTGATTCTGTTGACACCCTGGACAAAACGTCCTGCAAAGTAGATACCATAGACATGACTGATGAAGCCAAAGTTGCATCTACGGCTGCCCTTTTTACCAAGGGTATGTGCTTCATTACTTGCCTCAAGAAGGAAGTCACTTTAGTTACTTTGTGTCACCTTATTATGAATGGTTTCTCTGTTGCAGGAGCTGTTAGGTCTACAGCAGCTGAAAAATACTTTTTAAGAATTGTTAGAAACAACATCGAAATCCTCAGAAACAGCAAGAGGCAAGATCTATTTTGGGAAGAGGCTTCGAAGATGCTCAAAGAAAAGGGGCATCATTATGAAGGTTACAGCTGCGGTAAAAAGTTCGAGGAGGCTAAACGGCTTTACAGAGATGAGGAACAACGAAGAAACAGGACAGGGGAACGAGGACCAGAATTTGTGCATGGTCGAAAGGACCTGTGGTCCTTCAATGATGATATGCATCACATCATGGCACGGGATGTAACAGTGAAGCCACCTTGCACTCTGTCTAGCGGAGCAACCAGTCAGATGACATTGTGTGATGTAGATGATCCCGACACATCATCAGCCTCAGAACTTCGTGTGGGCAAATCTAGAGTGCCGCAATTGATGCGCCCAAAAGGAAAGGCTGACATGAGAACGGATGCACTGCTAGAAATCACTGCAAAGCCAGTGGTAAGTTTGCTTGCCACAAATTTGGCAAGCCGTTTTGAATGCCAAAATTTGGCAAGCTTTGACCTGAAATCTTCACAAGCTTGCCAAATTTTGGCAAGCTTGGGAGTATTTTCGGGCCAAGCTTGCCAATTTTTGGCATTCAAAACGGCTTGCCAAATTTGTGGCAAGCAAACTTACCACTGGATTTGCAGTGATGGTGAAAGCAATGAATAGGAGAACTGACGTTCTAGAGAAAAGGGATAAATAAGTAGTATTTAGTGTAGTTCCTTTTATCTAAATGAACCTTGTTAGATAACATATTTTTTTTACTGTAGATTATTTCCTTCTGCTTGAGAAAGTACAAATTAAGTCCCTGTCACGGTTTTGTTTTATTTCAACACATGTAGTTCCTCTTAATGTGTTCAATGATTATAATGTAATGTTAGATATCTTGCATTTTGTTACATTTTATTTTTATTTGAATAGACGTTCACATTTTTATGGTTTGTGAATTTTGGGTGTTTTTACTAAAGACTTAGTGTAATTCTGACAAAGTTGTTATGTACCTCCAATAATTCTCTAAGTCTCGTTTCGTTAATTTTCATTTATGTGTGAGAAGATGTTTGCTTTTTTAGGCGTGCTTTAAATAAAAACTAATTTAATTCTGATAAGGTTGTTGCCTTCAATTATTCATAGTTCATACCTGTATTTTGAAAGATATCATGTGAATCACCTTTGGACAAGTCTTTTGTTCACTTGGTGATCCCTAAACCGTTTTCTTTCCTTTTTTCACATCATTATTTATTGTGAGGTGTGGACTATTTCCGTATTACTTTTATTTTTTTTATGGAAAATACTTTATCTATTGAACTGTGTGTGACCATGTTGAGAAAAAGAAGATTATTTAATGGGGGATTTGGCATTAATTTGTGCGCCAGCAGCATTTTCTAAAGTTAAGTAAATCTTTAATAATCAACCATGTAAGTGAGTCATAAACATCCATTACATATTTCCAGCACATTTTTTAAACACACAAAAAAGAAGTATAACAGATAATATGACCAATCTTTTGTTTAACCAACAAGAGGATTCTTTTAATCGTGTATTGGTTTCATTACAAATTTATGTATGCCAGTTTGTCTTATCAGACCTATCTATTAAAATTCATACTAATCATAATCTTGGACATTAAAAACAGTTAAAGTTAGCAAGAATTTCATCTTTGGTCAGTTTTTTTGTCAGAACCAGGGTCATACTTTATTACAAGGCTACATAGAGAATATATACAGCATTGTAAAGTATAGGAGACAATAGTTACTCATGTGGACGGAGGTTAGCAATGTATTCCCTTTTAGTTGCCCCCAAATTCCTTGCACGATTGTTCAGCTGTTCAAATTCTTCATCAGGAATTGATCGAGGAACAAGAACCGGAAGACCCTAAAGGAAGGAAGACGACAATCAGCACTGCTTTTCTGCCATATTAAGAAGAAACAGAAAGAACCTACCTCAAATTCATTTTCATTTCCATTAAGTATAATAAAATTATGAATCACAAAAGAGGCCATAATGTGGTCATTCACAAGATAAACATTGCGCATGGGTAGATGCTTTAATCTTCTGTGCTTAGCTCTCAGGCCAGCAAAACTGTTTTCAATTTTCACACGGCATGCGGACAGCAAGTAGTTGTGAGTTCTCATCCAGTCTGTCAAATGGCCATCATCAGCATACGGAATAAGAATCTGCAGGAATTCAAGTTATATACATCACAGTGCTTTTAATCATATATAAGAATTTTCAAACTTGTAAATACCTTGCTAGTCAGGATGTAAGCGCCATCTCCATGCAGGTGCTCCTCATCTGACAGCATTTCAGGTTCAGTTAGCAGAAGTGATGAACGGGGACTCCTATCAAAGTTCCGCACATCCCCAATGGCCCCAGGTTGACCTATGTACTATGGTGTGCAAAAGAATCCGACCCCCCTAGCCGCGATACTTCACGCTCGAGGTCGTCGTAAGGTGGCACCACCTGGCGGCCAGTGGCAGCGGTGAGGCTCTGCAGCTCCCGCTTGGCAAAAGAAATTAAGTGCCATTTACCGAGTTGACGAGGAAATGCGACGCGCGCCGTACCGACAGCTTCTAAAAGTTGGCAGAAGTTGTCTGAGTAATGCATACAAGCCGCAAAAGGGGTCCAAAAGTAAAGAAACGGCAATATACTAGTCTCGTCTGCTAGTGAGGTTATGGGCCGTCCATGACGTGACGGATGACAGTGGTCTAGATTGACTTGAACTCCCATTTGCCTTTTCAACACCGCATTCACCGGAACCTATCTGCAAAGTAGCACGTAGCAGAGGACCACCACTCGATCCCATGTCTAAAATTAAGAAATAATTCCAACAAACAAGCCTAACAGTTACCGAGAAAATGAAATATGTGCCCCCACCTGCCAAGGTCGTTGACTTGAGGTCCTTCGGGCTCTGCAACGCGTCATTGGACTCGTCTCGGTGCCCCCTACACGCCGCGACCCAAAGTCAATGAGATATGCTCACCATCGAGCAACCCTCCCAAAGGGGTGAGTGCAGGACTACCCCTTCCTGCCAAGGTCATTGACCAGAGGTCCTTCGGGGACTGCGACGCGTCCTTGGACTGGTCTCGGTGCCCCCTACTCGCCGCGACCCAAAGTCAATGAGATATGCTCACCAGCGAGCAACCCTTCCAAAGGGGTGAGTGCAGGACTACCCCTTCCTGCCAAGGTCATTGACCAGAGGTCCTTCGGGGACTGCGACGCGTCCTTGGACTCGTCTCGGTGCCCCCTACTCGCCGCGACCTAAAGTCAATGACTTTTCGATAACTAAGGGCTGCCTTGCCCAAGGGGTGAGTTTCCTTCAACCTCCATCTGCCGAGGTCATTGACTTGAGGCCGTGCGAGGACTGCGACGCGTCCTTGGACTGGTCTCGGTGCCCCCTACTCGCCGCGACCCAAAGTCAATGAGATATGCTCACCAGCGAGCAACCCTTCCAAAGGGGTGAGTGCAGGACTACCCCTTCCTGCCAAGGTCATTGACCAGAGGTCCTTCGGGGACTGCGACGCGTCCTTGGACTCGTCTCGGTGCCCCCTACTCGCCGCGACCTAAAGTCAATGACTTTTCGATAACTAAGGGCTGCCTTGCCCAAGGGGTGAGTTTCCTTCAACCTCCATCTGCCGAGGTCATTGACTTGAGGCCGTGCGAGGACTGCGACGCGTCCTTGGACTGGTCTTGGTGCCCCCTACTCGCCGCGACCCAAAGTCAATGAGATATGCTCACCAGAGAGCAACCCTCCCCACACGCCGCTGTGCGGAGTCAATGAGTTTTGCCAACCAGCGAGCAAACCTTCCCGAGGGGTGACTAGAACTATCCACACATGCCAGAGTCGTTTACTTGATATCCTTTGCGCTCAGCGGCCACGGACTTGGTTCTGGTAAAGGGTTATTATGTGGCTATATGGATGTGCTACTTTCGACAATAATTTTACTCATGGTCATTTTTTTGCGTTTTGTTAAGTATACAACCTTTATTTCAATACTGTCTTAATATTTTTACAAAAAGAACTATTATTGTTGTGTTGTTGCAGTTAATATATCCATAGGTTGGAATTCATCATCTAAAAGTATTCCTCCCAATACATAAAAACAGATCATGATGGATAAAGCGTCTTCTTTGCTCAATTCAGTGGTCGCCAACTTTAGCTGACTGTAGCACATGACAAATCTATTGTTCTTTATTTCTTCTGCTATGGCCAGTCTCTTATCCTGTTCAATGTCAGCGACTGGACTGCACTTAACCAAATGCCTTTTTGCATTTATTTTAATTAGAACTTCTTTGCAGAGAGGGCAGTTGAAAGATTTACTCCCTGTTGTCACTTGAAACACGCCCTATAATTTAAAAAAGGAAAGTCGTTAGAAATATTTTTTTGAAGTTTCGTCAATTTTTAAGGGATGGTTGATGCTTACTCTGTATTCGTCCGGAATGGGGAGGGCTTAGACCGGCGTTGGGATTGGGATATGCGTTGGCTGTGGCGCCAAGACCACTCCCCCGACAAAAGTGAAAAGAGCCGCTAGGACCCTCGGGGCAGGTGAAGGCCCCATCAGCGCCTGGAGGGTGTTGAAGGTCGCGCAGTGCGCCGGCCGCTTTCCCGCGGTGCATAACCGCTGCCAGGTGCCCTCCTTCTTGGCCTGCCCCAAGTGCTCGGTCGTGGCACGGTGAGGTAACAGTGCAGCGTCGAAAAAAAGCTGTCCAAGTCCTACTCGGCCCTAAAAAAAGAAACAGAAAACGGCCGATTTATTACTAAATTCTGTTAACTTCAAACCGTGGGCAAGAGAATATGCACTATCTTGCGAGCGCTACCATCGACAAACACCATGTCGCAGACTGCCGCGCGCAATGGCGGTTAAGTGTCGCCACTTTAATTGGCAAATTAGCGTGCGACGCACCTGTGAGGAATGGGTTGCCTATCTCAGCCTGCCTGCCAATTTATCGGTTTTGTCAAGAAGTTGCCTAGTAGGAAGGCTGAGATACCCTGGCGAAAATCGTAACGACAACAAAGCGTTTCTTGAGCGGATCGGGGCGTTTTCCGAGCGCATCTGAGCGTTTTGAGGCGTTTCAAAGGTGCTTCACAACGCCGCTCTATCCAAAACGCCTGAAAGCACTCAGCGATCGCTCTTCAGAGCGCTTTTGGAGCGTAGTGTCAGTGCTGTAGAGCGCTCTACACGGCGTGTCGCGCAGCGTTGCAAAGCACCTGAAGTACGCTCTGCAGGGTGTTTGCGGGGCGTACTGAATGTGCTGCTCTGCGCTCTTACGAGCGTTCTCACGGGGTGTTGTTTTACGGCTTATGAACGCTCTTCAGAGTGTTCGTATAGCGTTCTGGTGCGTTCTGAAAACCGTCGTTTCGGACTTAGTCGCTGGCACCGCGTGACGCCGGGTCTCCCCTCACCAAGTCACCTAGAGAGTTCGCAAGGCGCTCTGAAACGCTGTCGTCCGTTCCTCGCCGGTGCAGTGCTATATGAGAGCCACACGCACAGCACACCAGCAAGGAAGCCTGGTAGCTCCGGGGTAGCGTGCGCGCTCTCGGGCTATCAGAAGCACGAAGCGTGGGTTCAAGTCCCAGCTAAGCCGTAGCAGTAAGTTTCGGAGAAGCGTTCGCGCTCTCGAGCTAAACGGTAATTGGCGCATGGCCTGCAATCCAAATGAGGCAAAAGAGGAAAAAAAAAATTTTTCTTTACCGATTTTGCCACTTGTGCTAAAAATGTTAAAAATTTATATTCGAAAGAAGCGGTTGTAACCCATGAGCGCGGCGTGCCTGGTTCCAGAGTTCTGCCATGGGCGGGCGGTCCCTACCCGCCGCCTCAGCTGTGCGAGAGAGAGCGACAATGAGTGGCGGAGACGAGGTGGTAGTAGCGTGGCCGACGCAACAACTGCAACTTGCCGAGGTGTTCCGAACACTACCGAGTCGGCGGGTAGGCGTGTACCCACGGGCTCGGCTCAGCTCGTGAGGTTCGGTCCCGACCCGCCAGCCGAACGCAGCCGAGCGCAGCCGAGCGCTACTCGGCGCCCGCCCGGGGCACCTTCGGCAAGGCACCGGCTCACGACTTGTCGTCGTGTGGCCCTTCCCTCCCCCTTCCCTCGCTGACGCGCAGCGCCAGATTTAAATGTTCATATTAAATACTCGTTCGTCACCTACATTCACATGCACACACGCTTTCGGCAGCAATGAATCGTGGTAAACCAACGCACAGTGGGCCAGAAGACGGTGCAGGCGGCCAAAATATTCTAGACGCGTTTTCAGCTCCAAAGTCTCTGAATGAGACTCGAACGGAACGTGTGACCCCACCAATGGATTCCTCGTTCGGAGAGCAATCCCTTGGTGTGGTCACACGTTCGGTTCGAGTCCCATTTAGCGACTCTGGAGCTCAAAACACGTCTAGAATTTGGGCCGCCTGCAACGGCCTCTGGCCCACTGTGCAACGTATACACACTGTAAATACCGTCGTCATGGTTTCGCGCGAGAGGAGTTTGTTTGCGTACACTCTGCCACCGCCACCTTCATCAACCAACGTTGACACCAACAAAAGTACGTCAAATTTCCGCCGTCGCCCACCGGCCCACCTGCGCGCTGCAATCGCCCGGCTCAGCGACAGTGCCGGCGCCGGCGTGCCATCGCTGCTGCGGCTTTGGTCAGTTCTGTGCCAGTGTCCGAGTCCGACATTCAACAAGCCCAAGCCTTTCCTGATAGTGTGTGTGTGTGTGGTCTACATCATGTCGACGGCGCCGCGTGCTGCCAAGAGGAAGCAAAGTGCTCGTGCTCGTGCCGCTGGAGCTCCTGCTGGTGATCCCGGCCCCGGCGGCGACCCCGGCGGCGGCGGCCCCCGCGGCCGCGCCGGCCAAAACATAAACACGCCCCACGTGCTCGCCGCGCCCGTGCCCATGCCTGTGCTTGTCCCCATAACGCCTCCGCCTTTCCTCGTGGAGCCACCCGCCCCTTCTCCAACGCCATCCACCTCGTCGACGGCCTCCTCTTCCTCCAGTGCGACGTGGAAAGAAATTGTGCAAGAGAAGCTAGACAGTGGTGAGTACCACCTTGGCCCCAAACCCCAGAATAACGCTAGGGCAAGAAGTGCGTCCTGGGACAAGTTTCACGTGGTGTTCAACTCCTTGAATCAAGAGATTGGAGGGGCCAAGTGTCTCAAGTGCAGCAACCTGTTCAAGACGACATCTGGTCCATCGTCGCTCAAGAAGCACATGGAGTCCTACTGCTCCGCGCAGATGGGTGCGACGACAGAGACGGCCTTTCGCCCCGTGTCAGGCGCGCTGCGCAACGTGTTTGTTGGCAAACTAGGGGAGGCGTGCGCGCGGACAATGGGCGCAATGAACTTGCTGACCAGCGAGGCCGTCGTGGACCTCATCCAGACCGCGGTGGACATCGCCGCCCGCTGCAAGGGGCGCATAGACGTGAAGGAGTTGATGCCCCACGCCACGACTGTCACCTCCCACATCCAGACCATGGCGGATTCCCTCATACAGGAGCTCGTGCCCCGCGTCAAGCTGGCCATCGCCGAGGGCCGCTGCCAGGCGTCGACGGACATGTGGACTGATGACAACTACAAGTCCCACTTCATCGCCATAACCGTGTCGTTCGTCAATGAGAAGCGAGAGGCTACGGAGACGTATGACTTGGTGTTGTCGAAGTTTCCGTCGAGCGTCAAGGCCACGGGAACCAACATCAGGAACGCCATGTTTCGGGACATGTCTGCCATGGGCTTCACGGCGGCGGAGTTCGAGGGCATTGACTGGATCACCGACCGGGGCGCCAACATTCGAAAAGCGCTCGAGGACCTTGCCAGGTAATTTTTTCCCCTTTTCAATGCACTGTTTTACCGAATGAGAAATGACACTTATTTTTGTTGACAGGGAGGACTGTGCCGCTCACCTCATCAATACGACGGTGAGGAACACTTTCACTATTCCCTTCCACGAGGTACGGCGAAAGGCCTTCGAAGCGGCCAGTCCGACCACAAGGGACTTGTTGGCCACGTGCGAAGAGGCTGTCAGGGCGGTAAAAGCCGCCAGCCCGACCCTTCCGGTTCCTGGTATCAACAAGAAGGACTTGAAGGACCTCAAGGAGTCCCTCAAGGTGCCTATCTCCTATTTGCACCAAGGATACTCTGCAATGCTGCAGTCTCTGAGTGCAAACAAGACAAAGGTACGCCTCCGGCCATTTTTTTAATGAACCAAAAACATGTTTTTTTAATATTTTTTAACTTTTCAGGTTCTTTCTGTTTTGCGCGCCCTTGGCCGCCACGACCTGGCCAAGCGGATCAAGGATCTTGATGTGAAGCGGATCGCGGACATCAAGAAGTTCTTTGCTCCGCTGGACAAGAAGAAGGACGTGGTGGCCGGGGGCCTCGCCTCCATCATGGCCCACCTGGACGTCAAGGCCTCGGACACCCCAGAGATTAAGCAGATGAAGGAGGGAGTTCGCGACTTGCGCGTCTTGATGGACGTGTTGGTGCTCGTGAAGGAAGCCAAGGACCTCGTCACCTACTTGAAGGCGTCAGGGCTGGCTGCGGCGCTTTCCAAGAAAGTGCTGCAGGAGTGTGAGACACGATGGAACTCGCTACATACCATGTTAGCATCCGTGCTAGAGGTGTTTGACGAGGTACGTGGTTCTCTTCCCCTCTCCCTCTCTCTCTCTCTCTCTCTCTCTCTCTCTCTCTCTCTCTCTCTCTCTCTCTCTCTCTCTCTCTCTCCCAAAATCATTGCCTCCCACTTGCCGTCCACCGCGGCGTCTCGTCGCGGCGCCACACTCCCCACTACTCGGACGTCTTGCCTCCGTGCCCGCCCGTCGTAGGCCTTGCGCCTCGCGAAGGCATCGCCCCCGTTCCCCTCCCCTCCGCCGTGCCACTCCCACCTGTCTAAAAAAATCCTTAACATTTTTTTTTAAATTTTGTTTTAGATTGTCGATATTCTTGCGGCCAACAATGAATCCAGCCGTATGGAGAAGATAGACAGAGAGAAGCTGGAGTGGCTCACAGACTTCCTGAAGGAGTTCAAGGTGGAGACTAAGACTCTGGAAGGGGACAACATGGACCACCCCACTTTGCCCTACGTCCTCCTCGTCGCCACCGGTCTCAAGGACCACTGTTTGCCAAAAACAGAAGACAACCACCACCTGGCCGTGGTGAAGGCGCGCTGTCTTCTGTTTTTGGCAGAGAAGTTCAAGCCCAGTATGAAGGCCAAGGTGGCCACGTTCCTGTGGCCAGACTTCAAGGAGCTTGCCATGCTCCCGGAGGAAGAGCGCGAAGAGGTAATTTGTTTTTTATTGCGCAAATGTTTCGGTCCAGCTAGATATATGCATGATTTTGTAAGAGGCTGTGGCGTGCCGCCTGCGGCCCGCACCCCACTGCGTGCGCGCGAGATTGGTTGCCTACCGCTCACGGGGAAATAACTTTGAATTTCAGTGTACAAATTTTTGAATTCCACATGAATTTCGGATGAATTTCAATGAATTGCAGCCAAATTTCTATGAATTTCGATATGAATTTCACTGGTTTTTGAAGAATTTCTTTGAATTTCGACTAACTTTCATGAATTTGGAAGAAATTGGACTAAAATTCAAGATTGACCATGAATTTCGGTGTACAATTTTTTTTTAGTTGTTTCCCCTTGCTACCGCTCCGGCGCCTTGACTCGTTTTGCTTCGCCGCCGCGCGGGTTTCGGCCGCGTCCGCGTCGCGTAGTGTGCCTGAGCGCCAGGTTGCCTGTCACTGCCCCCTCTTACGAAAAATTACACCGAAAAAAAAAAACAGCCATCCTTTTTGCAGGTCATAGCCAGGGTGAGGTCTCTAATTTCTGAGGGTGGCAGAGTCGGGGCTGAGGCGGGAGTCGACGATCCTGACGCTGACCCTGATGGTCCACCTGCTCCAGCTAAGGTCCCTCGGATCGAGGACAAATACAAGAAGTATCGCCAGCACGGCACGACAACCAGCCTCGCCCAGGACGAGGTCAGCCGGTACTTGCTGATGAACCACGCTCCAGTACCGTCCGACCAGCTCCTACTCTTTTGGAAAATGCTGGTAATTTCAATATATGGGCGTTTTTCTTAGAGAATTCGACTCACTAGCGCGTTTCTAATCCGTTTTTGTTGTTGTTTTTCTTCAGGATCGACCCGATGGTTTGCCAAACTTGGCCAAGCTGGCGATCCGGGAGCTAGGGAAACTGGCCACCGCTGCTCCCAGCGAACGCGTCTGGTCAAAGGCTGGCTTCATTCTAAATGCCCGACGAAACCGCCTGACACCCAAGCACTTGCATGCTATTATTTTCCTTTGTTCCTACCTGAGACAACAGCAGCGCAAGTGCCAATCAGCAGACCGCTGAGTTATTTCAAACTTTTCAATAATAAAATAGTGAAAGCAAATACCCTTTCTTTTTAACCTAATTCTACTCCACTCAAGCCAAACGAGTGAACAATTACGTACGTTGAAGGTTGACCAAAGTGACAGCACTGTGCTGTACGGTCATGCGCCCCGCAGTAGAACGTCGCATTCAAATTTTGCGCGCGAAGCAGTGAGGCGGGGTTGGGGGTCGGCTGGTTGCGTGGCGTGGCGTAGCCAGCGTGGACCAGACATGGCGTGGCCCGGCGTCGCGCGCATCGACGAGTCAGGCGGGTACCCGGTCCACCCGCTCAGCTAGTCTGGCCGGGCGGCCACCCTACCCGTGGCCAGGCAGCTGGGTAGGGTCGGCCGCTCGACCAGGAGCGGCGCCCGAGCCAACGGGTAGATACCGCCCGCCCATTACAGAACTCTGCCTGGTTCCGTGGCGCGGGGCGGTGGGGGGAGGGAGGGAGGCAGCCGGTCGCCGTGTGGCCACGCACCTCGAACGCTCTACAGAGCGTTCTGGCTGTACCCACCACTCACATTGCACTCTGCAGAGCGCTTCAATTCGCTCAATAGGGCTTTTGAAGCAGGAGACGGGGTGCATCGAAGCACTCCACAGACACCCGACAACGCTCTGTAGAGTGCTCCATTAAACGCTCGAAGTGATCACAATTTCACCCTGCAAACACTCTGTCGGGCGGTCTTGGAGCGTAAACTGTGTCTTCAACACGCCTTTTGAACGCTTCCGACAACGACACCAAACGCTCAAGTCTTGTTACGATTTTCGCCAGGGTACGCAACCCTTTCGACTCGATGGCGTTGCGCGATCTTTTACCATGTCCCTCTCTCTCTCTCTCTCTCTCTCTCTCTCTCTCTCTCTCTCTCTCTCTCTCTCTCGACGTGATTTGAGCTCCAAAGTTGCTAAATAGGACTTGAACCGACCGTGGGTGTTCCCACCAATGGATTGCTCTCCCAAACGAGGAATCCATTGGTGGGGTCACACTTTCGGTTCCAGTCCGATTTGGCGACTCTGGAGCTCAAATCGCGTCTAGAGTTTCGGACGCCTGCGCCGGTCTCCTGGCCCACTGTGAGCCACCATGCGATTATTTCCAGGGAAACCTGGTCCAACACTGCGCGCCCGCACGCACGCTCGCAGACACACACAAATACATGCACGCATACACACACGCACACATGCACGCACACACGCCCCCGCCCCTCCCCCTTTCTCTCTCCCACACACACCTACACACCTACACACACACCTACACTCACTCACTCACTCACTCACTCACTCACTCACTCACTCACTCACTCACTCACTCACTCGTGTGCTGGTCCCTGAGCGGGCATGCAAGTTCTCTGGCACCCTGGGGATATCGAATTTGTTACTCACCAAAAGCATTTCACCCAGAATTTCCGACTTGGACGTGAAATCGATTAAGAAGTCGTAGTGCTTCTTAGTCAATACAGCCTTCAGCTGTTCCATGACAAAATTCAGGTTTCTCTGAAAAAAATTAAAGAAAAAAATTAGCTACTGACCTACTACAATCCCAATTGGTATGGTTGCGCGGAAAATGCGTCAAAAAGGCTGCACTCTCCCATCGACGTTCGGAAAAATCGGGGGGAGGGGAGAGGGGAGAGGGAAGAGGGTGGAGGGGAGAGGGGGAGGGGAGAGGGGGAGGGGAGAGGGGGAGGGGAGAGGGGGTCGCGGTGCAGTGCGGACAGTGCACTGCAGGGCGTTGCCGCTGCGCAGGTGGAGGGTGGAGGGCAGCGAGGCTCACGGCCCGCGGGCTGGGACGCGGTCCGTGTGGGCGGGCGTAACCTCTTGCAACTTGTGGCTAAGCTCTGCCTGGCACGGGCCATCGAGGGGTTTGATATTGCTCGGGTGTGCCTGCCTGACGCTCGCCGCAGCGGCGCCGCGCACCTAGCTGCAGCCCAGTTCGTTTGCACCCCATAATCGCGGTGCGCTACGTCTGCCGCCGTCGCGGCCCTCCCCTCCCCTGTCCTCGCGCTGCTCCTACCCACCCTCTCTGTCGTCCCCATGCACGCCCCCCCCCCGTTCAAAATTGAAAGGTTTCAGTAAAAGTGCAAGCATGGCAGGTTGACTTACAATGTCTGGGCACTGGAAGGAGGCTTGGGGGGTCTGCGCCAGCTGGACTGCAATTCCCTCAATTTCCGTCTGAACACCTTTGTCCTGAAATTGATGAGAAGAATGCATTAAGAAGTGAAATTGATCCGAAGGATTGGCTAATAAAAATGATTGGAAAAACTCAAATCGACTAACCAGGCTCTCGCTCATTCTGGGGGCAAACAGGGCCTTCCCTGCGGAGGCCAGTTGGTCCCTCATTAAGGCTAGCTCGGCGGCCTGCTTGGTGGCGAGCTCAGCACTGACTTCGGCCTTGAACTTGGCGTCGGCAAGCTCGGCGGATAGCTCCGCGTAAAGGGTGTTGGTCTCTTCGGCCGCGGCAAGTAGGGCTGCCACCTCCGATGCAGCGGCAATCTCAACGTCTCTCCTTGCTGCCTCTTGGAGAGCGGCATGCTCGGCTGCCTCCTCGGCAACGGCGATCAACGCTGCCTCCGCGGCTTCAGCGCGCTCGGCGCGCTCGGTCAGCTCAGCGTTGGTGGCCTTCTTGTTGGCGGGGGCCTTGGATGCGGCTGTCCTGGCGCGTTTCCGCGGGTTCGCAGTGCTCTGAAATAAGTTACATACACATTCATATTACTACGAACAATTTTCTATCGACTGGCCACGAACGCTCCCTAATGCTTACACATGACGAGTCATCCAGCCGCTGTTGACTGCGCGTCACTCTCCCCGACATGGCAAAACAGAAAAACAACCTGTAGAAAAAAAATAATTGACATTTGTATTTCAAAGAGGAGAGAGTAAAACGCGGACGATACAGTGTATCCTCGCAGCACACAGGGCTGTGCGATGGGTGGCCTAGCCCCTGGCCCGCAGGCGCTCGGCGCCGCTCGGCACCGCTCGCCTCGCTTCGCCATGGCCCACTCGGCCCGGTGGAGTGGGGAGAGCCAGCCAAAAGCAGCCGACGCGGGGCGCGCAGGGTTCTCGCGGGTCGCGAAGGGGCGTCGGGGCCGCGAACCGCGGAGGACGTGCGCGGATCCCGAGGGTCGTTCTGCGGGTCCGAAGTAGGGAACCGACACCGTTGCAGTCAAAACCGCGCAGCCGCGCTTCCGCGCCGAACGGCCACTACAAACACGAAACGGGTGGACGTCCGCTGAGAAAAGTGGGATGAGGTGGGGTAGGCAGATATTAGGATGCGGAGCCGTTGCAACGTACGGCACACACACTGACGTGCCCAACGCGTCCGCCAAACGAGACACAGCCAAGGCAGCCGAGCCATCGGTGCCATCGGTCGCCGGCGCTACCCAGCGGCGGCGGGTCCAGGCGGAGGGGGGTTTGTTGACTCCCGAGTGGAAGCGCCACTGTCGTCTGCTGTCCACGACCCGTCCCGTAACGTATTTTGCCGTTGATTGGAGTATTTAAAAAACTTCCCGGATCGTCTTCCCCTCCACCCCTCTTCCCGCATTTGTGAGAGGACCCAAAACTACTTCGAGAGCATGATATTCGACACTTCTTTCTAAACCAAATTATGCACAAATACTCACCAAGCGGTTCCGTTACGCGGCACTGATAAGCCACTCTGTCACTTCAACAAACAAACCGTAAAAACAGCAATAAATTCACGATGCAGACTTCGGACCCTCACTCACACGCGCTCGAGCCAAGACTGACGGATCGGCGCTGGCGCTGGCTGGCGCTGCCGCTCGGCTCAGCGCGCCGTCGGCGGCTGACTTGGGATGCCTCCGAAACGCGTCACATTTGTTGACGTCCGTTTTCTCACGCTGCTTCTGGTCATCTCCTTCTCCTCACTCCTCCCTCACCTCTGGTTCAAAACGCGACGTTGCCGGTTTGACCACCTATACACACACTAGCAAAACTTTCAAAACATACTAATTAACGGAAAATAACGCGATACTTGCAAACACAAAATTGCTTACGTCGTGCTCACGTGTAAAACTGCAGCGCGTAAAAAAAATATCTTGTTGTAAATTTGTCATTGAGATTGGCAGAAATCTAGCAACGTATTTGATCATAGGACCGGCCAGTGCACCGCGGAGACAATCCTGGCCAACATGCCTGAGCGGCGACGGCCAACAACCATATAGATTCCCCCCCCCCCTGCACCGCGGGTGGATCAGTTCAGTCGAGTTCAGTGTTTGGGTCAACATGATTCGGTTGCGAGACGGGTACTCGAATCCCACTTTGCGGTCCCAAGGATGGTCCTGGAGGCGCATCGTAGCGCACCCCGAGGTGACCCTCAAGCGGACTGCAGTGAAGGAGTGGGCGCGCCGCACAGTGGGACGAAACGCGAAAAAAGCGATGAGAAGTGGCAATTTGAAAATTAAGCGGCAGGGTCCTACAAACTAGTCGATGTTCATGAGAAAGGTCTGGGCTATGCGTGACACTAATTTGTTTTGCAAAAGATCACACGCGCGAGCTGCAGTGGACCACCAAACATGACAAATTTTCAGCTTTTCGCTCAAAGATGAAAGCTGTTGTGAAGTTTTCACTCTGGTGGTCGCCTTCTTCAAGATAAAGGTATCATGTGATATGTTTTTGGAAAGCCGACAACCCGAACAATGTTAAGAAGCACTCAGATTTACCCTCGGGTCAGGTGGGTATAAGTAAAACGCCGTTAAAAGTGTTGCAAAATTGGCGTTTGAAATATGTTCACGGTGCAATAAGTTGAGTTGCGAACATTTGCGAACCGTTCTGAGATGTGTCAAAGATAGTCCAGCCACTCTACTTTGAGCTCCATACCACCGAATGTTTCGCGATGATCTGCGTTTTGAGAAAATCCCCTTTAAAACTGCGTCATGGGCCGGCGCCTCGGTGCGGTGGCAAGCCCCCCAGCCAAAAAAAAACCAGAAAAATGCTGTCTCGATTTGCGTACACTTTGGTTTTATTGCCGATGGTTGTCAAAGAAGCCTGTGGACGGCACGTTGGTGCCCTAGGCCAAGGAACACGTAAACACAACGTGTAGATTGTTGGAACTGGCGTAACATGTTAGAACTGGCGTAACATAGCCAGGATTTTTTTTTCAATACAGTAAGAAGAAAGTTCTCGACCCTTCAAAAACCTAAACAGAAGTTTTGGCGATGATTTAGGTTTTTTTGGTAATTATCATCGCTGTTTTCGCGTTTCGTCCCACTGTGCGCCGCCACGAGCAAGAGGGCCTGGCTGGGTTAAAGACCAGACCCAAGACGGGTCGACCCAGGGCCACCACGAGGGAGCAGGACGTGGACCTCGTGTCCAGCGTGGACGCCATCAAGAAGACTGCGGTCACCACGGTGGTGCGTGAAGTGTTCCCGGACTACCCAGCGTCCATGACCACCGCTCGTCGAAGGTGAGTACAATTGGCGTAGCGAGAGAGTGCTCTGACTGTAAACATGTGCGTTGGCCGGGGATTTGTAATTAGCGTGACCGCGTGCCGCGTGAGTTACCGCGTGAGCGTTGTCGCGGTCCCTTCGTGAACCGCGTGGCAGAGCACCTCATTGATTGTTTCGGTCAACAGAGGCGGCTTCGGCTCAAGCACGAATTCAGTTCTGGTCAACCGTGTGCGTGAGTGAGTGCGCGCGCGCGTGTGTGTGTGTTTGTATGTGCGTGTGTTTTCGTGTGTTTCTGAGAGAGAGAGAGAGAGAGAGAGAGAGAGAGAGAGAGAGAGAGAGAGGGAGGGGGGGGGGAAGGCGTGTGTGCGAGCGTGTGTGTGGGCGCGCACAGTGTTGGACCAGGTTTCCCTGGAAATAATCGCATGGTGGCTCACGGTGGGCCAGGAGACCGGCGCAGGCGTCCGAAACTCTAGACGCGATTTGAGCTCCAGAGTCGCCAAATCGGACTGGAACCGAAAGTGTGACCCCACGAATGGATTCCTCGTTTGGGAGAGCAATCCATTGGTGGGAACACCCACGGTCGGTTCAAGACCTACTTAGCGACTTTGGGGCTCAAATCGCGTCTAGAATGTTGGCCGCCTGCGCTGGTCTTCTGGCCCACTGTGCGGCTGCTGTTGGCTGCTGCGCCAGTCCCGACGCCAGCCAGCTGGCGGGCCGCACCCTTGTAGATCCCAGCAGCTGAGCCCTTGCTGTCCTTCGCGACTATCCCATCGGGTGCGCAGTTACCCCTACAACCGCCCTCGCGCGTCCGCGGCTGCCCTCGCAAGTCTGTCATGTCCCCTTCCACGCGTTTCCCTTCCAAGGCGCGCGTCAGAGAACGCCCCCACTCCACTCCCCGCCCGACCGCTGGCGGCGTCGCCGGGCGCTCTGGCCGCCACCGCCACCGCGTGGCGTGCGAGCGGCCGGCCGCCTGAGCGGCAGGCAACCCATCAGACTGACGTGCAAACACCCAGTACGCCGAGCGGCCGCGGGGGCTGCCGCTGTTCGCGAAGTGTGTCACCGTGTCTTTCGCTGCCCGCGGCCCTTGGCAGCCCCCCCCCCCCCCCCAACATCCCTCGCGGTCCGCGGCTCGTGGCAGCCCCCCCCCCCTCCCTTTTTCCAGCGGACTCCACCGCAGCGCCGGGAGGTCTTCAACCAGCCTCGCAGACGAGCGTAATTGGTTGCCCACTTACTTAACGGACACGCACGCTAGTTGCAAATCCACGATTATTCTCGTAACTTGGCACGCGCCCCCTGCTCTTTGGGTTAAAAATGATAGTAATCTAGCCGCAGACGGAGCGCCCATTTCCTGCTTTCGCACCTCCTTCGTAGTGCCGCGCCGTCCTCGGAGTATCCTGTAGGGAACGTCACGGCCGGCTTCACGGCTTCGCGCCGACGCCGCTCCGAATCCGGGGCTGCCCTTCGACGGCTGACAGTGGGCCAGAAGACCGGCAGGCGGCCAATACTCTAGACGCGTGTTGAGATCCACAGCCGCTAAACAGGACTCGAACCGAACGTGTGACCCTACTAATGGATACCTCGTTAGGAGAGCAATCCATGGGTGGGGTCACACGTTCTCTTTGAGTCCCATTTAACGACTCTGGACCTCAAGACACTTCTAGAGTTTGGGCCACCTGCGCTGGTCTTCTGGCCCACTGTGCGGCGCTCGGCGGCGCTATCACTACCTCCGCGAGCCTCTGCGAGCTGAACGGACAAACTCCCGTCCCGCGTGCCATGCCATGCCAGCCGGGGCACACTGGCTGAGGCCTCGCTACCGTTCAGATGTCTTATGCTCCGTGCCACGACGCAGTTTATGTCTGAAGGCTCTCTGTAAGGTCAAGTGGTAATCTTGTTTTCTTTGTCTTGTTTTAGGTGTCACGAAGCTGACCTGCATGCCCGCAGAGCAGCGAAGAAGACTGACTTGCCCGATACGGTTCGTGCTACTCGTCTGCAATTTGCATACGATAATATTGGGCGTCCCCAAGAGTATTGGGACAGCATTTATTGGTCTGATGAGAAGTCGTGGCGTTCGGATGAGTGCGGCACTGTCCCGGATGGTTCGGTACGGGATTTTTTCGCCCTTCTTTTGCCGTTTTCCGTATGGGAAATTTACGGCAAAGCTAAGGCAAAGCCACGGCCAAAGAATGGCAAATGAACGGCAAATTATACGGCAAAATAAGGCCAAACCAGCGGCAAACGCTATCGCCTTTTTTTGCCGTTTTCTTGGTTTTCGTTTGGCCTGAATCGTGCATTTTTCAGGGCAAAAGAACGGCAAAAATAAGGGTTTTTAAAGGGACCTCTCCGAAGCTGCTCCGCGGCGTTGCCAGATAGCCCTGCACCCCCCGGCCATGACGTCATTGCCATTCCCCTTCCCCTCCCTCCCCACTGCGCATGCGCGACCGCGCGCACGGCGCCCGCGCGAAAATTTAAAATCCAGGCTTAAATTTGTGTTAGGAGTTGTTTGGAGCCGGAATAAAGATACGATGTGACAGGTACAAGGTTCACATTATTTATTGTAATAATAATAAATAAATAGATATTTGAACGTTTTCAGTTGCTATTTTGATCAAAGATGCTGTTTGGTAGTTTATACTTTCTAAACAATAACAAAATTAACAGACATAAACTATAGTGCATATTGCAAATATAATACAAAACAAATAAATGTTCTCAGTCTTCCAAGACAATTGCAAATTTTATCAAAAAAATATTTATAACATAAGTTACCTTATAAATATGTAACAAAATAACAGACTAGTAATTTTAATATAAGTTACCTTATAAATATGTAACAAAATAACAGACTAGTAATTTTAATATAAGTTACCTTATAAATATGGAACAGAATAACAGACTAGTAATTTTAATATAAGTTACCTTATAAATATGGAACAGAATAACAGACTAGTAATTTATTTAAACTGTTTTTTCAAAAATGCAAAAATGAAAAAAAACATTCAAAAATCACTTAACTCTACGTCGTTTTGAACTGTAACAATGTTACTCGAAATATCGGTTAACATATATTCAGGGGAGGAATGTTTAGTTTGGTCAAATAGCACAGGGGTGCGCATATAGCCATGGTCTGAGAGGAATGGTGGCGGTGAGGCAGAGAGTGGGCTGCTGGAGCTGTTTGAGTTAGATGTTTGTGTAGATGTGCTTGGGGTCCTGTGTGTTGATGTGCTTTGTATAGTGGTGCTGAGTGTGGGTGTTCTTGGTGTAGTGGTGCTGAGTGTGGATGTTCTTGGGGTGCTGAGTGTAGGTGTAGTAGTGGTGCTGTGTGTAGATGTAGTGGTGCTCTGTGTAGATGTGGTACTGTCTGTAAATGTGGTCGAAGTGGCGGTTGTAGTTCTTTTGGGTTTAACACTCCTCCAATTTTCCAAGAATGTTGTAACCTTCATTCTAGGATCGAAGGTTACATCCTTTTTGTTTCCACCCTTTTCAACAAATACTGTTAGCACATACACTGAAACAACCACATTAGTAACCTGTTAGCTTAGACAATACACTGCAAGGGGGAAATAACTTTGAATTTCAGGGTACAAATTAATAAATTTCACAAGCATTAAAATTCAACTTACACAAGACAGTTCCGATCAGCTTCTCAGGCACTGAAACGCAATATCTCTTGCCTTTGGCAGTGATGCCTTGTATTCCTTTCACAGGATGGAGGAAATGCTGCATCAGTACTTGGAAGTGCTTCTCCGGGTTCATTTCGAGTTCTTGTCTCCACATAATGGACAGTACCTGGTCGCACCATATTCCCCTACCAGCTAGAATTTCACACTGTAATTGGAAACAGAATGTTATTTATCTGTTAAAATCTCAAGACAGATCTATAGGTAGAAATAATTTTCAACTTCATTGTACAATTGATAAATATTAAAAGATTTTAAAAGAAATTATGATAAATTTAAATGATTTCACAAACTTAGCCTCAATTTTAGTTAAAATTCTGTTCAAAGTTATTTCTCCTTAAATACCAACCTTCACACCTCCAGGACCCTCTTTGGAAAAACAGGGAAGGTTTTTTAATAACAGTTCAAGTCTCTCCAGCTCCTGCTCCGACCTCTTAACAGGAAGGTTATTTTTGGAAGCTGGTAGGTAGCGGTGGGATGCAACATCTGTACCATAAAGAATATACCAATTAATTCAGCTGCTGCTGTAATGAAGACATAAATTACAACATTTGCTAGAGTTTAATACCTGGGCCATTCGCCAGAAAATCTTCCGAAATTTCCTGGAGGGTGTCGTCTTTGAGATGGGCTTCTCTGTATTTTTGTTTTGAAATTTCTTTGGGGCGGCTTCCAATAACAGGCTCTTCTGACCCTTGAGGCAGTATTGTCCCTTTAGCATCCACTCTAAAGGTTTTTAGCCGGGTTTAGGTTCCTAGAAATACAAAAAAAATTACATGACAGCTTTACTATAGAATAATTCATAAAAACAGCTTAACATCCCTAATGTAAAAATATAAAAACAAACTAAACCACACGATTAAGGCCCCCAAAATGACTTCTTTCTATGAACTAGGGGAAGTTGACAAACCCAACCTAGTAGGTTGGAGCGACTAAATTCTGACAAAACTAGGGAATGACAACACATAAGAAAATTTTACTCACCAACACTAAGTATCGTACAGTCGATTGTTTCGGACACTTGTTTTTTTTTTGTCGCGGACGTATTTGTTTTTTATCCATTGAAATTTTCTAGCCTGCCCTTCCTGCAGAGCAATGCGTTCTTGTGTCTCGTTTAGAAGAGGAATGATGGCGTCTTCCCGAATGACATCAACAGCAGGAGGATTAAGGGAGTACGCCAAAACAAAATCAAACTTGGGCATACTTGGGCAGGAGCGTAGTAAGTTCGTAAAAATTAGAAAATCTCAACTTAGAACTTGAGAACACAGAGACAGAGCAAAAATCATATGCGACCAACAACGAGAAGCAGGCTGGGAAAACTGTGAAACTTGAAAAGATACCACGTAATTTATTATTGCGCACATTTCACAAAAATTTCATTCGCTTTCCATTGATAAAATTTTTAATATGTAACTTCAACTTGTCATGTAGTCGTCATATACGGGAAATGATTTATGCAGACCAAGTTTTCGGAGTGCTATGTTGGCAATAATTCACAGCCTTTTCGCAACTTTCGTGGTCGTGGCCGCGCCGCCGGCGCCGGCGTTGTTGTTGTTAATGGTTTGTTGTGGTGACCACGACCGCCTGGCGGTGCCTCAAAAAACTTGGTCTGGGCATGATACTTGAGTTCAAACCTTTATTATGGACCCGAAGGACGAGGAAATCCCTCCATCGCGGAGAGCGAAACGTGCCAAGCGTGAATATTTGCAGAACATTGAAAGTGGATCTGAACTACAATCTCAACAGCCGGACGTTAACAGGTAACCATAACCCCAACTTGGCTGCTTCCAGTGCTCGCATCTTCTTTTATGATTTTACAGTTGATAAATTATTTCTGTTCAGCTCGCTTTCTACTGTTTCTTTGGAGAACATTGCCCCCGTGGAAGCCAGTTCAGCTCTATTCAGTTGCACACCAGATGCCACATTAGTTCAGGGTAAGTGCAATTACGTCAGACACAGGGAAAGGAAAACGAAACATAAATTAACCCAACCATGATTTTACAGACGTTCAGCATATGTTATTACCATGCTCAAGCAGTGGTCCAAGCACAAGCACAATAATTAATGTAAATCTTGATCCGGAACGGATCTCTCAACCCCCAGTAGAACTCCCACTGGAGCAATGTGTTGGAACCTGCACAATATCAGATCAAGGTACAGCTTCTTTTATTATTTTTCCCCTGTTAATGGGCTTTCTTTGTATTAAAATAGTCTATAAAACAATGTTTTTCTTTTCACAGAAATGGAAATATCAAACACTGGAGATCCAAAGCAGTGTTTGGAGTTAGTGACAAAACTACCGACTTCAGATAAGTTTGACGCTGCACCCATCCAAGGTACATTGTTTGAAAAAATTGTTTGTTTTTTCATGCAAAACTTTGTACATTTTTTTTATTGTTTCATATCTCTGTTGTTTTTTTATAGAACCATCTGCTGCCTTGGGTCAGAATTTGGAATCACTTATTGAAACAGCTGCAATTGATCTAAGTGGTATGTTTTTTTAAATGCTTTTTGCTAAAATGTTGCTAGTTTTATATGATTTAATCACTGTCTTAGAGCACTTCCCTCTTAACCAGATTTATCATGGACATCAGATCCAATTGAATCTGAAGAAGAAACAACAGCAATGTTTCCTGATGTTCCAGAGATTTTAAGTCTCCCAACAGAAGAATTCTGTGATAGTATTCCAACACCTCAAGATCCGATCACTCCTCATGACAATCTTCTGTACTTCGGAGCCAGCATCAATCAAGTTGAGAGTATGGCAGCAATAATTTCGTTTATTCAATCTGAACGCTTAAGTGGTGCGGGCACTAGTAGATTGATTTCATTGATTGGCTTGCATTTGCCAGCAGAGAACAATTTCTTTAAATCAAGTCCTGAACTGTTTAAAGTGTTAGGTGATCGTGGTGTTCCTCCCAATGTGTTCAACTTCTGCAGTCTATGTTTAAAAAATAGATCATCTAGTTCGGACTTGTGTGACACCTGCAAAGATGACAAAAAAAGTATTCATTCCTTCATTCATTTTCCCTTGGTACCACAAGTATCTAAACTGTATAGTAGACCTGGATTTGTTGAAGACATACAGTACAAGAGGACAAGAGTTAAGTCGAACATAGATAACTATGAGGATGTTTATGATTCAAAATGTTACAAAGATGCAGAAAAAGACTATTTATCAGACATTTACAATATTTCCTTCTTGTGGAATACTGATGGAGTTCAAGTCTTTGAATCATCCACCATGTCAATGTGGGTGTTTTACCCTGTTATTAACGAACTTCCACCTGAAAAACGTTTTTTAACAGAAAATATGTTGATTGCTGGGATTTGGTGCAGTTCAGCAAAGCCTCATCCTAACATATTTTTACAACCCATTTATAACGACTTGCAGACTCTCAAGAATGGCATTCAGGTGAATTTTTTTAAGGACTCCACTGAACACAAAGTTGTTGCTAATCTGTTGTGTGGTACTGTGGATTCTCCAGCAAGGGCCACATTCTTGAATATGAAAATTCATTCAGGGTTCTATTCCTGTCATGTTTGTCTTTGCAAAGGTGTTAATTCTGAAGAGTCAGGTGGTGTGACTGTGTTTCCTTTTGAAAAGGACATTCGTCTGAGAAATCTTGAGGACTACAGTAGGCATGTGAACTACGCTGTGAAAAATAGAGTCCTCCATAACAAAAACCTTATAAATGATGATGAGTGCTGTGGTATTAAAGGACCTTCTCTTTTATTTTATTTGTTAAATAATATGTTTGAGTCCACAGCTATTGATGTCATGCACTGAGTGTACTTAGGAGTCATGCGTCAAATGTTAAACCTTATGTTTGATGAAGCGTATAAAGGCAAAGATTTCTCTGTGTATGACAAGATAGCTATTGTGAATGCTAGGATTAGAAAGGTACGAGTTCCTCATTTTCTTGAGAGACTACCACAAGGTGTCGATAAAATAGTGCACTGGAAAGCATCTGAACTACGTACCTTCATGTTTCACATTTCATTAATTGTCCTTCATGATGTTTTGAAAAGAGAATATTTTGAACACCTAATATTATTTGTACACGGTGTTGCACTCCTTAACACGTCCAGTGTCAGTGAAGATGACAGAAAGAAAGCATCAAAATTGTTATCGAAGTTTGTGGAAAAATTCCAGGAGCTGTATGGGTTAAGGCATATGTCTAGTAACCTGCATTTACTTTTGCATTTGTCTCTTTATGTCCAGCTTCTAGGCCCTCTATGGATATTGAGTTGTTTCAAATTTGAGGACATTAATGGCAGAATACTTAATCTCATTCATGGTACAAGGCATGAAGGCCTCCACGTATGTTCTAATCTTAGTGTATTAACTGGTTTGCCACTGATAATCCACAATTTACCAAAAGGAAGAGTAAAGGATTTCTGTCTGCAAATGAGGTACAAATGGTCAGGTGTGCAGGTGTCTGAAAAAATAGGTAAAAGTGTGTACTGTGTTGGTTCTTTTTTTCCTCTCAATGACAGTAATATATGGATTGTTCATGAGCTTACTCAGTCTAAAGTTGTGGTAGATCCTGCTGAAAATTGTATAACTATTTTCCATCGATTACAGAAAAATAGAATTTTGTATTCTTCTGCTGCTTATCAACGCAATGCATTGATCTCATCATATGCCAAGTACAACCACAAAAACAATGTGGAATACGGCAACATTCAAGCTTTTGTTAGAGTGCAAAACATACCTGGTGATGTAAAGTTCTATGCTGTTATAAAGCGGTTTCAGGCAACTGTAGCATTTCAGACAGAAGATGCAATTGTGGAACATGTATTTCAGGTGCACCCTCCACATATTGACACAGATGTGGTCGATGTAAATAATTTACTCATGGTCCTGTTCAAGGCTGATTTGTCTAGTGGTATACACATCTCAGTTCCACTCAACTCGTTTGAGTTGGAATGACTGCTGATTTTCGTACGAGCGGCTTTATAACCAATGTAATAAATAATAAATAATGTGAACCTTGTACCTGTCACATCGTATCTTTATTCCGGCTCCAAACAACTCCTAACACAAATTTAAGCCTGGATTTTAAATTTTCGCGTGGGCGCCGTGCGCGCGGTCGCGCATGCGCAGTGGGGAGGGAGGGGAAGGGGAATGGCGATGACGTCATGGCCGGGGGATGCAGGGCTATCTGGCAACGCCGCGGAGCAGCTTCGGAGAGGTCCCTTTAAAAACCCTTATTTTTGCCGTTCTTTTGCCCTGAAAAATGCACGATTCAGGCCAAACGAAAACCAAGAAAACGGCAAAAAAAGGCGATAGCGTTTGCCGCTGGTTTGGCCTTATTTTGCCGTATAATTTGCCGTTCATTTGCCATTCTTTGGCCGTGGCTTTGCCTTAGCTTTGCCGTAAATTTCCCATACGGAAAACGGCAAAAGAAGGGCGAAAACATCCCGTACCGAACCATCCGGGGTGCCTCTTTGGAGGCGCCCAGGCACTAGGTGAGTAATGTGTGAGAGTGAGAGCGTGCTTTAAGCCGTGCGAGTGAGATGCGCAGTGTCAGCCATCGTCCTCTTCTTGTCGAGCTTCGACTGGCATCAAGGGTGGATCCGGGAAAAGGGGAAGGAGGGGGGGGGGCAAGGGGACGGGGGCAGGGGGCGGGGGTGAGTAATGCCACCCTTTTTGCCGACCGTCATGTGAACGTTCTGCGGGTTGCTTTCGGTCCTGCCGCCCCCTCCCCCCTCCTTTTCCCTCTGAATTTACGCATGCTAAACGCGCATAATAACCTTGTTTCCTATTTCAGGTACCATGAGGAATGCGTGGTGCCATCCACCAGAAGTGGCCACGTATCGGCGTGCTTCTGGGGTTGTGTGTCAGCGCGGGATGGTGCTGTGGTCCTGACGCCCACCGTCGGGAGGATGACTTCACGCCAGTATGTGGGCATTTTAGAGCGCGAGTTTCTACCCAGAGTGCGCGCCCTTCACCCAGGAGAAGACATCCGATTCATGCAAGACAACGCGGGGGTGCACACCGCTCACCATACTATGGATTTTCTCCGGAGACAGAATGTTGAGGTACGTAAGAAAATAACTAGATCATGTTGCTCCAACAAAGAGACGATTTAATTATTTTTTAAAAATTTCAGGTGATCTTCTGGCCTCCTTATTCACCCGACTTGAATATCATTGAGAACATTTGGGCTCAGTGTGTGCGTGAGTGGGAGAATCGCAAGGAGCGCACACAGGCCGCACTGCAGGCCCATGTAATGGAAGTATGGAGGCTGTGGGAGCAGGGAGGGGCCGCGAAGGTCAGGCGTCTAACAACATCAATGCCTCGTCGCCTGCAAGAAGTGATTGAGGCACAGGGGGGCTACACCTCTTATTGATGTAGCGCGGTAAAGCTATTAGGTCGTTTCCATAGGTCCATGACACGTAAAACAACATTTACTATTTATGGCTAGAAGTATTCAGCTATATTTTGTTATTTAGTGAAATCATTTATTATAGCCCTTATTTATGAAGCGCAGAGAAGCTACTAGCCTTCTTGTTATTATAAAAATTATTATTATAACATGGAAATTGTTTTTTTTTTTTTGTTTTTCAAGACTGGGACTTAAAGTTCTGCAATACTTTGTTATTCTTTGTTTAATAATATCAATAATGTTCATATGTAAATAATACACATATTAAATTAAATTGTACAAAGTACATAAATATACAAGTAACACAGATATTGTGTAATTAAAGAACTTGTAAATAAATCGTTATAAGCAACAGCATTGTCGAGACATTCTTATCATAACCCTCAGTAACTGGACACCTCGCCGTCACCAAAAGACCTCTGGTCTATGACCTTGGCAGATGGAAGTAGAGCTGCGCTCGCACCTTAGAGGGGCGCTGCTCGCTGGTTGGCATATCTCATTGACTCTGCTGCGCCGCGGCATGTAGGCGGCACCGAGACGAGTCCAGGGACACGTCGCGCACGGGGAAAGACCTGTAGTCATTGACCCTGGCAGGAAGGGGTAGTCCTGTGCTCACCCCCTGTGGAGGGCCGCACCCTGGTTTGAATATCTCATAGACTCTGCACGGCGGCGAGTGGGTGGCACCAAAACGAGTCCAAGGACGCGTCGCAGTCCTCGCACGGCCTCAAGTCAATGACCTTGGCAGATGGGGGTTAAAGAAAACTCACCCCTTGGGCAAGGCAGCCCTTAGTTATCGAAAAGTAATTGACTTTAGGTCCCTGCGTGTAGGGGGCACCGAGACGAGTCCAAGGACGCGTCGCAGTCCTCGCACGGCCTCAAGTCAATGACCTTGGCAGATAGGGGTTGAAGGAAACTCACCCCTTGGGCAAGGCAGCCCTTAGTTATCGAAAAGTCATTTACTTTGGGTCGCGGCGTGTAGGGGGCAGCGAGACGAGTCCAAGGACGCGTCGCAGTCCCCGAAGGACCTCTGGTCAATGACCTTGGCAGGAAGGGGTAGTCCTGCACTCACCCCTTTGGGAGGGTTGCTCGCTGGTGAGCATATCTCATTGACTTTGGGTCGCGGCGAGTAGGGGGCACCGAGACGAGTCCAAGGACGCGTCGCAGTCCCCGAAGAACCTCTGGTCAATGACCTTGGCAGGAAGGGGTAGTCCTGCACTCACCCCTTTGGGAGGGTTGCTCGCTGGTGAGCATATCTCATTGACTTTGGGTCGCGGCGAGTAGGGGGCACCGAGACGAGTCCAAGGACGCGTCGCAGTCCCCGAAGAACCTCTGGTCAATGACCTTGGCAGGAAGGGGTAGTCCTGCACTCACCCCTTTGGGAGGGCTGCTCGCTGGTGAGCATATCTCATTGACTTTGGGTCGTGGCGAGTAGGGGGCACCGAGACGAGTCCAAGGACGCGTCGCAGTCCTCGCACGGCCTCAAGTCAATGACCTTGGCAGATGGGGGTTGAAGGAAACTTACTCCTTGGGCAAGGCAGCCCTTAGTTATCGAAAAGTCATTGATTTTGGGTCGCGGCGTGTAGGGGGCAGCGAGACGAGTCCAAGGACGCGTCGCAGTCCCCGAAGGAACTTCACTGGTAGCCAACGAATGTGACATCACATTCGTTTGCACGTGAAGACTGCGATGTCAATTTAAAGCGTGACAAACATTGAAAATTTACAGTCAAACGAATGTGACACACTGGACCGCTTTGTCACATTACTTCGGGTGTGACACGAAATCAGAGGGTGAACTATCACATAAAAACGAACGTGACACATGGTTCTCATTGACATGTCGTGTCACATCCAAACGAATGTGACACCCACGTCCTGTCACGTTCGTTTGAATGTGACACGCCCTCGGACATGCCGTAAGTGTCAGGTTGTGGGGTGTCACGTTCATTTGAATGTGACAATTTGGCATGTCACATTCAAACGAACGTGACAGTATATGGGTGCCACATTCGTTTGGATGTGACACGACATATTTCGTTGGGTACCATGTGTCACATTCGTTTTGATGTGACAGTTCACTTGCTGAGTTTGTGTCACACCCAATTTAATGTGACAAAGCGGTGCGGCGTGTCACATTCGTTTGACTGTAAATTTTCACTGTTTGTCACGTTCAAACTAACATCGCAGATTTTACGTTCAAACGAATGTGATGTCACATTCGTTGGCTACCAGTGTTTGGTCATTGACCTTAGCAGGAAGGGGTAGTCCTGCACTCACCCCTTTGGGAGGGTTGCTCGCTGGTGAGCATATCTCATTGACTTTGGGTCGCGGCGAGTAGGCGGCACCGAGACGAGTCCAAGGACGCGTCGCAGTCCCCGAAGGACCTCTGGTCAATGACCTTGGCAGGAAGGGGTAGTCCTGCACTCACCCCTTTGGGAGGGTTGCTCGCTGGTGAGCATATCTCATTGACTTTGGGTCGCGGTGAGTAGGGGGCACCGGGACGAGGCCAAGGACGCGTCGCAGTCCCCGAAGGACCTCTGGTCAATGACCTTGGCAGGAAGGGGTAGTCCTGCACTCACCCCTTTGGGAGGGTTGCTCGCTGGTGAGCATATCTCATTGACTTTGGGTCGCGGCGTGTTGGGGGCACCGAGACGAGTCCAATGACGCGTTGCAGTCCCCGAAGGACCTCAAGTCAACGACCTTGGCAGGTGGGCCCGACAGATGTATACTGTATGCCGACATGTTGCCACAACGACGCCGTACGTTGCCTACGTTTCGGGCCCGTTTTGGTCGTCTGGCGACGTGGTAGCAATGATAATTTCGAGACCTGCTTTCTCGCATCCTTGCTACAACTAGACTTCTGCAACGTCCTAGAGACCTAGGTGGAGCTGCGCAGTATATTTACGGTGTTTTAACAATACAGTTCCTATTGCAGAACGACCCAATATTTCATATCTACTGCGTTTAAATGTAACGGTGTGTCACTCTCAACCTGGGCATTTCAACTACGTTACGACGCTACGTTGCCATTAAGGCGCCGCAGCCCGTTGAGGCCACATCCTTCCGTACGTCGACGCTTCGGAATGCGCGCACGTCGAGGCAGCCGACATGCGGTGTTCGCCAGAACGTAGCCACGCTACGTCGCCGTTAAGGCGCCGCGCCCCGTTGAGGCCACGTCCTTCTGTACATTGACGCTTCAAAATGCGCGCACTTCGAGGCAGCCGACATGCGGTGGTCGCCAGAACGTAGCCACGCTACGTCGCCGTTAAGGCGCCGCGCTCCGTTGAGGCCACGTCCTTCTGTACGTCGACGCTTCAAAATGCGCGCACGTCGAGGCACCCGACATGCAGTGGTCGCCAGAACGTAGCCACGCTACGTCGCCGTTAAGGCGCCGCGCCCCGTTGAGGCCACGTCCTTCTGTGCGTCGACGCTTCGGAATGCACGCACGTCGAGGCAGCCGACATGCGGTGTTCGCCAGAACGTAGCCACGCTACGTCGCCGTTAAGGCGCCGCGCTCCGTTGAGGCCACGTCCTTCTGTACGTCGACGCTTCGGAATGCGCGCACGTCGAGGCAGCCGACATGCGGTGTTCGCCAGAACGTAGCCACGCTACGTCGCCGTTAAGGCGCCGCGCCCCGTTGAGGCCACGTCCTTCTGTACGTCGACGCTTCAAAATGCGCGCACGTCGAGGCAGCCGACATGCGGTGTTCGCCAGAACGTAGCCACGCTACGTCGCCGTTAAGGCGCCGCGCCCCGTTGAGGCCACGTCCTTCTGTACGTCGACGCTTCGGAATGCGCGCACGTCGAGGCAGCCGACATGCGGTGTTCGCCAGAACGTAGCCACGCTACGTCGCCGTTAAGGCGCCGCGCTCCGTTGAGGCCACGTCCTTCTGTACGTCGACGCTTCAAAATGCGCGCACGTCGAGGCAGCCGACATGCGGTGTTCGCCAGAACGTAGCCACGCTACGTCGCCGTTAAGGCGCCGCGCCCCGTTGAGGCCACGTCCTTCTGTACGTCGACGCTTCGGAATGCGCGCACGTCGAGGCAGCCGACATGCGGTGTTCGCCAGAACGTAGCCACGCTACGTCGCCGTTAAGGCGCCGCGCCCCGTTGAGGCCACGTCCTTCTGTACGTCGACGCTTCAAAATGCGCGCACGTCGAGGCAGCCGACATGCGGTGTTCGCCAGATCGTAGCCAAGCTACGTCGCCGTTAAGGCGCCGCGCCCCGTTGAGGCCACGTCCTTCTGTACGTCGACGCTTTAAAATGCGCGCACGTCGAGGCAGCCGATATGCGGTGGTCGCCAGAACGTAGCCACGCTACGTCGCCGTTAAGGCGCCACGCCCCGTTGAGGCCACGTCCTTCTGTACGTCGACGCTTTAAAATGCGCGCACGTCGAGGCAGCCGACATGCGGTGGTCGCCAGAACGTAGCCACGATACGTTGCTGTCCTGGCGACCGGGACGCAGGAGCCACATGTGCGCGCGCATCTAGGCAACCGTCCTGCGTTGGTTGCGTCAACGTTGCTAGGCTACGTGGCATTCCTATAGCCACACTGCGTCGGTGCAGCCCTCTGGCGGTGGCTGCCCTGACGTCGCCCACTACGTCGCATTCATGTAGCTGCGCATCGTCGAGGTTGCCTTAGCCCTGTTCTAGCCGTAACGTGAACAAGCTCCGTAGTTCTAACGTAGCTGAGAGCAGAGGGGCAACCTCTCGCTACTCGTCGGTCCCTTATTGGCACGCCACCTGGCATCGAGGTTTGGATGGGATAGATGAATGAAAGAAATGCTAGGGTTTAGATTTAGCTCTTTTAAAAACTTTGAAACTTGCAGGTTTATTATCAATACATTGAGCAGGAACAATACATACGAAGAACTTTTAGCATAAACAGGGCATACATGATATAGAGAGACCTGTAGCTTTATTAAATACGTTTTCAGCATGAACGCGACAAACAGGACGACATCTAAGAGCTGCTTTGTTCAGTGTCATCTTCGTCTTCGTAGTCACGCAAAATCTTCTCCCTGCTCTCGTGCCGCTTCTGCCTCTTTTTCTCCCTTGACGGGGCGTCTTTCAACCAGTTGGCTGTCAACTCGATTACTTCTGAGACGGTCGCTGTCTTGAACCGACGACGAACAGCACCTGCAAATCGAGAGATCATTAAAATACATTTAAATGCATACAGAACGACGAGCGCAAAAACGTAATTAACGTTGCTGCAACGGAGTTTCGATGAAACTCAAATTACGTTTTTCGATGAAACTCAAATTACGTTAAAGTTTCGTTGCAGCAACGTGAATTGCGTCTTTGCTCCCGTTCCTTGCGAGGGTAGCGAGAGTAGTGATATGACAATCAGAGGGCCCAGTGAACTGTGCATGATAAAGCGAGGTGGTATGGGTTTTTATTCTATTTTGAGCCAAGTAAGGAGTCCAAGAGGGGGGAGCAACGCGATGGTCCAAATGGCTACGCGCATTTTGCCACACTTGCCGGTGCCGGCCCCAGGCAAGAGCCCCCCCGTACCTTCCCCGCACCCGAAGCCCCCCCCCCCCGCCCTACCCCGTGACATAAGGTCTCACGTTATTTGAAACCAGAACTAATTGGGTGGAATATTTGTAAAATACAATTGTCCTCGCTCAAAAACACACATTGGCAAGTTAACTGCCGTTCAAAAATTACGAAAAAATCGTCGAAAATTAAGGTTTGGGTTGACAGCGTCTGCTGCTTCTCTCCCCCCCCCCCCCCCCCAATTCCTCCTGGGACCGGATATGGCAAGTATGAGAGGATTTTACGTTCAGAAGGACCCAGACGTTTCAGAAGGACAGTTCGCGTTTCTCCCCCCACTCTAAGACCATCCTCGACCCGCAAAGGTCTGGTACGTTGTCAAACACAGCGCCGCGCGCAGGGCGGTCAGGAGGTGGTGAAGCACGCAGTGTCCACCGAATTTCTCACTCTGCCCTAACAGCGTGCTCAAATGACCCGAAGCATAACAGGGTCACTGAATATATCGTTCATACTCACACATGACGGCCTTGAATAGGTTGGTGCCCAGGAATGCGTCCTTTGGTGGCTTCCCTGTGCGTCGGATTCCCTTCATGCTCTTGGTTGAGGCAAACACGTCGGTGAAGATTGTCTTCATTACCGCGTAGACTGCCTCACGAGGATTAGTGCCACCTAATCCGAACAGGAAGGTCACCTGCAAACAAGTGACATGTGATGCGTTAAGATTTGCGTTTGAGGGTGGAATGAAAGTCTGGAATCGAAATACTGGACCCAGTCTAAATTATTCCGAGACATCCCAAGAAACGCTGCAGTGCAATTAGAACCACCGTCCCTCTCCCTTCCGACCCTCATTCGTGACCACCTCATTAACATAAGAACCGTATAAAAATTAAGGTAGGATTCGTCAAGTCCCTATTCCAAAATAATTCCGTCTTAACTTTACGAAAGCAAGTGCACAGTCACAGATCAAAATATAATAGGAACTTGTACTTACCACTTTATTGAAGTCCTCCTTGTTGGCGAGCAGCTCGTTCAATTGTTTCTCTCCGTCCTTGTCAGAAAGCGGCAGCCGTGGGATTTCCTCAGCGATGTTCGTTTCCAGCGGTGGCAGGACACATGTGAGAATCCTAGTGAGTGACTTCTCCATAGCCGTCAGCTGCAACTGAATTCCCTCCCTGAGATCACTAATCAGGCTGTGAAGTTGTCGGAACCCTGGAAAAAGAAGGCCTTGTTTGGATTGCAATACGACACAAAAAAGATCTACAATAACAACTTCTTAACTAAGGTATCTGGCGTACCTGATGCAGTCGATGGACTATAAGGACTGAAATTGAGAGCCCGGTAGGCACTCTTCTCACGTGGGGTCTTAAAGAGAGAAGCATCACTGCCGTCCGACAAGGCTGGTGATTCACTGCGATTGGTACCTGGAGACTCAAAGAGCTCCTCTTGGATGCCTGCCAATTCTTCGTCAATGTCTGCGACCTCTCTGTCTGATATCGAAGCTACAAAGCTGGTCATGTGGCTCTGTTTAGCCTTTTTCAGTTGCGAAGCAAGTGAATTCGCACTAGTCAATGTTTTCGATGGAGTTGCCAAAACCTGCCTCATAGGACTGTCCCTTACGAGCGATGTTAAATTGAATGAAGGAGATACTCGCCTTTCTGGACTTTCCATAGTTCGGTCATGCATCCTCTGCCTCTTCCCTGGACTTCCCATTAAGTCACAAAAATCTCCCTCAGCGGACGGACCCCTTTTCTCGGGCTTAGATGGAATGGTATCCCTGGGTGTTCTGGTTAGCTTATCAGCAGGGAAGGGAGAGGTCTTGGAAGAAGATGCGGTGTCTGAACGCTTCTCTGGGGTTTTGAAACTGGCAGAAGAGGTCGTTTCTCGATTCTGGCTAGCCGGAGGAACCAGTTTTCCCCCAGTCTTCTTCGGTGATTCCCTCATTCCTCCGCCTTTTGTTTTTGTCTTCTCAGCCTTCTCGGCATCACTCAGTGGTTTTTCCTTTAAACCTTCCCCTTGTTTCGTTGGCGAGGTAGTTTTAGAACCCCCCCGTTGTTTCTTTGGCGACGTCACCTTAGAGCCAAGCCCTTGTTTCATTGGCGAAGTTGTTTTAGAGCCATCCCCTTGTTTTTTTGGCGTTGTTGCTCTGCCACGGGTCCCATTTGATGTTGAATGAGTTGATGAATTCGATATCAGTTCCAGAGGTGGCATGTCACAATCTGAATTTGATCCCGACTGTGATCCCTCACTTAGTCGTCTCCTTCTCAAATGCTTCGCTTTATCTCTCTTTGTAGCAATGGACTCTTCCTCTGAGGAATCATCTCCCATCCCCTCGTCCTCTTTCCCTGAAGCTTCTCGAAGCGATTTCCTACACTCCATGATTGTGTCTGTGAAAATGAGTTATGATTATTAAACAAGACGCACCCCAGTAGGAAATTAAAATTCATGAAAACAGCAGTCGGTCTTTTACTAGCATATTTCAGAAGCTCCACATCGTAAAGAGTCCAGGTGGCCTTCTCAGGCTGCACTTCTTTGGAGGCGAGTGCGTTAACTTTAGACTGCAGAGTCTTTGGTGGCCAGAAGCACTTGCCCAGAACCGCCTTCTGGCCATCAACGCTCCCTACTCTCCTGTTCCTCGTCCAAAGAAGTGGGACAGCAGCAATGCTCCCCTCCTCGTGGAGGAACTCCACGGAAACAAACCGCTGAAACATAATTTTTATTAACGTTGCATTCCCTAAACTGGTTGGCACTCTTATTTTGCCAGGCGTGCCTCATCAATCGGGTCTTTCTACGGTACCCTGGGACTCATGTACTTTTTATCCAAGTTATCAATACACTAGTACAAACAACCTAGTGTAATGCTCCAAGTATCTCCTCACCACCACGCTGTAGGGTATAGACGGTGCAGACACCGTGCTCCCCTCCCCAGCAAACACAAGAAACCACTAACACGCGGACTAGAATATTGACCGTTCATGTTTTCGCGCGTGCATTCTAACCGAAATAATCCGCAAGAACGTATTGTGCCATTCGAGTGCACGAGATGCCAAGAATTGCAGTCGGAAAAATTCACTCAATTCAGAAGAAATTCTGTACAATTCTACAAAATTGAACTTCAATTGAAATTCATCTGAAAGTAATCTGAAATTAAATTTTTAACACTGAGATTCAAAGTTATATGAATAATTCATTTACAGCTTCTAACTGAACGGTCAGTATTTCTCAAAAGCTAGTACGCTAATTTCCAAAAATTTGGTTAATCGACCAAAAAAATTGTCGTCGAAAGACTTCCTGCGTTCCTGGTTTAAACCTACAGGAGTCGCATTGCTTGAAATTTATTCTGATATTTTCAGCGTGTTCATGCCAAGCACACTCAAATTTAAAGTGTGGCCGCGGGGTGCTGTCAACATTGGGTCGAGTTCCTGTTGCGCGGGGTGCGCGCTTGACCTCACTGACTGAGGTGCAAACTCGCACCACCCGCCAAGCTCCCTGGCGTGCCCGCGCTGCCTTGGGGCAAAACTCGGAAACGACGGGAACGTCCCGACAAAGAGGGGTTGCATATGTGCAAAGGGCACATGACTGTTATTCCCATGAGAGACGGTAGGGATTCGGGAACTAGCTGTTAAGAGGATAGACCACTTCTGGCCGAGCGGCATGTTTTCGGGGCTCCAGCGGCACTCGCGCCGACCTCTTTCTAGCGCCGCCCTGGCCAAACCGTTCGAGGTATCGATATGAAACTTGGGTTACGGGCCCATGAGGGTGTCGCTCGGCCATGAGTGGTCTGTCCTCTTAAAACGATGAGGCGTCGGAGTGGCAGGCAAGTAGATTGGTATTAAGAGGATATGGTACAACTGGCCGAGCCGGCTCTTTTTCGTCCCGGAGCGGCAGAGCCGGCGACCTCTTTCTAACGCCGTCCTGGCCACACCGTTCGAGGTATCGATATGAAACTTGGGTCACGGGTCCAGTAAGGTTCAATGCCAGTGACGGTGGGTTCAAAAATTTTTTTGAACGCTTGAGTTAGGCCCTAGGGCAGTCCAGGTTTCGTCCACAACAACTTCTAAGCAAGTCGGAATATCAAAAAAAGGGCAAAACCACGTTGTAGCTGTAACTGTGCTCTATGCAGAGACGTTGTCCCCGTTCCGGTGCGGTAAAAATTAGGGGGTGAAAAAGGGTATACGGCGGACCTCTGAACGGCGGTTTTGGGCGATTCTGGAGCTGATCAGAAAGAGGCGGTACAATGTTTCAGACAACGAGCTATACCGTTTCCAGATCTCGCACATGTTGTCGCCGACTTTGTTTCACTGAATGGGGACTGCCTCGCCCGCCCGAGGGTCGGCACCATGACAGGTCAATTTATGGCCCCGCACCTTCATGGTTAAATTTTTGAACGGCTTATTTTAGAGTTGTAAAACTTGTACACAGGGACTCAAGGTGCAAATACAATGTCAGACGACTCAAACTTCAAGTTTCTACGACCATTTTGACCTCAACATTTTTGCACGGTACGTAGTCAAAATCGTCGTAGACACTTGAATTTTGAGTCGCCTGACATCGTAATCGTGCGCTGAACCCCATTGTCTAAGTCCTAAAACTATAAAATTATCCGTTCAAAAATTTGACCACTGAGCTATGGGGCCAATAAATCGACCTGTCACGCTGCCGACCCATCGGCTCCGGCGCGTGAATAGGGAGGGGGCGGGGGGTCCGGCAGGGGCCCGGCGCAGAGACAAAGCAGAGGGCTGCATACAGGCGGCCGGGAGGGGCGGGGCGGGGGGAGGCGGTGGTCTGCATAGCCCGTCTACGACAGTGCCTTTTCAAAACTTTGCGAGATGCCCAAAACCGCCGTTCAGAGGTCCGCCGTATACCCTTTTTCTTCCCCTAATTTTTACCGCACCGGAACGGGGACAACGTCTCTGCATAGAGCACAGTTACAGCTACAACGTGGTTTTGCCCTTTTTTTGATATTCCGACTTGCTTAGAAGTTGTTGTGGACGAAACCTGGACTGCCCTAGGGCCTAACTCAGGCGTTCAAAAATTTTTTTGAACCCACCGTCACTGACATTGAACCTTACTGGACCCGTGACCCAAGTTTCATATCGATACCTCGAACGGTGTGGCCAGGACGGTGTTAGAAAGAGGTCGCCGGCACTGCCGCTCCGGGACGAAAAAGAGCCGGCTCGGCCAGTGGTACCATATCCTCTTAATTTAAGCTTAATTCCATTGAAACTGCTACGGCAAAAAATGCAATTGAATATTGTTGCAATTCTGGAATTTTTTTACATGAGGCAGGAGCAGAATTTGAAAATTTCATAACAAAAAAATGTAGCTTACATCCTCAAAAAAGCCGCTCCTAAAGGAAATACGGTCGCCCTTGACGCAGGCCGTTATCTTTTTTACAACCCTCACTCTTAGACCCCCGCCAAAATTAGGCTGGTGTGTTCCTTGAACAATAAGGGGTCCTAGGAATTAAGGGCACTGTTCTGCGCTGCCTTTCAAGAAGGTCCGACGTCCCGAGCTGCCTTTGAAGACGACAATTTTGCAGACACAACAGAAATTTGACTCGGTTCCCCGCTAAGTTGTGGCGAAAGAAATAAGGTTGAGAAGAGTGAGCTTATGCCACCCGCATTTGGGAGATCAGACCTATTGCGAACATAGTAAGACACATCGGTCTGTCTTCAAAAGCAACTTGGGACCCATGTCGATCATGTCGATTCTGACAAGATCGGGGTTATCGTTCTGCATTCTTAGCCTGGAATTCAGAACTCGTTCGCACTACCAGCTTGTAAGGCGTTTCACTTACCTCGCTATTTGGGGGAGCGACTGATTTAACATCGGCGTGCCAATCTGCCATCTCTGTTGGCATATCCCAAAGGTCGTTGCACAATTTCTGGAACATGCGCAGCACAGGCAAGATTTAGAGACGGCCTCGGCGCGGGAGCTGCCGTGCGGGCCGCGCACGCTCGCTTGCGGACTGCGGCTGCTCGAGATCGTATCGGTACAAGGTCTGACGGGTGGACGCCAGAGCAGGCGACTGACTGACTGGGACTGGACTGCCAGCCGCCAGCCGCCTGCTACGGCCGCCCCTGCCCCCGGTCGCTGTGGAGGAGGGGGGGGGGCTCTGGCAGCGTGTGGCAGTCAGGGAAGGGGGGCCTGGCACACGGGAGCAGAGGGGGGGCGGTCGCCAGCTCCCCGGCGACTGGCGGGCGCCGCCTAGTGGTGTGCGAATGCTTCGAAACCGAATCGAATCGAATCAGGTCACATTCGATTCGAAAACGAAACAAAAATGTAAAATCTCGAATTCGAATTATTTTGGACCAAAACAGCAAAAAAGTGGTCTTTTTAGCCCTTTTAAGGTCGAATTTCCTTCATATTCGAATCGAATCGAATGTGCCCTGATTCGATTCGATTCGGAAATATTTTTCAACATTCGATTCGATTCGAGATTGGAAAAGGCCGCATCGCACACCACTAGCGCCGCCGGTGCCCCAACTGGCCGGGAGGGGAGCGACGCCCTCACAGCCGCCTTGGGTTGGCGTTACATACGTACTTCGGACGGGTTGGTAGTCCACAGGTGATGACATTTGATGACAGCAGGGATGGAAAACCCCAGACCCAGCCTGAACGCCCGAACCCAATGGTCGGCACAGAGTGACCTGCAATTCCACCGAATTGGGGGTGACGAAGAAGGGCCCAATGCGACGATGATACGGAGTCTCAAACCAATTACATGTTACGGTTGTGGCAAAGAAGGTCACCATAAGAATGACTGTGACAAGAACAAACAAAAACAACAAAAATCTGACTCAAATATGAAGAAATGTGAGAAGTGCAACAAAAATGGTCATGTAAGTGATGAGTGTTATGTGGGAAAAACATTCCCTCCCTGCAAGTTTTGTAAGATGACTAATCATCCTGAAGATAAGATTAGATTAGATTTAAAGACGCCGGCTTTGAACGAAACGAATTCGGTAAAACAATAGGAAATGAATAAAATGAAAAAAATCATTTTATAGCGCATCATCATCAACCTTTATTTATTATAATGCTTTCATTGGCAATAACAGCAAGACAACAACCAACAGTACAGAGTGAAGAGAAAGAAATTAACCTATTCCACGTGAACAAGCGGGAGGCATAACCATTCAGAAGTGTCTGAATCTATTTCCAAAAGGACACATTTGCACCGCAGATTCTCAATTCGCCATCTACTCAATTGTGAATCAAGTCCCCAAACCTTTTCAATCCCTATGACTTTTGATTTCATTGGCCAATGAAAGTAGTTGCTGGAGTACAGAAATTTGTAACCAAGAACGAACACTTCGTCGTTGACGGTGTCGTGCACAATGGACGTAACCTTTAGAACAACATTGTCAAGGGTTTTTACAATGGAATCCCGCCTCCTGTTTGCACAAATTTTCATGCCTGGCATGGATGCCTGCAGATACTCCCTTTCACTGCCCACCGACCGCTTGATTTTCTCACGTGAGAGGACAGCCCCTGCGTGCTTTTTATTACAACGCATTGAAACACGCTTGGGTTGCAACAAGTGGCCTTCTTTCATTCTGGCTACAATTTGCTCGATGCAGCGCCCGTGGGCTCGCATCGCATTGTTAATGTACTTCAGGTACGACTCAAATGGAAACATCGAAAAACTCTCTAGAACTCCGTGCTTTTCACAATCTTTTACGAGGTGAGTGAGGCTGTGGACCTTAATAGACATAAAAGACTTTCCAAACTTAAGTTCAGCATCAGAAACAAACTGCTCTAAGAGGCGCTGAGCATCTGACCGCAATTCCTGCTGCTCGAACAGATCCGGCGAAGACAAAATGCGAACAGCACAGGACAGCAACAAAAAGTTTCTATAGGCTGCATTGCTGAGGAATTTTTTGATAACTAACACCCGTCGTAAAGCAGAAAACGACGCCATTCCGTAGCTTTAAACAACTTATACTGGCACAGTCCCCTTACTCTCCTTGCGTACTCGCTTGGAAAATATTTTCCAACTTCGTCTTCCATGAATCTAGATATCTTTTCCCTGTGAGCCCTTTTGATGTGGAAGGTGACGCTTCGCTTTGTTTCTACGACAAACTCCCACCACCTTTTCAGGACACCTTGGTACAAAATGTGCATTGGATCCATTGGAAGATCAAACACCATGTCTACATTTAGTTCCATCAATGGCGAATCAGCACGTTGCCCCGTTTTGTAGTGGATGTGGTATGCTATCTGTTGCTTTTGCCTAAACGTTTGATCCGTCCGAAGACTGGGCTTGGATCGGTGTACTTCAACACTTGTGAACTGTGTTCCACCCCTTTTTTTGCCAACGATGGTACATCGTTCACATTGTACGAGAGAGGATGGACCCTCGCCGTTAACACACTTCATTCTGCAGCGACCCGGATAGTCCGCTATGAATTTCTGAATGCAAACCTCGTATCTGATTCCATTAAAAACAATCCCATTGGTCTCCAAGCGTTTAGCCTCCAGAACGAAATCCCCAAGGAACTCCTTGGGGTCAGGGTCAGATTTCCCACCGAAAACTGCAACTATAAACGGGCAACTCTCTTTGCTAAAATTTGTAGCGCTCAATCGGCACAAAATTGGCCAAATTTTATTTTTCACACTTGTATATGGAGACAGGCCATCCCATGAAATATCTAAACTTATTGTCTTGCAGTGGGACAGATACTGGTCAGTTATGGTAAGACGCAAACCACTTTCAATTCCTGAGTAATAAAAACTGCCATTAGAAACCTCCTTAATATAGCTCTTTACGCTCCGCGGCGTACCCATTAGCACTTGACTTGATCTAGGCAAATTGTGGCCGTGTGAATTAAATATTCTTAAAATCGCATCCCGTGCTTTTCGTCGTATTCCGTAATTACCAAAACACTCCCTTAGCTGATCTTCCAACTCTGTGTCTTTTATTTTGCTAATTTTAGCAGGTACTATCTCTTTTGGATCTTGTTCCAGCTCGTCTAACTCCCTTTCCATGCGTCTTTTGAAAGAACTCCATCTTGGTACTTCATGTTCATGTGTTTCTATTGTCTCTGTGTGAAAAATGTCTTCGTTTAGCCGATCAATTTCATTTTGGAGATCTTCCAAGTCCTCAGCCTGTTGCGATTCCTGTACGCCAGGAGATGAACCTCGCGTATCCTGGCGTTGTGGAGACCCAAATCCATGGTTTAGTTCATCTACTTCTCTTTCCAGCTGTTGCAAGTACCCCTCTCGCCTCGGCTTTGGATATTGTGGCCTGCGCTGAAGCGAGAGAGAGAGAAAGAGAGAATTGTAAGCAAACATAATTGCCCTTGTGTTGTATGACGACAGACAAATGTCCAGGCTGCATAACCAAACGTCCAAAAACTGGGAACGGGTTAAGAGCAGTGCTGTTGACTCACAGGCATTTTGCGGGAATCAAGGATGACTAAGCCATCGACATGAAAAGTTGTCGAGAAGAGATGGCCTCTAACGCGCAAGTGTGACAAAACCCCTGCAACAAACACAATGTTAGTAACTTTTTGTCTTCTAAATCTGAACGATCGCGAGCTTTAGAGGCGCAGAAACTGTCGGCTGACTTAACACCCATGTGGGCTCCCAAAATCAAGACAACACAACCCGCGTTTGCTAAAGACAATGACCGAAAAATGACTAAGTTGTGCCGAGCTAGAAAACACCTTTGCCGAGCACAGGTCAGTTCGCAGGGGGAAATGGATGTAGACCTGGCAGCAGGAGCAAAGAGGAACACACTCGCCCAGCGGATACCTTGACTGACAAACTGAAATGGCATGACCCTAATGAGGAAAATGAGAGAAAGTTGATGGTATATGGCAATACCGTTAATGCATTGTGCGTTAGTTGGTCCGCCTTCCCGCTGCCGCCAGGCTCAGCGCTCTGTTTAGTTGTAAAGTGTCGCATTTGAAGAAACTGTACAAACGCGTCTCGGAGGGGATGTCAACTCAAAATTCGCACAAGTCGGTTCTTAGCTGCAGGATAGCTCTTACTAGAAATCGATCTAGTAGAGAATGGTTTGTGGTCCGAGCTTTTTCATGTCAAATGGGCCCCGTAGTAACTAATATTCTTATTTGTTTGCATCCTCTTAGTCGTAATGTTATGTCAATTTTTTCTATTTAACTTTTAATGGGTTGCAATTGTTTCAGATTCGACAACAGAAGTAACAAAGTAATTTCAGAAGTGTCCATACCACCTCAGCTTCTGCTCAATTCCAGGTTCCAATATAAAGTGCCCACCACACACTCCGCGCAGCCCGTTCGTTGCAGACCCCTGCCCTTGATTTGATTTGATTTGATTTGATTTTACCTTTGTTGCGTTGGCCTTTATTGCGTACGGAATTAACTACTGCGACTGAAGAAAATGGGAAAGTTGCGACCACCCCGGCCGGAATATATTCCAGACCCGATTCCCCCCACGCCCCGATGTCATTGAGCTGACAGAAAACTGGCTCAAGGACGCTCCATCCAGGGATTAGAAGAGACATAAGCGAAAGGAGGCTAGAGAAGAGCTCTTAAAGAAAAATGAGGACACTAATGGAAACAGTTCTGCTTAACTCGCCCCCACCGCGAAGCAGCTGAGCTACGAGGCTTTTCAAATGAAGAGTTTTGCATTTCAACTAGGTTGGGCTAGGTCCACCGTGTATTGAATCGTGACTAAGTGTCAGTCCACCCCGGATTAGGTGATATAAGAAGTAAGGCCACGGCTGCACCGCACCCGGCATCCACCCTGGCTGCCAGTCGAGGGTTGGATGTGTAGTTGCCGAATTATTTTTAGGGTGGCCCCTTTCAGTCGGCATATGACTGCATATGTCGCGCCAGCATGAGGCCAGCAGGCTGGTCAGTCCTTCGTGTTTGTTGTAAACGTCGATGCGGATGCTGTCGATGCGTCAGACAGAGGTGCCATTTTACTACTCAGCCGATACAAATCGGCAACTTTGGCCCGTCCCGTGCATTTCAAATTGTTGGCAATTGTGTTTGGATTTTGCCTCAACGGGATTCAAACCTGGCTCGCAGTCAAAATCAATATTATTTTCGTCTTAAGCACCCTTGAAAACATGTAAAACAATGTCAAACTCGAATTAACCATTTTTGTATCTGACCCCACCGGAGCTCGAACTCTGGTCCGAGGTCAAAATGGATGCCATTTCCGTCGTCAGCACCCTCAAAAACATATGAAACGATGTCAAACTCGGACTAAAAACTTTGGTCGTAATGGACCCCACTGGGGCTCGAACCTGGTCTGAACTCAAAACAGATGCCATTTTCGTCATCATCATCATCGCTGGTAGGCCTTAGTAGACCTTTAGCGGTTCAAGTCCGCAGAACACAGCGATCGCGCGCGACCTGCCTGCAACCTTAAATGCAGTAAGTTTTGCAAAGTCGCCGTGTCCGCGTCTCGAAAACATATTAAAGGATGTCAAAGGGCCAGACCAGCTGATTACCCAGTGTGAAAAATGTTGATAGGCATCAGCAAACAATATCTTCTCCATCTTTAAGTTGGTCTCTTTGAATTATTTAATAAGCTGTGTTGGGACAAATTTTTGGGCAATTCCGATCTGCGGTCTTTGGCCAAAGAAAACAACCAGCTTTTGGGTGCCATAAACAGGTGTTTGCAGTGCGTCGCGCGCAGCTGGCCACCGTCGTGCAGTGCGACTAATGCTCTGCAGGATACGGGCCGCCGCAGCAGCAGTGCAAGAACCAGCCGAGGTCCCCATCGGACCCGGAGGCCAACGACGTCCCCGCCTAGGAGCAGGACGTTGCGCAGCCCGACGCCGCTCTGCCCTGGCAGCAAGACGTGGTGGACGCCGTGCCCCAGGACGTGTGTCCCACACTCGTAAGCGTGCGACAAACCGTGATCACGTGGCACCTAATCTACCTCCAACGCCACCTTTACTTCCCTATCTGCCTATCCGATTTTTGCGAAGACTTTGCACTGTGGTGGCAACTTTTTATAGTGGAAGCCCGCCCGTTCAGGCCTGACCCCGAGGCTAGAGCGGTGGTATGCCGTAACTATGAACAACCCCCTTGCCCACTTCTTCTCCAGTGACCCTGCGGGAAAGAAGCTGTTCAAGCTTGAAGTTGAAGCAGTTGGATGTGTACCTGACCGACCCGTGAATACAGACGGGCCGGCAGGAGTGACGAGTTTTTCCCGGAGAGTTTCCTCTGATGTTAAGACTTTGTGAGACAAGCCCCTACCTCGGGGCACTAGCACGCCTGTGCCGGAACTTGTGGGGCAAGCCAACCGCAGATTGAAGGCTGACAACGTCTTTTCACAGGTGTAAGGTGTGGAGCTTGAACACGAAGAAATCCAAATCCAAACTCGATGCCAGAGCAGAAGAATGTATTTTTGTTGGCCGTAAACCTGGCATGAAAGGATTTCGGCTGTGGTCACTGCGCAGACAGAAGATAGTTGTTTGAGATACTGTGAGATAGTTGAGATACTGTGTGACCTATTTTGAAGCCCTCACCTGTCAAGGCAACTTCTATGAAAAATTCTACCTCGGAAGAAGCTAGGACGTCGATGCCATCCAGCAGTGACGTGCAACTACCGAGTCTGATGCAAGAATCTTTAATTCGTTCTTATATGAGCGAAGTAAAGGAAAATGCCAGCAGATCCAAAAACAGCCGCGTGAGACTTGTGGAGATATTAGTTGGTGTCAGAGTACCCGACGTTTACCGCTCAATAAATGACAAAACAACCTGGGTGTACTTTCATATATGGCTCTGAAGGGCATGAGCCTCTCATTAAAACTTCGAACGTACTTTCGGGCGTGCGGCCTGGGCCCCGGCACCACTTCGACGCCGACCCGGGACCGGAGCACATCGCGCGTGCCCCGTCCCGTTCGACCCGCGACGCGACCCTCTAACCTGTATATCTTTGTCCGCTTGAATATATTCTTGTACATATTGTACTCGGAGTCTCATCATTATTTCACACGGTCACAAGTTCCAAGTGTGAATAAGTGTGTCTATGTGACCACCGCCACAGCCGGTGGGACCGCTATTGTAAACAAAATTAAGGCACTGCCTGAACCAAAGTAAACTATGCTGGGAGGACGAGGACCTGAAACTAGATTTAAAATAAGTGCGAGGTCGCACATTTTCTTACTGGAGGACTTGTCGCCAAAGTTTCTTGGTCTGTTTAAAGATGCACGAGATTTGCATTACAGTCGAGGCAATCTAATCTCTCAGGACAAAAACAAGCAGCCCTGTGGGATGGACGGATTTGAGGACCTGAAACTGGATTTGAAACTTGTGCGAGTCTCAAAGTAAATGGTCCAGGCAATCTAACCTTTCAGGACGAAAACAACCATTCCGTGGGTGATCGACAGATTTGAGGACGTAAACTTGAAACTTGTTAAGTACCAAACCAGGATGGAGAACCAAACTTGTTGGTAGTTCCTACGCAGCTGCCCGCATCAACTAGGGCAGCGCTTCATTTGTTTAACACCTAAACCTCAGATTTCCTAATCCAGGGCAACTAAAACTTCAGGTTACCTCCTTTTGTACTTAATTTTGTACCTGTTAGTGGAGCAGTTATGATTTAGGGACTACCTGCTCCAAGAGAAGAGTGACCGTTTGCCTTTGCAAAGCACCAGGTAACTACAGTATGGGGCTCGGCGGACCATGGGCCCCCGGTGTCCTCATCTACCTCACTAAGTTAAAGTCCCGGCGGCCGATGCGCCGGCTCCAGCCCCACCTGCTGTGCTGCCACTTCAGGCAGCGAAGCTGAATACTCTAAAGCCCATCGTTAGTCGTCAACGAAGAAAGTGATACCTCGATCTGTGATGCTGGCCTCTAGGACACCGTCACGCTCAGAAACCAAGCCAACGCGCCTGGGATTCTAACTGGCCCTCTCTCCTCTACTGATGTCCTCGCTTGTTTCTCCCGCTAACCGCCACTAACACACCAGCAACGAGGAAATTGAGACACCAGCTGCACTGCACTGTCTCGCCTGCTCGCTCGTGTGACTGACCGCTCTCTTGCTTGGCCTTTCAGTCGGCTTCTTGGCCTTCCAGCCGGCCCCGGGCGTGCCAACCAGCCCCCTAAAATGTACGTCACCTCACATATTTTTTCCTCTGACGTCGCGCGGCTGGACGAGGTTGCCGAGGCGCGTGCCCTGAAGGACCCTGTCATTAGAGCGCACGATGAACCTAACGATACATCGGTCCTGTGGCGCTGGCAGCAAGCTTTCGCTGTCCCCGTCGCCGGGCCCACATTGCCATAACTCCTTAAGGTTACAGCCCATGGCCCGCCAGGTGCTTTGTGCCTGCAAAAGTCAAAAAGTTCGAACTAACGGTTTTTTTGCTGTCGGCAAGTAAGAATTTGCGAGACAAGCGGAGACGCCCTTGCCTCGAGGTACAAGCCTGCCCTATGAAATGGCTAGCTTCGCCGTGAAGGAGGAGGAGCAAGATGGTGTTCCGAAGGACAGTCAGCTTGCTGTTTTAGCTGTCGTAAAAGAGGAACCTAGAGATGGGGATTGAGAGCTATTCAGTAAGATGTTGCCCCCCCCCCCTTCTTTAAGCTCTGACACCCGTACAGAATCAGACAATCTGTCAAGTCAATTTGACAGATTTTAGTTTGTCAAAATCTTTGAACTTTGTAAACAGGCACACAGCGGGCCGTGAGGGTTTTCCACAAGCGTACAACACTACCAGTGACGAGGACATCCTACGCCAGTGACATACGCGCTCTTCACCTAGCACTGCACCAAAGGCCAAAGGTCCCCTGTTTAGTATGGGTCATGGGTCAAAGTTTCTCGGTTTCTTTAAAGATGCACGAAATTTGCGTTTCACCGCGCCTAACATTGTGTACTAGCCAGTGAAAACCATGCCTCACCCCAAAGGAAGAAATATGTTGGAAGATCCGACTTTGTGAGAGAAGCCCGACATTGGTGACTTAGGGAAAACCAACGGCGTCGGCTGAACAAAATGAAGAGACCACAGCCACTTGCGATGACTGCCGACGATTGTCGGAGTGCCCGGAGGAGGACGAGGATGCCCCGGAGACCAGTACTTTGTCAACAGTTGTGAATTTCAGGTTGCTAGATTTCATTCAAAAAGTCCAGCAAATAGATTTCCATATGGAGAAATAGGGAAGTGCGTGTCGCAGATGACTAAGAAAAAAAACACCTCCACGTGCCGCTTTTCGGATGCTACCAACGCCTTCCAGCGGGAACACTCATAATGCATGCTACTCGTCCCCGTGACGCTTGCCGACCTGCACAGCCCGCTGGCCTGCACCACCATTACCACGACCAGCACAGCAGGGAGCACCCACAGCGCGCGCAACGGAGCAGCTACCGACGCCGGAGGCTCACAGTCCGTACTGAAGGGGTGGAGCTATTTAAGTTTCTATCGGATCCCCCTCTCCCTTTTAACCTTGATAAATCGAAGCTCCTTTGGTATTCGAATGTGCATCAACGTCATCCCACCCAAAACCGACCACAGTTTTGGATTGAATTCTAAAAATCCTTTGGAGAAGGTTCCTCTGAGAACACAAGCCCGTCCACGCCCCGTGGAAGCACAAGCCACCGACAACTGACCAGGCTTGCTCTTACTGCAACGAGCAGCGCAGCCGGGGTCACCCCAGCCGGCCTGGCTTGGTGTGGTTACCAGGAGCTCCGTGTTTTTCGTCGTACCTACACCTACTCTGAAAACTCAACAGTGTACTCAGTACACTCTCTTCAGCGTGTACTCACGAGTACACTCCCGTGAGCGTGTACTCATGAGCACACCCCCACGAGAGTGTACTCAGATGAGTACACACCTACAGCTGCATAGACTGTTAGGCTTGCTTAGGTGTGTACTCATCTGAGTACACTTATTACAGTGTACTCATCGTTAGAGTGAGCTTGTGAGTACACGCTGAACAGAGTGTACTGAGTACACTGTTGAGTTTGCCGAGTATGCTCGGCTGGCAAAGCCTTCCATATAGCACCGTCATGGTAGGCTAGACCAGGATTGATCATTTGCCGATTCAGACCAGGGGTCCCAGGATGGGCCATCCGAAAGATGTGCATGGAACACTGCTGAACATGGCCCTATTGAATTTAGGGCCAATCCTGTCCCACTAGCAATGCGGACTCCGGAGCGTCCACCCTGTTCCCGGTATCTGGCTCGCGGGAGGAGGCTGACGTTAGGGGCTTTCTGGAGGTGTCAAGCAATTATCCAAGGAAACAGTCTCCGGAAGAAAGGGACTGTTACTACCCAACAAGGCGGAATGTTGCTTGAGCAGTCCCTTATGTGGCACAGAACTGTATGTCTTTATAGAAATCCTTGTGACAATGCAAGGATTATCTTCCAAAAAAGGGTAATTTCAGGTATTTTTTTAAAACAGCATAAGCAAGGAGGGATTCTAAAGAAAAATATAGGCAAGTAACACTGTAAGAACAGCGTATGCATCACAACTTCAACGTCGATGGTGACTAAACCAGAATGCTTTGTTAAAAAAAAAAGGAGAGGCCACAGATAGTAATGTGGTTCAACAGACTTAACCATAAGGTGGCATTCAGACAAACAACGTGGATTATGCGCCCCTGAGCACCCCGGAATAAAGCACTAAATATCTCATCGTACGATCAAAATAAGCACCAGGCTGCACCCGGACGAGCAGGTTGGCCAGCATCTTAGAAAAGAAGACACGGCAGTGCGCCTGGACGCTTTTTCCGCCAACCGCCCGCCAACAGACTAGCAGCACCGAGAAATTGAAAAAGTGACCTTAGACCACAACAAAGCCTGGCACAGAGCCCTGAAACTGTGCTACAAAACCTTCCTCATCGAGGTCAGTGTGCCTGCTGTTGTAAGAACAGTAATCCTGCAACAGATTCAAATAAACCGCCCTATGGATTTCTCATATTATGTAAATGTCTGCTCTAGATAATTGTCATGTCAACCTGTCACTCAACTTGTCACCGCTTGCTAATAAGGGCACTACTGGTCTTTTGTCTCATGTCCTTTGTCCTGTATCCGGTCCATGAATAAATCACTTCCTCTCCAGTACCTATTGCGTAAGGACGTACCCTTTTGCTACCTAACCCTAATCTGCGAACATCCACATACAAAATCACTCATCCGCGTATAAAAACCATACTGTGGTGACTGGCCTGCTACTGTCCTGATAGATGTTAGGCGCGCGTACTAGGCCAGGCAGCAGCCAGTACTTCCGGGGCTAAGGGCTCTCGGCAGATAAACACTCGGTACTCACAATGAGGGTTGAGAGTTTATTGTAGTAAGCAGGGAGGCGCTCGGGGCTGTTGGCTGCGGACACTTGGACACACTTCACTAGCCGGATTGGACAAGACTGACTGTGCATAGCCGCAGCAGTAGTATTTATATGAATTTCCCTCTCCCCTTTTCTTGCACGCGCTGGACTCGGTTTTGCATATTGTTTACTGCATTCTGTTTACTCCAACTCCGCACATGCAGATTGCATCTCCGTGCGTCATCGCTTGACCTTGTCCAGCGCACTCCTAGATATTCATGAGTTGTCCAAATGTCCGCACCTTATATACAGTAGAGAGAGCGGCGGAGTATCACATCATCCCCCCGCTCTCCTCCTAGGGTGACGACCACAGGGAGTCACCCGTCCAGAAAACATCCCCCGAGCACCAATACATACATTTCATTAGTAGATGGTGAATATTGGTCATTTAAACATCGAGTAGTTAAAAAAATAAGAACAAGGGATATAGATGAGTAAAGGGATATGTGAATGTTCTCAAAAGCCGTGGAAGTTCTGCCATTCTTCGCCGTCCTCTAGCAGATACTCGACGGCCTTCCTGGAGTAGGTGCCGTCCTGCCGGATGGCCTCGTAGAGGCCGTTGATGACGACGTCGTGGGTTATCTCCCACGGGGTGGTGCGCCGGGGCAGGAAGTGCTGGTGGAGGCTGTCCACCATGTCCGGCCCGTAGCTCCTGCGGAGCGCGAGCCGGTCCTCGTCCCGCAGAACCCCGTGCAGGCGGTTGCAGCACCGAAGGGCACATGGATAGGGCACTTCTGCGACCATCCCGGGGGTGTTGTCCCTGTCGCCCTTGTGGCGCCGCACCTCGCCGGAGTTGGCTCGGTTAGCCACTGCGTCCGCGTACGTGCGAACCAGTGGCGTCGTCCATTCCTGGTCCGGCTCGTCCGCAGGCAGAGGGCTGCGGGAGGGCTGTTCGGCGTTGGTGTTGTCCGGCATCCCGGTTGGTTTAGGAGAACAAGCTGGGATACAATAAGGGGGTTATAGTGGGTGATGTTTAACACAAAGCTGTGGGGGTAAATAAAAGCTGATCATATAAGGGTGGTGCGTCAAATCGTCACTCCGCCCGGAGGCGCGTTAGCAAGAATAAGTATGCTGAGTATAAGGATAAAGTTATAAGTATAGTCGTCCATGGTCAGAAATCCGGGGTACCCAGCAAGCGGGCAGCCGCCTCATGTTGTTGTTGGTCGTCCGGGAAGTCGGAGCGTCTGGTTAGACGCGGTGAGACGATGGGCGTCCGAGAAGGTGGCGTCTTCGTGCGTCGGACGCTGGCCCGTGGTGCAAGTGGGCCAGGATTGATTGGTGAACCTCTCGGAAATGGCGGCGTTGTCCTTCCTCATCGTACTTGAGTCCCACGTGTGAAACGATGCTGACTCTGGAAACAAGGAGGCGTGGTGCGGGAAGGGGGTTAGGTCAGAGCCGGTTTGTCTCCGAGATCCAGGGCAAATCGGCCACTAGCCCAGCGCTTCGCAAGGCTCGCTGGCGGGGGCGCCCGTTCTGGTGGCGCCCGCGTCTCTCCTTCCGCGTCGTCCCTTCCGCGCCGATCGCCTGCAGTTGTTGTTGATCGTCTGGTTCGCCAGTCTCTGAAGTGCGGGCGATGTCTTCGGAACGCTCGGTGTCCTCGCGTGCGTGGTCAATTTCTGCTGCTTGTCCTTTGTACAGGCCGCCGTCCTGTTCGATGGAGAATTTTTGGGCGAGCTCCTCTCTTCTCTTCCCCTCCTGGAGGCCGCTCGTGATGCATGGACAGAACTCGTCTCGTTGTTGCTCCAACTTGACGTGTGGCGTGTCCCACAAGTAGGGCATTAGGTCTGCCACGTCGGGGTCATGAGGAAGTTGTTCCGCCTGTGGTGGTCCCTTGGACAGGGTGCGTATGACCCTTCACAGGAAGTCCAGAACGACATTGTCCTTTCCCTTTATGGCCTCAATCTGTAGATTGAACTGACTTATGTAGAGTGTCCATCTTGCGATCCTACTGGTTGGCTCGTTGAAACTCTGAAGGAACAGAAGGGCTCTGTGGTCCGTCAGTACCTTTACCGGTAGGTAAGAGTCCAACAAGTAGTGCATGAAGTGCTTGAGTGCCATGATGAGCCCTACAGCCTCTCGTTCGAGAGCGCTGTAATTCCTTTGGGCAGTGTTAAACAGCTTCGAAAAGTAGCTGATCACACATGAGTTGCCGTGGCGGTCTTGCTGAAGGATTGCTCCTGCTCCGTGGTTGCTGGCGTCGTCGTGCAGCGTGAATGGCTCGTCGAACCGCGGGAAGTGATTCATTATTGGTTCCTGCGTCAGGGACTTGACGAGATGATCCAACGCTGCTTGCTGCTCCTCGCCCCAGCAGAAGACTGCTCTGGTCTTCCTGCGGGGGGTTGTCTCCTTCTTGGGGCTCTTTTTCTTTTTCTCGAGAGGATCGCCTCTTGTCAGAGCAACCAAGGGCTCTGCGATCAGCCAAAAATTCTGCGAATGTGAGGAAAAAATTAAGAGCTCCTAAGAACTGTCTCACCTCTCGCACCGTGTGTAGAGCCTTTATCTTGGTTAGAGGCGCTATCTTGTCTGGGTTTGGGTATATGCCTTGCTTGCATACCCTGAAGCCAAGGAACTGGACGTCCTTCGCCATGAACTCGCACTTGGAAATGTTGAGACGCAAATCTTCCTTGTGGAGTCGTTCCAAGACTTGCCTTATGCTCTCCAAGTGTTCTTCAGCCGTCTTACTGAAAATCACGACATCGTCGTGATGGCAAATTGTCCTGGAGCCAATAGGTCCTGCGAGGACTTTGTTGACATACAGCTGAAACTGAAAGAAGGAACTTTTCAGTCCTTGTGGCAATCGACACAGTTCCATCTTCCCCAAAGTAGGAACTGTGAAGGCTAGCTCCAGGCTAGCTTCCAGCGTCGTGAAGTATTCGCTGAAAGCGAGGCTTTCCAGCGCGTCGTGGATCCTTGGAATTTCCACGAAAGTTCTGTCGTTAAGTGCCGGGTTAATTTGTTTTGCATCCAGGACCCCTCGATACTTTGGTGGGTGCCTGGTGGTGTTGCCATTTTGACGCAAATAATCGGCAGATTAAAGTCAGAAGTAAACGGCTTTACTACTCCTAGTTCTTGCATCTTGGTCATTTCAGTCTTGAGGAATTCGACGTGCGCTTTTGCTAGTGGGTACTGGCGTACTCTTATGGCCTGGTCTTCCCCGATTTTGAGCGGGATTCTCACCTTAAAGTTGGGGGCCCCGATGAGCTGTCTCAAATCAAATAGCTCGTGAAAGTCTTGTAGGATGGCACGTAACTGCTGTGCTAATTCGACCTGCAGGTGCGGCAGCGGAAATTCCTCCATGATTTCCCTCGCCGACTTCGATTCCTCGTTGTCTTTTCTTATCATGTCCAGTGGTAACAGTTCATATGAGTCATTTTCAACTGGTGACGTAACCTGTCTTGTTATCGTCGAGATTACGCGGTCGTCACCGCGGGTGGGGCCGGAGCGTGCCGCGCCGTCTTCTGCCACGCCCTGCCATGCCTCGTGTCGGGATGCTGGCTCGCCAACCGGTTGCAGCTTGGCCACTGCCTGGCCGGCTTTGTACACTGCCTCTCGCGCAGTGGGATTGAGTATCAGCACTGGCACGTGCCTGTCGTCCGCCACCGTTGCCAGGATGCGCGCGATGGCGCAGTGATTGGACAGAAAGTCCGCGGCGATGACACACAGCATTCCCGAGGGCGCGTTGGTTTTGGCTGGCAGAAGTGCCTTATTAAATGCTGGAATGATGACCTCCCCCGTAAACCACGCCGTGAATTCTTCCGTCAGCAAGGGCGTGTCCTTGCCCTTCTGAACACTCCGAAACAATTAGTGTTTTCCTTTAACACACTGGCGATCCGTCTTGCATCGCGCCGGTTGTCGCTTGGAAGCGCATGTTTCCAAGCTTGTAGTCAAAGCCTTGCCGTACCGGGTGTAGTTGGGCTGTATCCCCCGGGGCTTTTCAAAATGTTTTTTTTTTCAAGTCTTTCTTGCAACTTGTGCTCAGTGGAAAAGTCTTCCCCGATCACTGCGTCGGCTCTAATGGCCAGCTCGTTGGAGGCCACCAAAAAGGTGAAAGGTAGCGAATGCTTGCCTCTGTTGACCGGTTGCTGTCCATTACGCCTGGGCGTGCCTGTGTTAATTCCTCCACTGGCTGGAGATGCTGAGTGCGGCGAGTTGCAGATCCGGGCTGTTCCCCTGAGCCGCTTGATGTGTCTCTTCTGATGTGGCGATCCGAATCAAGTCATTGAGACCATGATTCTCTCGGGCCTGCACTCGCACTAGGTTGCGAAGTTCCGGACGGAGGCCGTTCAGAAATACGGCCGCGCATTCGGATTCCAGCAGCTTGCGTCTGAGCAGTCGTTCAGAGTCACTTTGCGGAAGTCCGCGGCTCTGGTTGAGTCGTTGAGACACCTGTTGGATCCTTACTGCGAATGCTCGGGCTGTTTCTCCCTTTTGCTGCCGGGAGTTGATAAGCTGACTGGACAGAGAGATGGGCGTTTCCTGCTGCTTGAATCTGGCGAGTAGTTTTTCTTTTAGCTCCTTCCAGTCGGCCAAAAGGGGCAGGTCTGCGTCCGAATTTAGAAAACTGCGAGCAGATCCGCGAAGACGAAGACGCCCTATCTGACAGCGTTGGGCCTCTGTCCAGTTGGCAAGGGCAGATGCGTCTTCGACGGTCTGCAGCCATTCCTCAATTGGAGTGGAGTCGCCGTCGCCTGAGTACGTATCAATCGTGCTAATGCACGCAGCGTTCGAAATGGCATGGTCCATGATGGTTTGATGTTTGAATGATACTTGCTTGGCCTGAAGTTCTTGTTGTCTGAAGCGTTCCACTCGGTCCCTGGTTTCCGCTTCCAGTCGGGCCTTGTCCTCCGCCTTTGTCTTTTCGACCTGGTTCCGATACCGGGAATCGAACCCGAGCCTCCCGGGTGAGAGCCAGGCTTTGATGTCAATCCAGAAGATGTCGTCTTCTTGAACCTCGGAGTTTACGATGAATTCTCTTGTCTCGACGAACAGCAGTCTCGGGTTGGGTCCGATGGAAAAGGCCGCGTTGAATGTTCTGAGTGGCTATGAACGTCTCCTTGTAGTCACCTTTCGTCCAACTTTTACCGGCGTTAGTGTGCAGTCGGTCTTCGCCTTCCCGGTAATGCTTCCAATCTGGATAACGGCAAAACGGGGTAACTCTCTCCTAGGGTTCAACGGGAAGCCTTCTAGTGTCGTCCTAAGGTCGTCCGCGATGATATCCTTGAGTGCAAGTGTCCATGGGTCACAAAAACCGTAGGTTGCCCTGCGCAGCCCAGCCCTGCCAGGCGGGAGCCGCCGTCCCTGCCCTACTTCACTGCCGGAAAGAACACCTGACACCAATGTGGTGACTGGCCTGCTACTGTCCTGATAGATGTTAGGCGCGCGTACTAGGCCAGGCAGCAGCCAGTACTTCCGGGGCTAAGGGCTCTCGGCAGATAAACACTCGGTACTCACAATGAGGGTTGAGAGTTTATTGTAGTAAGCAGGGAGGCGCTCGGGGCTGTTGGCTGCGGACACTTGGACACACTTCACTAGCCGGATTGGACAAGACTGACTGTGCATAGCCGCAGCAGTAGTATTTATATGAATTTCCCTCTCCCCTTTTCTTGCACGCGCTGGACTCGGTTTTGCATATTGTTTACTGCATTCTGTTTACTCCAACTCCGCACATGCAGATTGCATCTCCGTGCGTCATCGCTTGACCTTGTCCAGCGCACTCCTAGATATTCATGAGTTGTCCAAATGTCCGCACCTTATATACAGTAGAGAGAGCGGCGGAGTATCACAATACCTTCCAACACCTGCCTTTCATACTAGGACCAATGATCACGCTGGTGGATCGCCTGCACCGCGCCATGCGGTCCTCTCAGGACGAAAACAAGCAGCCCTGTGGGGGATTGTGCCGGGCATCTGAACCTGTCACTTAAGAAGGGCATCTACATCATACCATCAAAGGCCATTACGGCCACAGCTTGCAAAGCTGCAAAGCTCTCCACACAAATAACAAGGCGTGTGGATATCTGCCACGGCGCGTGCAAAATAGACAATGACCGCAACCATGTGTGTGTTTGAATTGATAATTATACCTATAAGGTATTTATATATGTTGAATCCCTCTGCAGCCAAAGCGGTCCAGGCGCATAGGAAGACGCCTGAAACCACTCAGGACGAAAACAAGCTGTAAGGGATATTACCATGAAGGTACTCCACAAGTATCAAAGTAAGTTTTTAATTGGTATGACGTGCCCTGTCTTGTCGTCTGGACAAAAGGTTGCTAAGCGAGGACAGAAAGCTGTATTTCTTGTGTGAGCAGAATGAAGGGAAATTGCCGTTTCGGGGCAAGAAACAAGCCCACCCGTTGAGGCAGGTGCGTGGCACGGGGTTCGTGTGTCCATCGACCAGGTAAAGTCGGCCTTCTTGTTTTTAACCTCCAAAAAAATCCCCTCCACTGTTAAACCGGGAAATACATTGAAGGTGGGGAACACACATGACACTTTGCCTAAAAACAGGCCAATGTTCCAGGGGGCGAGAATTCCTCTTCTTCTTACCGTCATTCTCGCCCCCGCCTGGGTCCCTCGCCCTCCTTTCTTGTCCTGCAGGGAAACCTTGTAAAAAAGGTTCAGTAAGCGACCGCTACACACTGTAAACTTCTTACGGATACACGTAATCTGTATTACGGACAGTTTTGTGCAAACGTAATTACAGATGGATTTTGTTTGTAATACGGATGATTTTATTCAAAACATTTGTAATACGGACGAAATCATCCGTATTACAAACAAAATCTATCCGTAATTACGTTTGCACACAACTATCCGTAACAGATGCGTGAGTCCGTAAGAAGTTTAGAGTGCAGGGGGACAAGAGGCCAAGCGGACCAGCCCCCCTCGCCCCCACAAAAAAAAATTACATGACACTGCCTAAGGATATGCGTGAGGTCCCAGGCCACCTCCGAAATATATTCCCCGCTGTTAAACCGGGATATTCTTTGGAGGTAGGACACACATGACACTGCCTGAAGATAGGCTAGGGTCCAGGACCTGCTCCAAAAAATCCCCTCCACTATTTAACCGGAAAATACATTGAAGGTGGGGAACACACATGACACTTTGCCTAAAAACAGGCCAAAGTTCCAGGGGGCGAGAATTCCTCATCTTCTTACCGTCATTCTCGCCCCCGCCTAGGTCCCTCGCCCTCCTTCCTTGTCCTCCAAGGAAACCTTGTAAAAAAGGTTCAGTAATTAGCAGCCCGTCCCGGCCAGTCCCCCCCCCCCACACAAAAAAATTACATGACATACTGCCTAAGGATATGCGTGAGGTCCCAGGCCACCTTCGAAATATATTCCCGGCTGTCAAACCAGGATATTCTTTGGAGGTAGGGACACACATGACACTGCCTGAAGATAGGCTAGGGTCCAGGACCTGCTCCAAAGAATCCCCTCCACTATTTAACCGGAAAATACATTGAAGGTGGGGAACACACATGACACTTTGCCTAAAGACAGGCCAAAGTTCCAGGGGGCGAGAATTCCTCTTCTTCTTACCGTCATTCTCGCCCCCGCCTGGGTCCCTCGCCCTCCTTTCATGTCCTGCAGGGAAACCTTTCAAAAAAGGTTCAGTAATTAGCGGCCGGTTCGAAAAAGACTCCTGCTGTCTCAGTGCGAAATAAATCGAGCTACATGAAACATGTCCGTGCTTGAATCTCTCAACCACTGCCACTCTAACGGGGAATTGTACAGAAAGTCATAGAAACCCAATAATTTTTTTTTACTAGTGCACGCTTTTATCTTAGACAGCGAGGTAGCCTTGAGGGAAAGCCAATTCAAACAGGGTATGCAGCACGAGGGCAGCTGATTGGGGTGGGTTGTGATCAGTGGCTAGTGAAAACAACCAGGTTCTTTTCAGCATAGCAAAATTTGTCACTCCAAATTCATTTTTCTGGTTCTTTGATAGATTACTTTAGGATCACGGAGGACGTTGCCACGCTACCTTCCCGTGCCGAGATGTGCCGCGGTGCCCGGAGTCCCAGGCGGCCAGAGGCAACGTTGACTTATCGAGAGCCTGTCCTTTATGCAGTTGAAGGCCAGAATGCGCCTTAGACCCCGAGGCCTCAAAGGCAAGGGAAAGGCAAACTAAACCTGTCAGACAGCTGAATATCCCTCTGATGATTCTTTTTCCAAAAGACACCGCTAGAGATCGTGGTAGAGCTTGGCGCTTTAAGTTCAATACCAACATTTTTTGAAGACTTTGGTGGCTACTATGTAGTGGGAGCCCGCTATGCTTTTTTGTGCGTGTTTTGTTTTAGTGGGCACGCAATGCTGGACTGGTAGCACCCCTCATGCCGGGTCAGGTGTATGCTAAAATAGCCGGTGGCCGGACGCAGACAGCCAGCCAGCCAACCAGCGCCGTCCGAAACAGCGAATTAGGTTTTAAGGCACATGCCCTCCTGCGAGCAGTTATTCTCTTGGATCAACAAAAGGTCGCTCGTGTGAGTCACCGCTCTCTTGCGGTCTGGTTCAAGGTTCAAGTTAGAAGCCTTAATGAAGAAAGTTTATTGGTTATTCTGAATCTTTTGAAGAGAAACCAAAACGACTCCACCCAAAAGCTCTAAATCTGCTGCAAGAAGTCGATGCTCCAATCTTTCATCAGAACCACCTTCTCTTCCACGAACTGGTATTGCCAGCAGGACGAAAAGTAGGACGAAGTCCCCGTCCGCAAGGAGGCCCAACTACTATGGATTTTCTAACTTGTGAGGCTGAACACGGACATGGTAGGCTGGGCCAGGATTGATCTTTTGCCGGCTCAGGCCCGAGGTCCCAGGATGGACCGTCCGAAAGATGTGCCTGGAACACTGCTGAGCATGGCCCTTTTGAATTTAGGGTCAATCCTGTCCATGTTTCAAGCAGGCAATAGGTGCACATGCACCACCAGCACACGCATGAAATCTAAATCTGCTGCAAGAAGTCAGTGCTCAAATCTTTCATCAGAACCACCTTCGCCTTCGCGATCTGGCATTGCCAGTAAATATATGTATCGACACGGGTGCGATGAAAGGGGCTGCGGCATGGACGGAGGCCCATCCGCCGTAGAAAATGAAAGAGCCGACCCCAAAAATCCACTAGCAATGAGAAACCCCGATGGGCAAAGGGGCCAGCAGAAATAAAGCTGTGCTACTTAGTTGCACCAACTTCTATATTTTTTGAACCAGTTTTTTTTTTTTTTTTTGAAAATCTTGTTGGTTTTAGGTCCTCACTCTTCAAGCCAATTCCATCCCACACCCGCCAGACCTCCAACATCAAGAGCTGGACATGCCTGTTCGACCCCGAAGCCTTAAAGCTGTCATAAGGGAGGACCCAATTCAAAACTCAACCTTTCCCAGACCGCCCAGTCACACCATATTGAATTTCTACTGGGAACAAAGATGTATGTTGCCACAGAAATCCTGGTCCCGTGTCTTCAAGCAAATTTCGTCCCACTCACCTAATCACGTATCAATCGATTCACCGATCGGTCAGTCAGCCAGTCGGCTCGTCGTCCTAGCCTCCCGCCTCAGTACGCAGCACAAAAAAAACAGAACGCGCACCACAAGTGCCCCTATGAAGTGTTTGCCCGCGACGCGTTGCGCACCCTAAATGTTTTTGTACAAATTTTGTACGAGACATCACAGTTTTTTGTGCAGATGAACTTTTCGTACAATTTTGTACGAGATTTTGTACAAAAAACGGGTAAATTTGTGCAGATTTTCGTACAAAAATTGTACGAAAAGTTCATCTGCACAAAAGACTGTGATGTCTCGTACAAAATTGTACATAAGATTTAGTGTGCGGTTGCGCAAATTAAAATAGAAAAGTCAATAAACTCAACAACCTCACAAGGCAACCAAAACCTCAGGTTACCTCCCTAATTTTGAACCGAAAACGTCGCAGTCGTCCCAAAGCAAAAGGGGAAGATCTTTCTGACCACCCTTGCCACGCAGATTTTCCCGACGCCGCCCTACCCTCACAGCAAGACGTGGCGAACGCCGTGCCCCAGGACGTGGTGGTGGCGGAGGTGCCGCCGACAGGCCAAGGGCGCGACTCTACCAACGATGACAAAGTTGGCCAGCTGGGGCATTACTATGAAGTTGCTGGACACAGACATACCATGTAAGAATCCACCAGCAAAGAGGAAATCCCGAAATTGGCGAAATTTCGTGAGCAAAGTGGAGAAAAATGCCAGCAAATCCCAAACCAGCCGCTTGAGACTAGTACAAATATTAGTTGGTGTTAGAGTACCAAACGTTTACCGCTCAAAAATTGGCAAATTGACCTGGGTGTCTTTTCATATATGGCTCTGAAGGGCATGAGACTCTCACTGAAACTTAGAGTCACCCCAACTGCCGAGCAGCGCAGCCTGGGTCGCCCCAGGCAGCCCCAGCTCCTACGGTCTGTTGGCGGTGGAGGACTACTAGGCCAACAAGAAAAAGCCAGCGTCAAAAATATACCAAATTTGCAAGCCCGAGAAGACAAACTTCCCATCTGATGCAACACTAGGGCCGCGTCTAGTCCACAGTCGCACGACCCAGAGCCTCAGACTTACCGGGCTCGGCCCAGCACGGCTGACTCGACCTGCTCGACACGGGCAGGCAGCAGCAGTGTAAAAACTAGCCGAGGCCGCCATTGGACCCGGAGGCCGACGACGTCCCCGTCTGGAAGCAAGACGTGACTGGCTGGATGCAAGTGTATTTGACGGTCCTGGAAGCATTGCCTGCCAGGCGCTAAAGGCGACTGGGCAAAGCAGCAAGGTGACCCGTGCCCGTGACACCTGACACAATTTTGAAGGATCTGTTGCTAAGGACGTAGTTACTATCTTCAAAAGGCCTGACCACCGTGTTTTGAATCGGTAAAGTATTGGTCTACCCGGAGGCACCTGCTAGTCTCTTCCATAAAAGGGAGACAGCAGGGCATATCATTGTGACAACCCATTGTTCTCAGTTGTATCAAAGAAAAACCTAAGGCCCTCGTATGTCCTCACTTTCCTGGATACCACGGTGGAGGGAGATACGGTGGCGGCACGGGGCCCGCTCCGCCTGCACTGGCGCTAAGGCACGTTTTGGGGTGAGAGAGGGTTTTTCTACCGCCCCCACAAAAAAATTACATGACACTGCCTAAGGATATGCTTGAGGTCCCAGGCCACCTCCGAAATATATTTCCCGCTGTTAAACCGGGATTTTCTTTGGAGGTAGGACACACATGACACTGCCTGAAGATAGGCTAGGGTCCAGGACCTGCTCCAAAAAATCCCCTTCACTATTTAACCGGAAAATACATTGAAGGTGGGGAACACACATGACACTTTGCCTAAAGACAGGCCAAAGTTCCAGAGGGGCGAGAATTCCTCTTCTTCTTACCGTCATTCTCGCCCGCGCCTGGGTCCCTCGCCCTCCTTCCTTGTCCTCCAGGGAACCCTTGTAAAAAAGGTTCAGTAATTAGCAGCCCGTTCAAAAAAGACTCAGTTCCTGCTGAATTCCTATTTGAGTCTTTCTCGAACGAGCCGCTTACGACTGAGTCTTTCCACAAAAGGTACCAGCCAAACCCTGAGGACGCCAGGCAACCCTCACCCTCGAGGTTTACCCATGAAAAAAAAAACCAAGCTGTCTGTTTTAACCGGTTTTTTTGCCATAAAGCACGCTCTCTCTTACCTTGAGTAAGAGGGTGTGCTTACATGAAAGTGCTGAGCGATTCGGAGGCAATTCATGGCTCCGTCTCCGTCGCATGCGTGCGACGGAGACAGAGCGACAAACCACTCGTCTGAATCGCTCGGCTAATCGGTTTTCTTCTTCCTGTAAGCGACCGCTACAGGGGGTCAAGAGGCCAAGCGGACCAGCACCCCTCGCCCTCACAAAAAAAATTACATGACACTGCCTAAGGATATGCGTGAGGTCCCAGGCCACCTCCGAAATATATTTCCCGCTGTTAAACCGGGATATTCTTTGGAGGTAGGACACACATGACACTGCCTGAAGATAGGCTAGGGTCCAGGACCTGCTCCAAAAAATCCCCTCCACTATTTAACCGGAAAATACATTGAAGTGGGGGACACACATGACACTTTGCCTAAAAATAGGCCAAAGTTCCAGGGGGCGAGAATTCCTCTTCTTCTTACCGTCATTCTCGCCCGCGCCTGGGTCCCTCGCCCTCCTTCCTTGTCCTCCAGGGAACCCTTGTAAAAAAGGTTCAGTAATTATCGGCCCGTCCCGGCCAGCCCCCCCCCCCACACACACAAAAAATTACATGACACTGCCTAAGGATATGCTTGAGGTCCCAGGCCACCTCCGAAATATATTTTCCGCTGTTAAACCGGGATTTTCTTTGGAGGTAGGACACACATGACACTGCCTGAAGATAGGCTAGGGTCCAGGACCTGCTCCAAAAAATCCCCTTCACTATTTAACCGGAAAATACATTGAAGGTGGGGAACACACATGACACTTTGCCTAAAGACAGGCCAAAGTTCCAGAGGGGCGAGAATTCCTCTTCTTCTTACCGTCATTCTCGCCCGCGCCTGGGTCCCTTGCCCTCCTTCCTTGTCCTGCAGGGAAACCTTGTAAAAAAGGTTCAGTAATTAGCAGCCCGTTCAAAAAAGACTCAGTTCCTGCTGAATTCCTATTTGAGTCTTTCTCGAACGAGCCGCTTACGACTGAGTCTTTCCACAAAAGGTACCAGCCAAACCCTGAGGACGCCAGGCAACCCTCACCCTCGAGGTTTACCCATAAAAAAAGAAAAACTAAGCTGTCTGTTTTAACCGGTTTTTTTGCCATAAAGCACGCTCTCTCTTACCTTGAGTAAGAGGGTGTGCTTACATGAAAGTGCTGAGCGATTCGGAGGCAATTCATGGCTCCGTCTCCGTCGCATGCGTGCGACGGAGACAGAGCGACAAACCACTCGTCTGAATCGCTCGGCTAATCGGTTTTCTTCTTCCTGTAAGCGACCGCTACAGGGGGGCAAGAGGCCAAGCGGACCAGCACCCCTCGCCCTCACAAAAAAAATTACATGACACTGCCTAAGGATATGGAGCTGAAGCCGAGGCAAGGTCACTCATCCGTCCGGTGGGACGAGGCATAAACTGGGCGCCCTATCGCAATTTATTTGTTCCGTGTAATAGTTCGAGTTGTGCGTGGGCAAGCCGGGCATGCCTGGGCGAGCATGCCCAAGTGCCCCCCCCCCCCCACCTCTTCACAGTGGGCCACGCAGGCGGCCAAAACTCTAGTCGCGTTTTGAGCTCCAGAGTCGCTAAATGGGACTCGAACCGTACGTGTGACCCCACCAATGGATTGCTCTCGGTTCGAGTGGCGTGGGGAGACGGAGCGACGAAACGCTGTTCTGAGTCAGTCTGAGCCGCGGCACGTTGTTGCTGTGTACGGCGTCGCACACTCTGCTGAGGCGTGTCGTATAGGAGCGAGAGAGACAGAGCGACGAAAACGATTTTGGGAATCAGTCTGCAGAGACTTGAACGCACACAACGTGTGACCCCACCAATGGATTGTTCTCCGAACGAGAGTCCTTTGGTCACACGTTCGGTTCGAGTCCTGCTCAGCGACTCTGGAGCTCAAAACGCGTCTAGAGGTTTGGCCGCCTGCGCTGGTCTTCTGGCCCACTGTGCCCCCTCCCCCTCTCCACCCCGCAGTATGGCTTGAACCCCATTTGGGCGTTCAATCCATTTCCCGCACTGCGGGTCGCGTTGCCGTCCCTGCCGAGGGCAAGAGACGTGTCACCTTTATTTTATCGTACGAGCAGCGCGTGGATCCAGCCGCTGTTTGCACGTTTCCTTTTTCCCCGCCGGGCTGCAGCGGCCCTCTTCCTACGTCTCGCAGGACTCGCCAACCGACCAAGTTTGAAGGCAGCAGTGTTTCGTGAACGGCGGGTGCGAGCATCGCCACGCATGGGGTGTCCGGACTTTTTCCAGACACACAAACTCTAGGGAGTTTGCATTCCGAAGAAAAACTTTCAAAAATATTTAGTCCGATGTGAAATTTTGGTTGACTGGACGCGGGCGAACCTAACACTGAAAACGTAATGGTCGGACACATGGCCAAATTATGGCGTGACAAAAAGTCACGCCAAAAATTGGCGTGACACGAAATTTACGCCGAAAACCGGCGTGACATGTGAGTCACGCCCTCATTTGGCGAGAATGACAACGCGTTCTGTGAGACAAGTCACGCCAAATAGCGGCATGACAAGAAATTCACGCCAAAAATTGGCGTGAATTTTTGAGTCATGCCAAAAATTGGCGTGAATTTTTGAGTCATGCCAAAAATTGGCGTAAATTTTTAAGTCACGCCGATTTTTGGCGTTACTTTTTTATCATGCCGTTTAATGGCGTGGCACTTTACTCACGCCCCTGCAGCGGCACGAAGTCACGCCGGTAGATTTTCAGTGTAAGGAACGAACGGACGGCACGGCCAGGGGGCGGGGCGGGGCGGGACGAGGCGGACCGCGACAATTTCGGCTGCCTGCTGGTCTTCTGACCCACTGTGCGGTGTGTCTCTCGCGCGGACGGCCGCGGAAGGGAGCGCCTCGAAGGGGGCCCACGCGTGCAGGGAGACGCCCTTGAACCACCACGTTGTGCGTTCAAGTCTCTGCAGACTGATTCCCAAAATCGTTTTCGTCGCTCTGTCTCTCTCGCTCCGATACGACACGCCTCAGTGTGTGCGACGCCGTACACAGCAACAACGTGCCGCGGCTCAGACTTACTCAGAACAGCGTTTCGTCGCTCCGTCTCCCCAAGCCCCTATTCGAGACGCCTAATAAGAGTGAGACAGGCTGAAGCCGAATCTCTCACACTGGCGGAGACAGAGGCCAAATCTATCACACTGACGAGCCGACTCACCGCTCACTTGCCTTGCCACCACCACGCTCAGCAAAACGCAAGAGCCCACTACCCCACTACGCACTACCCCCCGCTCTGCCAATGCTTACTAGTGCACTAAACAAAATCCGGAAAAAATAAACACACTTACCTCTCTGGGAGATTCGACGACGCAGCCGACCCTCGGCACTCTTCAGCGAAAACAGCTGCTTCGCGCGCACCTCGCCGCCGCGGGACTGAAGGACTTCGACACTGTGACCTGCGACCTGCAGCCTGTGAAGTGGCGTGGGCGACTGACTGACTGACGCGACGCGGGGCTGGGCTAGGGGCTGGCTGCGCTACGGCCACCGTGCCCCCTCCATCCTCCAGCCGCGTTGGTGGGGCAGGGCGCAGAAACGTAGCGGCGACACTCCCTCTCTCGCGCGCTGCCGGCGCCGCCATCATGGCGGCCGGGGCCTATACACTGTCAACGATGAGTCACTGTTCCCGGTGCGGCGCGAGTGGAGGCTGCTCTGTCTCTCTCGCACCTATATGGACGCTGCATGAGTGCGAGAGAGACACAGCGACGAAAACGACTCCTCGACTCTCGAAATCAGTCCGCTGGCGAATTGGCGGCGGCAGGAGCGGCCTTTGATTGAATCAATATGGCGCTATAGAGACAACAGCCGGCTTGGCCGATCTGAGGCTGCCAGATGCGGCCCAGGGGGCCACGACGGTGAGGTGAGTCCAGGTCGCCGGCCGCCGCTCTGGCCAGTGGTGGCTCATTGTTCGATTCGGGTAAGATGTAGGTGTAAACACAGGGCCTAAGTCAGGTATCACCGCGGCGTGTTGGCTCCACCTCCTGCTCTACAAACTCAAACGCGTGCATGCATAGCACGCGTACACTCCACCAACCTGGCATGTAAACTCCACGCTGAAGCGTGCTTGCCAAGTACACTTCGGCATGCTTCAGTACGTCGACGTACACGCTGTGGCGTGTACCTGCATGTGTAATCGGTGCAAGTCCGGCTCGATGTGCTGGCCGACAGCCTTTGCCTCAACAGACCAAGCGGCCATACGGCCACCCTACAAGGACGAGTGGCAACGCTAGGCCAGCACCTGCAGCCCGGACGCGGCCCAGCCCCGCGCCGAAACGGCAACCACCCCTCCGGTCACCCGCTCCGCCCCCGCGCAATCCATTCGTGGGGTCATTGAGTCCCATTTAGCGCCTCTGGTGCTCAAAACGCGTCCAGAGTTTTGGCCGCCTGCGCCGTCTTCTGGCCCCCGTGTGGCGGGGCGTGGCGGGGGTTCCACGCCGGACGGTGAACCAAGGCGCGGGCGCGGCAGGGCCACGCACAGTGGCCCAGAAGACCGGCGCAGCGGCCAGAACTCTAGAGGTGTTTTGAGCTCCAGATTAGCCAAATGGGACTCGAACCGAACGTGTGACCCCACCAATGGATCCCTCGTTCGGAGAGCAATCCAATGGTGGGGTCACACGTTTTCGGTTCGAGTCCCATTTGGCGACTCAAGAGCTCACAACGCGTCCGGGACTTTGACCGCCTCCGGCCCACTGTGCCACGGCGTGTACCGGACCGGCTCGACTCGCGCCGAGCCTAGAGCCGAACAGGAGTCAGGGACCGTCAGTCCAGGAGCGTAGTCCAGGACTGTTGTTGTCCAGGATTTGGACTGGAGACCGGGACTCTAGTTCTCCGTTCGCATCAGAGTCGCTGAATGGGACTCGAACCGAACGTGCGACCCCACCAATGGATTGCTCTCCGAACGCGGAATCCATTGGTGCGGTCACACGTTCGGTGCGAGTCCCATTTGGCGACTCGGAAGCTCTAAATGCTTCTGTTTTGGCCGCCTGCGCGGTCTCCTGGCCCACTGTGCGCTGGTCGGGACCCTCGAGCCCCTCGTCGCGGACGCTCCCCTCCTGCTTACTCGGACAGCGCCAAAAACCCACGCCTTATATTCCTTGTTTCCTGAGCGACAGAGACAGCGCGTCGACGAAACTAGAGATGCATGCCGGCTTTCAGAAAAAGTGTGTGGGAGGGGGGGGGTGAGGGATGCAAAGGACGGAGAGGGACGAAGGGACCGCCGGAAACTCCGAGGCTGGGAGTGCGCAGCAAAAAAAGGTGAAAAGGCGTCAACGCCGCGCGTGCGTGCGCGGGGCTACGGTGCAACGTCGTTGTCTCCTGGCTGATTCCGAAGAACCGTTTCGTCACTCTGTCTGCATCGCACCTAAGTGGGTGCGAGAGAGACAGAGCGACGTGACGCAACGACTCTTCTTCGGTGCGTGCGCCGTGCGTTGGCTGGCACGCGGTCGCAGGCACGCGTGTCACCCTTGCCACGCGGCGGGCTGGAGACACCCCGCCTGGGCATGCCCCGGCGGAGCCGGTCAGCACATACTTTGAGTGCAGCAATCAGATCCGACTTGGTCGGCACCACGGAGGCCTGCACGCTGCGGCTACAGCTGCGGGTCGCCGTCGTGACAGACAATCGCGCACAGGTGCGCGTCGTGGCTAGGAAATATCCTCCGCACGCGGGGAAAATTCCCGCGCCGGGCTAACGGGCAGGCTAATTGCATGGCGGCAAGTGAAGTCTCTCGCCTGCGGGGGTGCCATGAGCAAAGCACTGCGCATAGTGGACCAGAAGACGGCGCGGGTGGCCAAAACTCTAGACGCGCGTTGTGAGCTCCACCAAACGTGTGACCCCCACCAATGGATTTCTCGTTCGGAGAGCAATCCATTGGCATCAAGCGCACCGGACGACACTATTGGATAATCGGAGAACTTGAACGCTTCAATTCTGTAACTCAGCGCGCGCCGTGGAGCCACCTCACGACCAGGCTGGGTCGTCCCAACAGGCGGGGCCGTCGCACGCCCACGCGGGGCTGCGCCGAGGCAACCTCAACGACAGCGGGGCTGCCATGGGCGCACCGCCGAGGCAAACGGCCGCACCCAGGCCTGATTCAGCCTGGACAATCGCCGCACACACCTGGTTCCCGGCCCAGGTGGTGAGGAGTAAGGTCGTCACGAGGGCCCGGGCGGACTCCACTACGGGGCCCTCGGAGCACACGAGCCCCAGCGAATCTAGTGATGAGAATTGATAGCGGGATGATGGTTTGTATCAAAAAGTTTGAAAAATAAAGCGAAATTTTTGGACAATTAGTTCGGGGTTGGTGTCGTAGATTGCCAAAGCCTCTCTATAGCCGTGCTGAAGCGGTGGCCGGGCCCTCAGGGCAGATCATTGGGGGCCGATACGCGCATGCTACCAGAGCACAGTGGGCCAGAAGACCAGTGGAGGCGGTCGAAATCCCTGCTCACGCTTTTGAGCTCCAGCGTCGCTAAATGGGACTCGAACCGAACGTGTGTCCCCACCATTGGATTGCTCTTCGAACGAGGAATCCATCGGTGGGGTCCCACGTTCGGTTCCAGTCCTGCTGGAGTTCAAAACGCGCCGAGAGTTTTTGCCGCCTGCGCCGGTCTTCTGGCCCACTGTGCCGAGCCTCCCGCCCTGTGCAACCGTTGCCTGCTTGGAGCCAGTTATTTGCTTCTCTGCGTTTGCTACCGACCTTTTTTTTTCGGCGGGAGACCTCATTCGTGCAATCAAAAACTGCATTCTGCGAGGTTATTAAGTCAACAATCATACTCTGCAGGTGCATTTTTCAATATGTTTTACCGTTGAGTGTGCGATTAGTTCGCGATTCCAGTGAGTACGCTGCAAACTGCCCCATTTTATGAACGTTCCTACAGGCTATTGATTTGCGACGAACATCTTCACCTTTTCCGGAGCATCCCAGTAGTCAATGGCGCAGCGCGGCGGGGCGCGGCGGGGCGGGGCGGGGCGTGGGAGGCGTGCACAGGCAGACCGACGGTGTGCGGCACGGGGGCGTCTCTGGCTTCTCAGATGCAGGCCGGCTTTCAGAAAAAGTTTGGGGGGGGGGGGGGGGGCTGGAGGAGGGCTGCTGGGTGATCTGCAGGCTTCCGTTTTGTCACTCTGTCTCCATCGCACTCATGGCGAGGGGGTAAACACTTGCGTAATGCCCTGGCCTGTGTGTGTGTGGGTGTGTGTATGTGTGTGTGCGTGTGTGTGTGCGCGCGCGGTTGTTTTCTTTTTTGACTAGTTTTATAGTGTTGACCGCCCGGCCGAAATTTCTTCGTTCTGGCCGCCTGCCGCCCGGGCGGGTGTGCAGCCCCAGGACCAGGACAATTGGCCTCCGACTCTCCACCGCGCGCACACGCTCACGCACACGCCGCTGCTCGCCGCTGAAACCGCGCCGCGGAGACGACCGCGCCGGAACCGGGAACTAAATCGAATCGGAATCAACCCTGCAATTAAGGTAGGCCCAACCAATAAGGTTTACTAATTTCTGAGCAAAAAAAAAACTCGATCTTTGGAACGAAACTGCGATAAAAATGGTCGATTTTTTTTTCTAGTTTCGCCCGAGACCGTGCGCCATTATGTCCAGCGGAGTCTGTTTGCTTTGCGACACTTGCGGCCGTTGGCTGCATTCGTACGATGAGGGTCGAGTGCACATCCGGTCTCACATTAATTGTCGTAAGTATGCCGTTGGCAAATATCTCCGCAATAGGAGAGCGTTGCCCTCCTTGTGGACCGCCGCAGTCTGAGCAGTGTAACATTTAAACGGTTATTATGTCAAGCGCCAGCAAAGCATTCACACAAAAATTCTGTTTGCTTCTAGTTCGTTTGTTTTATGTTCGATATCCTGGGAATTTAAGCGAACTTAAGTAGGGATTGGTTGGCCAAAAGCCGGGCTAACCAGGGCTGGCCGTGACCTAGGGCTGGCCAGGGCTGGCCTGCTGGCAGGGCTGGCCGTGGCCTCAGGCTGGCCGCTGGTAGGCCTGGCTTGGCATAGGTTCAAGGTTCAAGGCTGGCCGTTCATTCGTTCGTGACGTGGAGCGCCTCGTGCGGCTGGCGGCGGTAAATTACCTGTACTGGTACCACGGTATTCTTGTGTGTAAAGTGCCGGTCCCGCTACCTGCGGTACCAATGGCGCGAAAGGAACCGGTAAATTACCGTGGTTCCCGAGTAAAATAACAAATCCGAATCGGTCCTATTTTGGTTTTCCCTTCGGAGAGCAGAGAAAAGGGCAAGAAAAATGGATGTAGACCAGGAAACCAAGAATATAAGGTGCCGCAATCCAGGGACAAATTGGTCCGAAATCGCAAAATGGGTTCCGAGGGATCACCATGCGACAATGTTTCAGCTTCCTGTACGTGTTTTCAGAGCTAGGTCAAACGGTCGCGGTGGAAATCTCTTGTATTATCCGGATCCGGCAATGCCGTATCACTGCATTCCGCGCTGCTGGGCTGCGCCGCAAGCATTTGCATCAAGTTTCCACCGCGACCGTGTAGGTAAAAGGCCAGTGGTGACCTAGTAGCGAACTGAAAGCGAACTGCATTTTTCTGTGCGGGGACCTATTACATACTCGCAATGATGTGCGAGGCTCCTGGCTCAGTGTCTTGTTAGGTTCGGTTTCGCTGCAAATCGACCCCGCCCGTGGTCGTGCCAAGAAAAGTCGTGTTGAACTATACTATTGTTATTGCTATACTTTTATTTCAGTGGGAATGGCAATCTACCCGGTAGTTTGCAGGCTGTGCTGGACCACCCACGTTTGGCTCCGTGACGCCGTTCAGTGTTACCAAAACTGCATGGTTGGTAGGTAGTTTTCTTCATCCAGGATAATCGGAGATAATTTGATAATCGGAGAACTTGAACGCTTCAATTCTGTAACTCAGCGCGCGCCGTGGAGCCACCTCACGACCAGGCTGGGTCGTCCCAACAGGCGGGGCCGTCGCACGCCCACGCGGGGCTGCGCCGAGGCAACCTCAACGACAGCGGGGCTGCCATGGGCGCACCGCCGAGGCAAATGGCCGCACCCAAGCCTGATTCTGCCAGGACAATCGCCGCACACACCTGGTTCCCGGCCCAGGTGGTGAGGAGTAAGGTCGTCACGAGGGCCCGGGCGGACTCCACTACGGGGCCCTCGGAGCACACGAGCCCCAGCGAATCTAGTGATGAGAATTAGTAGCCAAGAAGGGGATGATGGTTTGTAACAAAAAATTTTGAAAATAAAACGGCATATTTTTGGACAATTAGTTGTGCGGTTGGTGTCGTAGATTGCGTCGTTCATAAGTGAATTCCTCTCCTGTAGCCGCGGCGTGAGAATAGTCTCCAGGCGCGGATCCAGAAATGAGTTGAGGGGGTGCGATGTCGCAAAAGTTGCCCCTACTTGCAGGGGCAAAGTGCGACTCTTTGCCCCTCCTCAGCCACAGTTTGAGTGGTAATAAACTGTCTCACTCGCTCGCACCTCATCCGGCCGCACCACGCGCACCCCATCCGCAGCCCTCAGCGTCACTCTCCCCGGACGGTTTTGGTTTTGATCGGTTTTGATCACCAGAGTCGCTAAACGGGGCTCGAATCGAACGTGTGACCCCACCAGTGGATTTTTCTGGGCCGCCGCCACGCACGTCCGAACCCCATTGGCCGCGCAGCCCTGCACTGTCGCTGCGCCCCCCCCCCCTCCTCTCTCCCGCCCCTCGCTGCATGATCGTGCTGCAGGCCGGTCTGCCCTGCCCTGCCACAGTGCATTGCAGAGGCGGACTGGCTCCTAAAGGGCCCGGCGGGGAAAGAGGCTAAGGGGGGCCGGATTTTGCCTACCTTGCAGGGGTTTTAAATACAAAATAACCGCTAAAGTTACTTTTTTACATACATTTATTGAAAATAGTGGAGAAAATAAAAGGGAAAGGTAAATCCACGCAATAAGGAGACGACTGATTCAACATAACGTCACCTTATCGGGCCCCTGCGAGGCCCGGATGGTCACAGAGGGGCCCGGGACCATGGGGGGCCCGGCGGGGATTTCACCGCCGCCAACCCCGGGCCAGTCCGCCCCTGGTGCATTGTAGCAGTCATTACCGACACGCCCCCGCTGCCCGCGCAGTCTCTCGCAATCGCGCACGCACTGATAGAAAAAAGTACAGAAATTACACGAAACATGTCTGGTAATTTTTTTACCTGGATCGACCGTCCGTACCTTGCCAACCACGGAGGTTCTGTACATGTTTTCCGTACCAGTTTACATGAGATCCTTATGGGGCCCACAGAGAACCAGTACGGAAGGTTTCTGACATCCTGACATAAAATTTACACGAGTGATGGGATCAATTTTCTTTTCTTTCCTTACTTACGTGTGATGCGGCATGCCATTTTTTCCGCCACAATTTGAGGAACAAGACTGAGTTCGGAGAAATGGTTGCCTCCCTACGAGAAAGAAAAACCTGCTTCCGAACAGTGCCTTCGTCGCTCTGTCTTCCGCACGTGATAGGCGTCCCGCTGGGGTGCGACGAAAGCGCAGCCCGCTTGTCCATTGAAAAGGTCAGCAAAAAGCAGGTCAGCCAGCAGGCAGGGCGGGTGGGACCGCAACCGGCCGTTTGGGATGGCCTGGTGAGCATTTAGTTTGGTCTGTCTCACGCGTTGGATTAGCGTGCACTCGCACGATGGACGCACCCAGCGCGCCGCGCCGTGGCGCACGGTGGGCGCGGTGAAAATCGTGTTTTTCCGCTCCAGAGTCGCTAAATCGGACTCGAACCGAAACGTGTGACCCCCGAGGTGACCCCACGGATCGCTAGCCGAACTAGGAGTCGATTAGTGGGGTCACATGTTCGGTTCGAGTCCTGTTTAGCGACTCTGGAGCTCAAAACGCGTCTAGAGATTTTGCCGCCTGCGCCGGTCTTCTGGCCCACTGTGTGGCGCCACACCGCGGCCACCCCTGCACCTCGATCGCTTCCTCGCGAGCGGCGCACACCCTGAATACGGAGGAGGAGGGGGAGGCGGCCGTGCTTGGAGGAGCCAGAGTCGAGTCGCACCGTCTCTCTCGCACCCCCACGGCGCGCCGGCGTGAGCGCGAGTGAGACGGAGCGACGACGGAGCGGCTTTTCGAAATCGGCCCCCTGGAGGCGACCTGGAGGCGGCGGCCGCCTGGAGACAGAGGCTGGGACCACAGCGTTGACGACGCCGTGGCCTCGGCTGGGCTGGGGGCAGAGGTATGGCCCTCACCGCCGTCGGCGACGGCGACGTGCAGTGCCACCGCCACCTCGGCGTTGACGACGCCGTGGCCTCGGCTGGGCTGGGGGCGGTCCCGCACCGCCTCGTCGCGGCGACGTGCAGTGCCACCGCCACCACAGCGTTGACGACGCCGTGGCCTTGGCTGGGCTGACCACAGCCCTCGCGCTGCTCCATGTGCGTGAGTGCAGGTGCCAGGGCGGTCGCGTTCGATGACTGCCGCCAGGCAAAGCGGCCCGCTCCCCCGCCTTCTGCGATTTATGTGTTTGTTCAGACCTAGGAACAACTTTCTTCGGCCGGCTCACGCCCTCCATTTCCCGATAGTCGGTCACCTTTCACCTCAGGTTTGAGCAGCCGTCTGCTTCGTTTCCAAATTCTGCCGACTCGTTTGCCGTAGAAGAGACCAGCTCCAGACCGACCCGTCGCACAGTGTGCCAGAAGACCGGCAGGTGGAGAAAAGTCAAGACCCGCTTTGAGCTCCCAGAGTCGCTAAGCAGGACTCGAACCGAACGTGTGACCCCCGCAATGGATTCCTCATTGAGGGCAATCCATTGGTGGGGTCATACGTTCGGTTTGAGTCCTGTTTAGCGACCCTGGAGCTCAAAACGTGTCTAGAGGTTTGGCCTCCTGCGCCGGTCTTCTGGCCCACTGTGCGCGCCACGCCGCGCCGCGGAAAGCCCAATGGCCCAATGGAAGGCATACGCCACGGGGTCAGTGGGCCAGTCCATTCGCATTGCACCCCAGCAGGACTCCAGGAACCTCCGCTGGACTACAGGAACCTCACGCCTCCCGCGGCCTCACAAACACGTTGAGCCCTCGCAGCCCTCGCCCCTGCCCTCGCGGCGCGCCGTGCCGCGAGGGCGGTCTCTCTCGCACCTCTTCGGGACGCGCTGTGAGTGCGACAGAGACAGGGCAGGTGGCGGGTGCCCGGTGCCCGGTGTTACGCCTCCTCCCAGAAAAAGCACGTCCGTCTGTCTGTCTGTGTCCGTCTGTCGGCACGCCGGCGCGTCACTTCCAGGCCCATTGAAAAGTACCGCAAAAACCAGATGTCAGCCAGCAGGCAGTGCAGGCGGGACCCCAACCGGCCCTGGTCAGCATTTTGGTTTTGTCTGTCTCACAGCGCACCCAGCGCGCCACGCCGTGGCGCACGGTGGGCGCGGTGAAAATCGTGTTTTTCCGCTCCAGAGTCGCTAAATCGGACTCGAACCGAAACGTGTGACCCCCGAGGTGACCCCACGGATCGCTAGCCGAACTAGGAGTCGATTAGTGGGGTCACATGTTCGGTTCGAGTCCTGTTTAGCGACTCTGGAGCTCAAAACGTGTCTAGAGGTTTGGCCGCCTGCGCCGGTCTTCTGGCCCACTGTGCGCGCCACGCCGCGCCGCGGAAAGCCCAATGGCCCAATCAATGGAAGGCATACGCCACGGGGTCAGTGGGCCAGTCCAGTCATTGCGCCCCAGCAAGACTCCAGGCTGCTGGATTCCAGGAACCACACGCCTCCCGCCCTAGCAGCCCTCGCCCTCGCCCCTGCCCTCGCGGCGCGCCGTGCCGCGACGGCGGTCTCTCTCGCACCTTTTCGGGACGCGCTGTTAGTGCGATAGAGACAGGGCAGGTAGCGAGTGCGCGGTGCCCGATGTTGCGCCTCCTCCCAGAAAAAGCACGTCCGTCTGTCTGTCCGTCCGCACGCCGGCGCGTCACTTCCAAAGTCAATTGAAAGTACAGCAAAAACCAGATGTCAGCCAGCATGCAGTGCGGGCGGGACCCCAACCGGCCCTGGTGAGCATTTTGGTTTTGACTGTCTCACAACGCACCCAGCGCGCCGTGCGGTAGCGCACAGTTAGCGCGGTCGAAACATGTGACCCCGCCGAGGTGACCCCACTAGTGGATTGCTCGCCGAACTAGGAGTCGTCGGTTCGAGTTCTGTTTAGCGACTCTGGATAGCTCAAAACGCGTCTAGAGATTTTGCCGCCTGCGCCGGTCTTCTGGCCCACTGTGTGGCGCCACACCGCGGCCACCCCTGCACCTCGATCGCTTCCTCGCGAGCGGCGCACACCCTGAATACGGAGGAGGAGGGGGAGGCGGCCGTGCTTGGAGGAGCCAGAGTCGAGTCGCTCCGTCTCTCTCGCACCCCCACGGCGCGCCGGCGTGAGCGCGACTGAGACGGAGCGACGACGGAGCGGCTCTTCGGAATCGGCCCCCTGGAGGCGACCTGGAGGCGGCGGCCGCCTGGAGACAGAGGCTGGGACCACAGCGTTGACGACGCCGTGGCCTCGGCTTGGCTGGGGGCAGAGGTATGGCCCTCACCGCCGTCGGCGACGTGCAGTGCCACCGCCACCTCGGCGTTGACGACGCCGTGGCCTCGGCTGGGCTGTGGGCGGTCCCGCACCGCCTCGTCGGCGACGTGCAGTACCACCGCCACCTCGGCGTTGACGACGCTGGAGACGGCAAAAACTCTGCACGCGTTTTGAGCTCCAGAGTCGCTCATCAGGACTCGAAACGAACGTGTGACCCCGACAATTGATTGCCCTCAACGAGGAATCCATTGGTGGGGTCACACGTTCGGCTCGTGTCCTGCTTAGCGACTCTGGACCTCAAAACGCGTCCAGAGGTTTGGCCGCCTGCGCCGGTCTTCTGCCTGTCCACAGATAGACCCTCTTCCTGCGAGACCGAGACCCCTTTCGCCCTGTGCACGGTGTTTGCGGTGCATTTACACCGGTAAAATGGGCAGCTCGGCAAAATTCTGGATTCTTCTTACAGTGCAGAGGCGGCAGCCAGCGGCTGCCGTTGGCGCGAAACGCCGCCATGACTGTTACCGAGTGGAAGGGAATGAAGGGAATACGACACCGTCGACTCCCTCCAAGGCCGGGAAAGCACGTACGACGCAGCGACGGCCTTCTTTTCCCGCAAAATCCGACGGGCAGCACTCCAACGAACGGTCGCAGCCAGCGCAAAGATCGTCAACGGTTGGATTGGATCTGGCCTGCACTGTAGAAAAAATCCACAGGAAATAGTACGGTACAAAGCTGGTAGACAATTTGCCTGGTTGCACCGTTCCTCAGTCAGCACAGTTTTGGGGGTACAGAGTACGGTTTTAGTAACATGGCCTCTTACGGGAAGCACGGTTTTTTGGTACGGTTTTACTGTACGCCGAGGTCACGGAATGACCGTACCTTTTCCCTGTGAAAAGTACGGCTTTTTTAACAGTGTGCGAACATCCGTTCGGGTCGGTCCCGGACCGATCCGGGGCGGCGGTTTCGGTCATAACCGATGTCCAGCTTCGAGTCTCGGCGGCGCTTTTATTCTTTCTCCGTGATTTTAAAGCTACAATCGCTACTAACATTTTACGGCACATGAATTTACCGAGGAGTTTCTTTTGTAAGAACCTGACAGGTACTAGAAACCGACAAAAATGCAGGCTTCTTCCGGGACTCGAAGCTGGGCCAGTCGCCGGCCGCTGAGGCCCAGCATCGGAACCGAATATTGTTGTCTCTCTCGCACGGTGGATTGTCAGATCCGAACAGATCCAACCGTTGCCGATCTTTGCCATGGAGGCCTGCATGGCCCTTTTCCGGCCGTGGCCGCGCTGGCTGCGGCTACAGCTGCGGGTCGCCGTCGTGACAGATAATCGCGCACAGGTGCGCGTCGTGGCTACGGGAAATATCCCCCGCACGCGGGGAAATTTCCCGCGCCGGGTTAACGGGCAGGCTAATTGCATGGTGGTTGTTGCCTGGGGGGGGGGGGGGCAAGGGCAAGAGGGGCAGCGGAGTTCCGTCACCCCACAGGTCAGGGGAAGTGTGTACGCTCTTTTCCTCGCTTTTCGGCGACAGTGGCCAGCCCCGGTGCACGCCACTGGGGGAGAAGTGGGCGGGTGGGCGCTGTCCGATTTGACCGTGCACACGGCAAACATACACACATGCACGCAAGCGCACGACATTGCGAGACAAAAATTGGCGGTCCAATCTGCACTGTCGACCAGTAACTGACTGATGCGGACTGATGGCCGCGCGGCGTGCGCCTACAGGTGGCTAGCCGTGCCCAGCGCGGGGCAGCGTGTCGTCCCCTCGCCCGCACAAGGTGGTTACTGTCATGGCGGCCAATGGCGGGCGGCTGCAGGTGGCGTGAGGTGGTCGGTAGGGGGGAGAGTCAGCTTGGCACACCTAGAGTCCTACAGCTTCGCAGCTTGAAGCTGTTGGCGCGGGGAGCCAGCCTATTCACAATGGCCGCGCCTGGAGCTTCCCCCTCTACGACATTCCCTCTCTCGCGCGCTGCTGGCGCCACCACCATGGCCGCCATGGGCGCCTACACTGTCAAAGATGAGTCGCTGTTCCCGGCGCGGTGCGGGAGGCTGCTGTCTCTCTCGCACCTGTACGGACGCCGCATGAGTGCGAGAGAGAAAGAGCGACGAAAACGACTCTCGACTCTCCCTAAAGCACAGACCCGTCGTTGGACAATCGCCTTCGACGCGGCGACGCTCGGGACTCGGGAGTCACCGCGGCACCTGACTACCGTGACCCGTGCGACGTGCGCTCCGCACATGGCTTGTAAATGGTGAACACTCGTCATCATGGTGACATCCCTCCCGAACGCGCAAATGCCTCTCGGGCATCAGAGTTGGCGCGGCGACAGCGCCTGGGGCCGCGCCTACCGAGAAGCGACCTGGTGCTACTGGGGTCGCCTTGGGTTGCGAAGCGTAGCGCTACTTTGCCCTTGTTAGTAGGCAAAAAGCACGACTTTACTGCCTCCTTGGAAAAATCCTGGAGCCGCACCTAACCAAGAAGCGCAGCGCGCTGGCGTTAAAAATATGGAGGCCGCGAAAACGGCCCGCCTTGTCTGGCATGGCTCTCGTCGCTCTGTCTCTCTCGCACCGCCGCCCCAACGCGGCCGTGGCCTGTGGCAGCCCTGGATGACTGACGACTTCCTTTGCAGTGTAGACGTGACTTTGTCGCCGTCGTCCAGGGTCACCCGCTCTGTTTTAATGGTTGTAAATTTGTTTATTGCTTTTCAGTTTTCCCTCATTCGACCGCCCGGCCGAATCCTTGGAACTACTAAAATAGTGCGCCGCCGGGCGGTCCCACTCTCTGCCCTCGCATTCTGGCGGTCTATAAGCTAGGAAAAAGATCAACACTTTGTACAACATCTCCTCGCAGAAGGGCAGCCAACGGCAGTTCAGTGGCAGTGGCACCAGTAGTTATTTCTTACTACTGGCATCGTGTTTGCCCTAGTGTGAGTGAGTGGCATTGTGTCCCCTAGTCCGCCTGTTCGCCGCGCACTAAGGGGGCGGGTCCGCGTGGGTGCGGGGGCACCGCGGCCAGGCGTCGAGAGACCCTCATTCTCGGAAAAAAAAAGGCCACGAAAGAAATGGGATCAATTTCCTGAAAGTCTTTTCTTCTGACTTATAAGTTTGATGCGACGTGCCATTTTTTCCGCCACAATTTGAGCAAGAGTACTGAGTGTGGAAAAATTATTGCCTCCCTGCGAGTGAAGGCAAGGTGTGCCGTGGCGTGCCATGCCGGCGCACTCGTCATCATGTCTAAAAAATTTGTCTGAAATCCTGATCAAAATTCGCGCATCTCTGAGACCTGAGATTCTGAAAACTTTATTCTGATACTGAGTTCTACAGAAAGTCAGAGCGATGATAACGGTTCTGAATCACTCAGGAGTATGCGCACCGTCCGTGCCCAGGTCCGGGCACGGACAAGTTGCCGCGGGGGCAGCGTTGCAGCGGACCTAGGTTCAGAGAGAGAGAGAGAGAGAGAGAGAGAGAGAGAGAGAGAGAGAGAGAGAGAGAGAGAGAGAGAGAGAGAGAGAGAGAGAGGGAGAAAGAGAGCTTGCGACCGCGTGCCCGCCACGGAAACGCACCAGAAGAGCAATTTCGAAGAACAGTCGTTATGTCGCTCTGTCTCTCTCGCACCCACTAAAGAACGCCCCATGAGTGCGATGTAGACGGAGTGACGAAACGGTTCTTCGGAATCAGCCCGCAGAACAACCACTTCAACGATGCTGTACTCCAGTGGCCGCGCGCAAGCACCTAAGCGTGCACGAGGCGTTGGCGCATTTTTGCCTTTTTTTGCGGCCTCCGCGTTGCTGGAAGTCCCTTCGTCCCGCTCCGTCCTGACCATCCCTCCCCCGCCCCCATCCCCAAAGCACACTTGTCCGGAAAGCCGGCCTGCATCTCTAGTTTCGTCACTCCGTCTCTCTTGCACCCAGCGGCACGGTCCATGAGTGCGAGAGAGACAGGGTGAAAACACGATTCCAGGGTTGTGGAATGGGCCAGGGCCGGCCCATGGGCTCTGCGGCTGGGGTGGCGGAGACTGCTCGACTCGCTTCGGTGACTAGCTGCTCGTCGCGCTGGTCCTTGGCGTTGTGGGGACGCGAATGTGTCGCCAATCGGCAAGCCACGCAGCGCTCAATCCTTGGAGCGGACCCCCGTCGCTCTGTCTGTGTCGCACTCACTGCGGCCATCCCGTATGTGGGGAGCGGCGGCCGATCTCTCTCTCTCTCTCTCTCTCTCTCTCTCTCTCTCTCTCTCTCTCTCTCTCTCTCTCTCTCTCTCTCTCTGAACCCAGGCCCGCGGTAACGCTGCCCCCGCTGCCCGGATCCGGGCACGGCACGGTGCGCACTTCCCTGAGTGATTCAGATCTGGTTCGGAACCGTTTTCAGGGGGAAGTAACTCCAGCCAAATTTGAACACCAAAATTCACCTAACACTTGAAATTTACTGAAATTTATTAAATTTCATCGAAATTCCTCCCAAAGTTCAGTAGTTTCTGCCCAAAATTCGTCAAAATTCACTCAAAATTCAACTAAAATTCATTAAAATTCAAAAATTTGTACACCGAAATGCACAGTTACTTCCTCCTGACCGTTTCCATCGCTCTGTCTCCCTCGCACTCATAGGATATCCCCGTGCGAGCGAGAAAGCGCGTTGCGCGGTGTCCGAGTGAAATGACGCGCGGGCGGGCGGCCGGACACAGAGGCAGACAAGCCGGCGGACGGGCTGCAGGCGGCTCACGTCGAACTTCGAACACGGAGCTTCGTCGTCCTCTTTCTCACACTCTTCGCAGTGCAAATCCAAGTGTGGCACCAGGCTTAGTTTGGCCATGGCAAAGCCGGGAAAATTGCACCACATGGCAATAGTCGGACTCCCTTCCTGCAAGACGCTCGCTTCGCCCTGTTTACGGTATTCGCGATGCATTTACACCGGTAAAAACTGGCAGCTCGGCAAAATCTTAAATGAGGCTGGATTTTTCTTGACAGTGCACGAGCGGCAGCCGTTGGCGCGAACCGCCGCCATGACTGTTGCGGAGCGGAAGGGAATACGACACGACCCCTCGGCCCCTCCAAGGCCGGCGAGACGCGCTGAACGACGCAGCGACACGGCATTCTTTTCCCGCGAAATCCTACGGGCCGCTCTGCAACGAATAGATTTGGTCGCAGCCGTCTAGCGCCGTCTAGCGCCGTCTAGCGCCGTCCAGGCCATCAGGCTGCACTGCTCGCGTGGCTGCAGCCAGCATGCGAATCTTCACTTTAAATTAGTTAAAATTCGTAGATTCCGAGATTGATTCCGTGGTAGCTGTCGGCGGCTTTGGCCCGTGGGGCCATTCGGCGCTGCGGCCTTCTTCCCCAGGGGCCTGGGGCGGGCCCGCGGGCCGGTCGCGCCAAGGGCAGTCTGCTACGAAACTGACGACTGGCAACGCTGGACGAGTGGATCGTTTTCCAGGCCATAAATACCATCGCCACAGCCCGGCAGCCCGGCCGCACCCCGAAGCCGAAAGCAAATATGTGTCGCGCAACCTCCTTGCTAGAAAGCAAGCCATTTAGCACCCGACAATGCCCTGAGCAGGTGCCTACGATTATTGTTATGATTATTGTTTACGACAACCACACACCTTCTTGGGTATCTTGAGCGTTCGAATGAACGCTTTACTGCAGTTGGGCCAGTGCACCTAGGCTGTTTGCAGCCTGCTCTCGCTGCTTGCTCGCCGCTCCAACACCAGACGCGGCGGCAACACTGGCAGACGGTCGTAAAGTAACCCTACCCGGTACCAAGCACGCCGTCAGCAGGCCAAGCTGGGGACCTGGGTTCATCATGGCACCTCACACAGTTAGGTCCGGCGCCGGCCCGTCAACAACGGCCAGCCCCGCCCCGCCATGGGCGGGGAGCTGCGGCCGCGACGACGCCCCCCCCCCTCTCACCCCCTCCTCAGCTCCTCAGCAGCCACATCGAGTGGTAATAAAGTGTCTCACTCGCACTGTTTTGCTCGCTCGCTCCTCGACGAGCCGCGCCATGAGTGCGAGGTCTGATTTTAGACAGTCGTCGCACGGTCTCTCTCGCACCGTCTCTCTCGCACCACAGCGGAACGCCCAACGAGTGCGAGAGAACAGCGCCTGCATGGCCGCGGGCCGCACTGACGCCAGGCTGCGGAGCGCGCAGAGCACGTGGACCACGCCATTGCCAAGCAGAAAGGCCCGACCCAGCCGGCGCCCTGCCCGCGCGCCCTGCCCCTGAAAGTTGCCGGGAGTCCTGGCAGCCTCAAGGGCGTCCAGCTTGGAGTGTATCGCACTCACAAGGGAACATTCCGCCCATACACTCTTTGACATCAGAACAGCGACTTAGGCTCGCGGGATCGGCTGATTACGCTCATAATTAGGAATTCGCAATTTTCTCAACTGTGCGATGTGAGCCTGCTGCCCGTCCGTCCGTCTGCCTGTGTTGGGCGTTCTCAAAGGTGCGCGAGAGAAGCAGCGAGCGCGTTCTGCACGGCGCGTGGGTGCGGCGGGCCTGGCGGGCCGCGGCGTGCCGTGGGTTCAATCCCTTTGTAAGATTGAGCGGCATAAACCCCCGCGCTGCAGCAGCGTCTGTTTGCACAGCGGCGGGACAACTTTTCTTGGCAGCAGCCGGGCGATGTCACCAACCATAATTTTTTCGGCCAGTGCAATGCGTGCTCATAGTCCACCGCGTGGGGACGGGGAGACCCTCATTCTTGGAAGAAAAGGCCTCAATATATGAAATAGGATCAATTTTCTGAAATCTTTTCTGCTGACTTAAAAGCTTGATGCGGTATGCCATTTTTTCCGCCACAATTTGAGGAACCGAGTGAGAAAAACCTCTTTCCGAACAGTGCCTTCGTTGCTCCGTCGCACTCGTGGGGCGTCCCGCAGGGTTGCGAGAGAGACAGAGCGAGGAAAGCGCCGCCCGGAAGCAGCGAGCGCGAGGCGCCAATCACCGCGGATCGCGACGCCGCCGCCGCACGCCAACCGGGGCGTGGCCGGTTCCACGGCTAGCTCTTGAGACGTAGAGTGCACCTTGCGGTCGCTGCCGCAGTGCCATTCAATGACTGAGTGCTAACTGCGCCCGTTCCGGTCATTATATGGGTTCGATCCTTTGTAAGATGCAGGATCCATCTTCCACTGCAAAGCGCAGATTCTGTGGGCGAAGGTTCCCTCAAAGTAGGGACGACCCGTCACCGCGACGGCGGTCTCTCTCGCACCTCTTCGGGACGCGCTGTGAGTGCGACAGAGACAGGGCAGGTAGCGAGTGCGCGGTGCCCGATGTTGCGCCTCCTCCCAGAAAAAGTGTGTGTGAGGGGGGAGGGGGGAGGGGGGAGTGGAGGGATGCTGGGGACGGAGGGGGACTCCAGGGACCGCCGCACTCGCTCTCTCTCACACTTAAAGCGTCTCGTATAGGAGCGAGAGAGACAGGGCGACGAAAACGACTCTCGAAATCCGGCGCGGGCAGTGCGAGTCAGGCGCGGTCCGCGCGGTTCGGGGTGCAACGGCAAGCCATACGCAGGCCCTGCTCTGCCGCCCCGCCGATAGAGACAGCAAGGGAAGCGACAACGAGGGGCGCAAGTAAGACGGCAGTGCAGGCAGAGCGCCCTGGCCCACCGCGACCGGCCCACCGGCCTTTCTTTCACACTTTTTCCTATCGTCTCCCTGCCTCTGTCTTGCTTTCTAATTGCTGGCTGACCGGTGGATGCCTGGACTGGGTTGCTAGAAGTGTCTATCGATGCTGGTGCGTGCGCTGTGCGTTCACGTAGCGGGACGCTGTCTCGACTGTTCGAAGTGACCCTGCAGCCTGCAGCACGTCCGTCCGTCTGTCTGTGTGTCTGTCAGCCCGCCCGCGCGTCACTTCCAGGTCACTCGGACATCGGCGACGCTGTGGATTTTTCTGGGCCGCCGCCACGCACGTCCGAACCCCATTGGCCGCGCAGCCCTGCACTGTCGCTGCGCCCCCCCCCCCTCCTCTCTCCCGCCCCTCGCTGCATGATCGTGCTGCAGGCCGGTCTGCCCTGCCCTGCCACAGTGCATTGTAGCAGTCATTACCGACACGCCCCCGCTGCCCGCGCAGTCTCTCGCAATCGCGCACGCACTGATAGAAAAAAGTACAGAAATTACACGAAACATGTCTGGTAATTTTTTTACCTGGATCGACCGTCCGTACCTTGCCAACCACGGAGGTTCTGTACATGTTTTCCGTACCAGTTTACATGAGATCCTTATGGGGCCCACAGAGAACCAGTACGGAAGGTTTCTGACATCCTGACATAAAATTTACACGAGTGATGGGATCAATTTTCTTTTCTTTCCTTACTTACGTGTGATGCGGCATGCCATTTTTTCCGCCACAATTTGAGGAACAAGACTGAGTTCGGAGAAATGGTTGCCTCCCTACGAGAAAGAAAAACCTGCTTCCGAACAGTGCCTTCGTCGCTCTGTCTTCCGCACGTGATAGGCGTCCCGCTGGGGTGCGACGAAAGCGCAGCCCGCTTGTCCATTGAAAAGGTCAGCAAAAAGCAGGTCAGCCAGCAGGCAGGGCGGGTGGGACCGCAACCGGCCGTTTGGGATGGCCTGGTGAGCATTTAGTTTGGTCTGTCTCACGCGTTGGATTAGCGTGCACTCGCACGATGGACGCACCCAGCGCGCCGCGCCGTGGCGCACGGTGGGCGCGGTGAAAATCGTGTTTTTTCCGCTCCAGAGTCGCTAAATCGGACTCGAACCGAAACGTGTGACCCCCGAGGTGACCCCACGGATCGCTAGCCGAACTAGGAGTCGATTAGTGGGGTCACATGTTCCGCCTGCCGGTCTTCTGGCACACTGAGCGACGGGTCGGCCCGGAGCTGGTCTCTAGTACGGCACGAGTCGTCAGAATTTGGAAACAAAGCAGACGGCTGCTCAAACCTGAGGTCAAAGGTGACCGACTAGGCGTGACCCCGAAGAAAGTTGTTCCTAGGTCTGAACAAACACATAAAACGCAGAAGGCGGGGGAGCGGGCCGCCTTGCCTGGCGGCAGTCATCGAACGCCCTGACGCACATGGAGCCGCGCGAGGGCTGTGGTCAGGCAGTGCTTCCTCTGCTCACGTTTGCCGCGGGAACCATTTGTTGAATTTGTTCATTGAGTAGCCCACTGTAGGGGTACGTAGCAAGCGTTGCCCGCAGCGCTACCCGGTAAACCTGTGCGTAGCATGAAGTAGTGAAGGACGCGCCTGCGCTGCTTCCGGTGTCCGACAGCGGCATCCGCGGTGAACCTGCTGGAGAGGGCGGGGCGGTGGGGGCGGGGCGGGGCGGGGTCGCTGCGGGGGCGTGGCGGGACTGCAGTCCGCATGCGTCCCCGGCACTGCGTCCCCCGCGCGCTCTTTTCCTCTCTCTCTCTCTCTCTCTCTCTCTCTCTCTCTCTCTCTCATTCTCTGCCTCTTTCTTACTCAGTTGCTCCGCTGTCACTCTCGCACCCCCGTCACCCCGTCACCCCGTACAAACGCCTCTGACTGAAAACTCCCGGTCGCGGAACCATCCTGCTGCCCGCGACTTGCAAGAGGCCACGCTGTGTGAGGCTCTGAGTGTTCGCGGACCGCTTGGCCCGCTGAACGCGCTTCCGCCCATCTCTGAGAGCTCGTCTTCGGTGATTTTCCAAGCACGGCCACCTCCCCCTCCTCCTCCGTATTCAGGGTGTGCGCCGCTCGCGAGGAAGCGATCGAGGTGCAGGGGTGGCCGCGGTGTGGCGCCACACAGTGGGCCAGAAGACCGGCGCAGGCGGCAAAATCTCTAGACGCGTTTTGAGCTATCCAGAGTCGCTAAACAGAACTCGAACCGACGACTCCTAGTTCGGCGAGCAATCCACTAGTGGGGTCACCTCGGCGGGGTCACATGTTTCGACCGCGCTAACTGTGCGCTACCGCACGGCGCGCTGGGTGCGTTGTGAGACAGTCAAAACCAAAATGCTCACCAGGGCCGGTTGGGGTCCCGCCCGCACTGCATGCTGGCTGACATCTGGTTTTTGCTGTACTTTCAATTGACTTTGGAAGTGACGCGCCGGCGTGCGGACGGACAGACAGACGGACGTGCTTTTTCTGGGAGGAGGCGCAACATCGGGCACCGCGCACTCGCTACCTGCCCTGTCTCTATCGCACTAACAGCGCGTCCCGAAAAGGTGCGAGAGAGACCGCCGTCGCGGCACGGCGCGCCGCGAGGGCAGGGGCGAGGGTGAGGGCTGCTAGGGGCGGGAGGCGTGTGGTTCCTGGAATCCAGCAGCCTGGAGTCTTGCTGGGGCGCAATGACTGGACTGGCCCACTGACCCCGTGGCGTATGCCTTCCATTGATTGGGCCATTGGGCTTTCCGCGGCGCGGCGTGGCGCGCACAGTGGGCCAGAAGACCGGCGCAGGCGGCCAAACCTCTAGACACGTTTTGAGCTCCGCCAGAGTCGAGTCGCTCCGTCTCTCTCGCACCCCCACGGCGCGCCGGCGTGAGCGCGACTGAGACGGAGCGACGACGGAGCGGCTCTTCGGAATCGGCCCCCTGGAGGCGACCTGGAGGCGGCGGCCGCCTGGAGACAGAGGCTGGGACCACAGCGTTGACGACGCCGTGGCCTCGGCTTGGCTGGGGGCAGAGGTATGGCCCTCACCGCCGTCGGCGACGTGCAGTGCCACCGCCACCTCGGCGTTGACGACGCCGTGGCCTCGGCTGGGCTGTGGGCGGTCCCGCACCGCCTCGTCGGCGACGTGCCGGTGCCACACCGCCACCTCGGCGTTGACGACGCACAGTGGGCCAAAAGACCGGTGGAGGCGGTAAAAACTCTGAACGCGTTTTGAGCTCCATAGTCGTTTAACAGGACTCGAAACGATCGTGTGACCCCGACAATTGATTGCCCTCAACGAGGAATAATGGTGGGGTCACACGTTCGGTTCGAGTCCTGCTTAGCGACTCTGGAGCTCAAAACGCGTCCAGAGATTTGGCCGCCTGAGCCGGTCTTCTGGCCCACTGTGCTGTAGCGTAGCACAGTGGGCCAGAAGACCGGTGGAGGCGGCAAAAACTCTGAACGCGTTTTGAGCTCCATAGTCGTTTAACAGGACTCGAAACGATCGTGTGACCCCGACAATGGATTGCCCTCAACGCCAAAATAGGCCACAAAAGGCTCTTCTACTGGGTTCAGGGCATGGAATGTTCCTTCCCAATGAAAAATTTTAATCATTACTTGCTAAAACATCATATTTTTAACCGATTTTCACAATGGACCTATTTTGAAGACAGTAACATTTTCACCAGAACCTCCCTTTAAGATAAAACAAATGAGTCCAATCTGTTTGTTGCTTTTCCTGGGAAATATACCCAAATAATGTGTCCCAAACTCAATATTGGGTTGTATTCAGATGTTTCACCAGGAACATGGTATTATTAATAGTCTCATGTTGTTTGTGTGTTTAGGACCACAGCTGGAGAGTAGAGAACCCCATATTTTTCATTTTTAATGAAGGTTCTTAAAAATATTCAGGAATTTCAGGTCTCCTTCGGTCGTTGCTTGTCGCTCCAGGTTACTGGTGATCAGAGGAAGTTGACACCCTCATTTCAAATAAATGCTCTCAGAGAGTTTCAATTTGTAAATTAAACTAGAAGAGAAGAGAACTAGACCAGCAGGATAACCCTCCACTTATTATTTCTTGAGTTATAAATGTTAACACTATAAATGAAGAAATTGCGTAAACCTTTAATACTTGGAAATGAATGGGAGTTCAGCAAGTTCTAACTGGTGGTCTGATTTCTTCTTATAAGCTAATTTTTATGCACCAATACAAACATATTCACCTCTTTAGAACATATTGAGATGATTTGTCTTATTTTGAGTGACTTTGGAACAGATTTTGAGAATTGTAGATAAATTATCCAAGATTCTTTGATAGCTTTTTATTTCAAATTGCTACTGGAGTTCATTCCCCAGAAGCGGGAGCCTTGAAGTACATACTAGTACAGCCGAGTGCGAGGGCGAGTGCAGCTCATTAGTGAATAGAATCCAACAGACGGAGCGACGAAATAGTGGTGTGCGTCGGGTCGGCAGGCACGCTGCAGAGCGATTCCAAACGGTGCACTCTCACCGCTCTGTCTCTCCCGCACCCACTGGGCGTGTTGCAAGGGCGCGAGAGAGACGGCGGGCTTTGGAATCGGTGGAGGCTCAGTGACTCCGAACAGTGCTCCTCCCATCACGCTGTCTCTGTCGCACCCACAGGGCGCTCCGTCGTAGATGTGCGAGAGAGACAGAGCGACGAGACGCTGTCGTGCTGCTGTTTCGATCCTCGGGGCGGCCAGAGAGCCGGCCTGGAGCCGCGAAGGTCACATTCGCGCTCAGCATACCGAAAAGCATGGGCCGTAGTCCCTGGACTCTTGCAAGCCTCCAGGGCGTCCAGCCTGGCGTGTATCGCACTCCTTCCGTCTCTGCGGCGGACTCGCACCTCCCCGCTGCAGCTCCAGGAACCCCTGCAGCGGGTCCTGCATGGAGGCGTTCGAGGTATGGAAGCTGTCCCGCACCGCGTCCCGCACCACGGCCCGCACTGTGTCCCGCTAGGCCGCAGGTGCTCCCAGCCCAGAGCGCGTCCGGCGAGGGGCAGCTTCATCCGCGGCGCCTCGGGTCAACCGTCTGGTCTTCCTTGTGGCACCTAAAGATGATTCTCGCTTTGGGTGCAGGCCCCGGGATCAAATCCTGCCCCTTCTCGTTGCTGGGGCACCCGTAGCACCTGTCTGCTCCAGCGTAGGCCGGCCCGCCGCGCAGCCGATGGGGCCTCCGACGCGACTCAGCTGAGACTGCCTACCTCTTAGGCGCAATGCCGCGACTCGGCCAGTACTGCCGACCACCGCTTGCTTGAGGCGTTCAAGTTCTAGCGCCTGCGAGGTAGGCCAGGTGCACGTCACGCTACACACCACTGCAGAGACGGTGGCCTACCACGCCGCCAGCCAGTTTACGTGACGGGTTGGTGGCGTCCCTCACAGGCGCTGAAGCGGGGTTTCCTTCACGCTGAAATCACGGTTTTAGGCTCTGCTTACCGCGGCTTACCACCTGGCGAAAGGCCAGCGGAAATGCGGTAGGCTTGAAGCATTGCGCTGTACTAAGCGGGAAGCGGGTCGAAATAGCCATCATTTTAGACAGTGCACAGGCAGGCGGCAGCCGTTGGCGCGAACCGTCGCCTAAAGGGAATGGGAATACGACACCCCCCTCCCCCCACTTTCCTTCCTCCCGAGGCCGGCGACGGAACGACGCAGACGCAGCGACACGGCATTCTTTTCCCGCGAAAACCGACGGGCCGCACGGCCGCTTTGCAACGAATGTTGCAGCAATCTAGCGCCGCCCAGGACTTGCAGCCACCGAACTGCACTGCGCGGCTGCAGCCAGCATTCGAGTCTTCACTTAAAATTAATTCAAACTCAGAGATTCCGAGATTGGTTGCCGTGCTTGCTGATAAAGGCGCTTGGATGAAGCGTAACGCCTATCTGCAGTTTCGCCTGTGCGCCCTCTCCTGCTGCTCGCTCGCCGCTCCAGCACCGGCAACACTGGCCGACGGTCGTTAAGCACAACCGCACCCGGTACCCGGGCCGCTCAGGCAGGCTCCAATACCAGACGCGGCGGCAACACTGGAGACGGTCGTTAAACAACTCCACCCGGCACGCCGGCAGCAGGCCGAGCTGGGCCCACTGGTGCCTCTTTCCACCTCACAGAGTTAGGTTCGGCGCCACAGCGGCCAGTCCATCCAGCCGAAAATTCCGGCGGGCGGTTCCGACCGGAAAAAAAAACTGCCAGCCGGAGGGTGTTCCGTCCGGACTCCGGTCGGATCTTGACGACTGGCCGTATTTTTGTTAGAATTCCGGCCGGAGTCCGGTGGGTGCTCCGGTCGGGGTTCAGTGTCTCTTCCGGCCGGGGTCCGGTGTCTGCTTCGGCCGGAATCTGGTAGCGGTCCGACCGGCCCGTGTTACCTTCCGGCCCGGTCCCCGGATGCAAGTCCGGCTGCGGTGTACCGTTTCTGAGTTCGATTGTGAACAGAGCGTTCCGACCGGACATCTCGCCCTCTCCGGCCGAAACTCCAAATTTTCCGACCGGAATTCTCTCTTTTGGCCAGAAAATACAATCCCGGCCGTATTGTTTCAAAATTTCCGACCGGAAATAAATATTCCGTCCCGAAACCTCGCCGGAGTTTTCGGCTGGGAGGCCGTGCGCGGGAAGCCGCGGCTGCGACGACCCCCCCCCCTCCCCCCTCCCTTCCTCAGCCTGTCACTCGCACTTTGACGAGCCGCGCCCTGCACTGAAAATTATATGCATGCGGAAAGACTTCACGCCAAAATATGGCGAGACAAAAAGTCTTGCCAAGTTTCGGTCAGACCTGAAAGTCTCGCCAAAATTTGGTCAGACGAAAACGTCTCGCCACAAAACGGGGAGACTCTTTGTCTGGCCTCAGAACAGGCAACGGTCGGTTTACGCCGATTTTCCTGCTATGTGAGTGAGACGGACCCGCAGGTGGAGGTGGCGGAGCCCGCACCCATCAGGTTCCCGCGGTGGTGATAAGGTGATCACGAAGACCAAGGTGGGGCCCACGGAGCACATGTGCTCCAGCAACGAATGGAGTAAACCGGAGGAAGGGGATGATGGTCTGTCAGAAAACCACTACGTGTGGCTCGGCGTGGCGGATCAAGGCAGTCTGTCCTTAGATGCATCCTAGCTGCACGGTCCGCGCACCCTTCTCGGTCCGCCCGTCGCGCCTGCCTGCTCTAGCGTAGGCCGGCGAGCTGCTTGCTGCTGCTGCTACTCAGGCTGTGGAGGCCTGCGGGACGACACCCTCCTGGAGTCCAGCGATCAAGTTCGAATCTCGGTGCAGTCTTCGGCTCCCCGGAGGCTGCGCGTTCCTTCTCCGTGCGCCCGTCGCTCGGAGCGCCTGCTGCATAGGCCGGCCCGCCGCGCAGCGGTGCAAGATGGGTTGCGACCAGGCTAGACTTCCACGTTATCTCAGGGCTAGTTCCGTACGTCTTGCGTTTTTAATTGCTCCGCTTTTGCTGTTGCCATTGATGGTCATATCAGGAATCGGCGACTTTTGAGTTTCGAGACGGGGCCTGACGGCTTCTGTTTTAAAAATTTATTTTGTACCCGCACAGACAGCTAAGTCTTACACTAAATCCTTCTCAGGGTGTGAATCTGCGTTTAACGTGCACTTAACGTGCACGCACTGCAATTCCGTTGTTAAGTTTGCTTGCCACTCCAGTGGCGCTCCGTTTTGAATGCCAAAATTTGGCCTTCTAGGCCCAGTTTGGCCTCTCAGAATGCCAAAATTTGGCATTCCGGCGGCCTGGGATGCCAATTTGTGGCGTTTTCAGAGGGCAATCCGGGACCGGAAGGCCAAATTTGGGCATTCAAAACGGAGCGCCACGGGAGTGGCAAGCAAACTTACCAACGGAATTGCAGTGCGTTTAACACTGCTCATGGGGTACACTAACATCACTCTCACACTGTCTACGGACTTCTTTTTTCAGTAATTACGCCTACAGTTAAATAATTTTTTCTGCAATTGTTGTAATTTTGATTGTAAGTACAGAAAAAATAGTCAGCAACCTTATCGAAAAATGGTCTGTTGATAATATTATCTGCAACTACAGTTATAATCAAGCAGAAAAAAATAACTGTTGCGTGCAAGTTAAAATTTGCTATAATTACAAAATTTGTTGCCGCTTATTATCTGTATCTCATAAAAAGTTACTTCTATACGTATTGAAAATATTTACTATACTATAGTTACGCTCTAAAATCACCAAGCCGCAGAGTAAATTTTGTAGAATACAATAAAAATAAACAGTTAAGTTCTAAGAGTGCAGTCAATGCACAGGTACAAAAATAGGATTAAAGTCAAAAAAGATGAAGTGACTGCAGTCTTGCCTTGGCCCAACCCTGGCCCTAGGCTCCTCTCCCTCCTCTGTTCTGTATGAGTGTAGAAAAGATGGGACAAGGGTCTTCTATTAAAATACAATGTCATACTTGGTTAAGCTTTTGTTTTCTGCCACAATTTGAATCACAAATCTTGCTAATACTATACATGAATAAATGCAGGCATTATAAAAAATATGCACTTGAATAAATCAAAACCATTGCATGTTTGTTGTCAAATGACATTACATTAGAAAACACTGCTAGATTTCCACACATTGCAATATTAAACTCGTATTAAAACTAGCATTTTATTAACTTACATAATAATGAAAATGCTTTAAAAATGATATTTCTATCATCTACACATAGCTTTTTCGTTGGAGCACAACAAAACATGAACTCAGGATGTTACTTCAGGGAAATTGAATATTGCTGAATGAATTTCCTCACTGCTTCTCGATCAATAAGAGGTTCATGGTATTTTCTCAAATGGGTCCTCATATTAACCTTTTGAACACTAGCCCAAGACACATGACATAAAGGGCACTTCAGTCTTGGCTTCTTTGCTCCTAACACCGGGATATCACTCGGGATTGCAGCCAGGGCAAAATCTGGTTCAGAAGGGACGCATGTAGCACTTCTTTCTTGCTTTCTTGATGATTCCACAATGGTTTCTTGCTTTATTGATGGTTCCACAATGTGGCCCATCTTAGGAAACAGATGTGACTGGTGGAAATACGGATCTTTGATTTCATCATAAACCTTTTCATTGCGATAGGCTTGCAGAAGAGTTGGTTGATGAACAGCAACCAGATCTGAGAGGTCAGCATGCACTGCGCCTGGCCTGCAACCATAATAGACACAGATGAACATCCAGACTCTGTCGTGTATCATCATAAAACAGCTGATATACTTACGTGCAATTGCATTGTGGTGATACACAGCCATAAGGTATCCAGTTGCTCGTACCAAAGTTACATGCCTCAGCCAAATTGGGGCCCAGGTTCCATCCAGCATGAGCACAATTAGGTAGAAGAACAATGCCTTCTCCTTCATACTGAACCACCTGCAACATAAAATAAACATCAGAAAATAAGGCTGTGACGACCACATTATCTTGAAATACAGGTACTGGACCAATTATAAGGGTACTGTAAAGTGAAAATCTTACTTTCTAGAATATTTGTGCCAGCAGTTTTGTTTATTTGTCTAAAGATAAACTTAATCCTTGAGTTGGGACCCCCAACAATGCAATAATTTTAAATTTGACCAAATCAAGATTGTTAGCAATGTTTTAACATTTTTTTTTCAGCTGAAAAACTAACAGAGATATTGTAAAAAGCCTATGCTATCTTTTATTATTATTATGATTATTATTAATGTTAAGTATCAATTTGCCAGAGGCTGAAGGCTGAAAACATTTTTAGCATTCGTGAGGAGACTTTGAGAGAAACGATTTAATTTGAAACCTAAACCTCAATAACTCAAAAACTAATGGGAGTTGGAGGCCCTTACTTTGGCTTTAAGTTCATCTTATAGAAAGCAACTTCCGACCAAAATACAAAACTGCTACCACTATCATTTAAGAAAATCATAAATCACTTTTTTACTCGTTCATTACACAAGAAATGATTTTCGCTTAATAGTAAGCTTAAGGAGAGAGAACAATATGAGACGTTAGGACAATTAAAGTCAACAATGCAACGTGCAGAAAAAGTCCAACAGAGATGTATTGTTCTTTTCCTTTGGAGATATTATCCAGTTTCTCACCAATTCATAGGGAATATCTTCATCTATAAAGAATTGCACTGTGGGGATAAAGTATTTGTGGTGCAATAGATTCCGACACCACCTCAAATTACCAAAATTTCCTCTCTTCTGAAGTGCATCTGTCAGGCGGCTAACTGATGTAGGAGGAATCATGATCCTGGGAAAAATAGACACCTTCTGAGTGACCATGTACAAGATATTTTATATTAAAAAATGCTTTGGATACCAAACAATCTGCCCATGAAAAAGGGTTATTTCAAATTAATATCAAGTGATGTACGACAAACCAATTCATACCAGAATTTGGGATATCCGTGAAGAAGAAAATTGAAACTCCAAAGACTTAAATCCTCAATATGAAGTGGAAAATAAGAATGCATGCCACCAAGGTAAAGTGCTGGATATGATACACCAGAGTAAACTGACTGAAGATTACACAGCATATTAGAGTAACATAGGTGACTCATAGCAAAATTGGCAGTGGTATAAACAAAATCATGCTTGTCTTCTTCTATGCCAGGACAGTAAAACGAGCCAACACTATGTGATTTCATCTCCTCTCTATCATTGGTGAGAGCACATGAGTCGCAATGGCAGGTGAGATGCGAGGATGAATGTGTTATCTCCTCAGAAGCGAGGGCCGCATCATAAGCCCTACTCCTTTCCTCCAGAGATGTAATGTTCTTCAGTGATTGGCGTTTATCAAATGCCTTTCTCAAAGATGCTGCTCGTTTACGTACAGTATTGAAGGAATCTTTATGATTATTGCAAACGGTCACATTTTTCACTGAGGCAAAACAATGCTGCAGGAGTGCCTCTTTACCATTCTCGAGTTCCTGCATGCTGAAAATTCAAGGTGAAATCATATTCATACGCTTTTGAAAATGGATGAACTGTCTGATGAGAAATGGTACTTACCAGCAATTGGAAGAAACTTGAAAATTGGTTGTGTCACCCAATAAGGAGTCCACGTAATGTGTCTGTTCTGATGTAGAGGCTCGAGCAATTGTAGTTCCGTACAGGTTTTTCACCGCTGGGTTCCGCGCGGGAATAAATCGTACAACGCTCGGCAGACACTTGAAGAAGAACCGTTTGTTGATATCAAGCAAGGTGGTACATTGTTTTGCACAAGATTCATGAAGTTTGATCTGAAATGAACACAAGAGTCTGAGTAGAACAATAGTATAAATCGACTGCTTGATGAATCATGAGATATACCTTAAAGAATCCATACTTCCGACAATTGGCATCTACAAACTTAGAGTCGCAAAATAACTCAAAATTAAACAGATCATTTTCACTCACGGTAAATATGCTTGCCATTGTTATGGTTGCAGAACAGCGTTCTGCAGCGTTGCGTTGGGGAGTTCAGATTACAACCCCGGAGCGAGACTATATGAGAAATTTGCGGCGCTGCATGTGCGGCGTTTTCCAAGGGTGTATCCCACCCCAATCGTTTCTCAAATTAAAAAAAGACTCTCAAAATGAACCACGCTTACCTGCTCTGGCCTTCGTTCTCGGCTTTCAGTCCCCTCTTTTGCATGGCACGCGTCACGTGCAGCCACGATATCTGACCGCCAATGTTTTCATATACTAGTCTCGTCGGCGGCGTCCCTACCACCAATCACATGCACATCCCAACCCAACCCTAGAGCCCTGCTAGAGCCTTAGAACCCTAGAACCCAACCCAACCCAGCAGAACCACTTCGCGACCACGTCTTGATTTCATTGTATAAATTTCTTAGCCTGGGCAATGGCGAGAAGAAGCGTCAGGGCATGGAAGTCGTCGGTCCAGCCTCCCTTTTCTGAGTACGTTGGCGGCAGCTAGCAGCTTAAATTCTCAAGGATACCTAAATGTCGTTTCTTCTGTAGATTCCTTTTCAAATAATAATGATGTGACATTTCAGATTCTTCAATAATTGGATTGATTCTGTTCACAGATCTTCTCCTAACGCTCTCCCTCTATCTCCTTCCCAGCTTCGGGAGTTGTGGGACTTTGACAACAAGTGTGGATCTGAAATTATGGGTGCTCCTCTGAGGAGCTGCTCTTGCACAGAAAGCGAAGAAAACTTTCAGGGTAAGTCAGTATTCGCCATAAGTTCTAGTGACAGAGTGAACAATTGCTAAGAATTGTGACATTTTACAGAGGTGTTAACGCTGTCCAATCTGTTTCAGAGTATCCTCCTATGCCAAAAACTGAGCTAGACTTACGCAAAGACCTCATTAAGAAGATGTGGATCAACGCAAAATCAATTTTTGAGATATTCTTTGATCCCAAATCACCTCATTTGGGGCATCGTATGAGAGTGAGGAAGGACTTGCCCATTAGAGTGACACTGAGAATGCAGGACAATTATTACTTCGGCTGGTGCTCTTATGCCCCTGAAACAAGTCCTTGCTCCCATCTGTATGCAAGAAGTCCTGTTGAGCCAAGAGGATATATGGGCGGGCCAGCTAGCTATTGTAACTGGGTGGCTAATGGCCAAACCATCTCCCTCACAAGGCCAACCAAAGGTGACGCCCGCTATTTTGTGAGGCTTGAATGCAAAAATTTATCCTGTGGTCAGGAACTAGTTTGGAACTACGGGTTCCCAAAGATGCAGCCTGTTGACAGTGATTGGTTCAAGCAGGTAAATAATGTGAACTAGTGTCATTATCACGGAACATTTTCCATCATGTGTGATGCTTCTTTTTTTATCACTTTTAGTGCTGTGCTGTAACGGAAAACACAGTCTCAAGATTACAGGACAGAAGGCGTCAACTATGCGAATTCATGTATGCAGAAAGATGTGTTCTATGTGGATTTGCATTCTCTACAAATAACAAAAAACGAAGAGTCCAGCGTAAGCCACATTTCATCAACAGTCACGCAGACTACCTTGGCAGCAGCTGGGATGGTTTGGGAAGGTACCTGCAAGAGGAGGTCAATTCAGCCCAGGTTCTGACTGAAGCGGATCTCCTTAACGGTCTGTTGCGTTCTTTGACCAAAGATCTCAACTGGACAGTACTTCCTGCCTGCATTGTGATGAGCAGGTAATGCACCTCAAATGTTCCTTCTTGTCAAAGTGCTCTACCTTCATCAGAAGTGCTCATTTCTGTTTACACGTGTTCTTACTAACTACCTAAAGGGAGAAAGCTTCCTTCGCTGATCCTGGGGCTCTACTGCAGGAGTTCAAAAAGAGATGTGCTCAGTTCAAAGACTTGGGCATTCTTGTGATGAGAGGAATGGAGGAGGCTACCTCCATCGAAAACCTCAGTGTTGGCCACCTCCAGCCCATCACAAAGTCTGTATGGAGGAATCTGAACTGGAAGGACAATGCTCTGCCTGTTCAAGGTATATACTCAGCACAGTCGGAAGACTATACAAGTTCTGACCTTCAGTCACTCATTTTGACATTCTGCACGAGGAACTTGAGCAAGCCTGACCAGGAATCTCTCTGAAGGGCACTGTAGATGCAAACTGACTTGATTTGTTTGCCCGTTTGTTTCCTCTGAATCTATTTAATGTGTTAGCTTTTCATATTCGTATGTTTTTCCTCTCTCGTGTAAAAAGGTCTGTCAGGATTTTTCAGTTTCAAAAGTGGCAATGCTTCCCTTATTTTTCAATAGTTCCTGTAAACTTGGATCCAAATATAAGCCTGAGTTTTGGGAGAAAATAAAGACCAACTTTTTCAAAGGTATTCTGAACTTTACTAATTTATAAGTGTCTCTCTACCAACATTTTTATTTCACACTTAAGAACTCTATCCATATGTCTGATTAACATGCCATAACGATCCATACATGTGATCATAAGTTCGATAGCAGCACAGGAATGATTCGACTGAATGTGCTTCACAAGTGCAATCATGCGATTCATGCCTTGAAAACAAAGTCCACAATCCGGACAGGAAACACATGGTAGAATTAAAACCGGAGCATGCCAGAGCCAGGACATCCTCCTAACTGCCACCCTTTTGAAGCTCTCAAGGAGGCTCATCAGGTAGATTATCCTGTCAAACTCATTTGATGGTCGACGCATCCGAGATTCAATCTCCTTATCCTGAAACAGATATCCAGGCTATATCAAGTTAAAGAAGTTCACAGTTAATATGCACTGGCTATACTGCAGCTCAAAGTGGTTAATACTAGCCTGATTATCAGATTCTTGTGTATTGGCATTTGCAGAAAATACTCCGTTCATTGGTTCCTCTTTCACAACATGGTCTTCAATCTTCAGTTCCGCTTGGGCAATGTCAATACTCATTTCCTGAGAACAGAAGAGGAGACAAACAAATTAACAGACATATTAAATGTTTCTTATCAAAGGTCAGGTTTTAATGCTAGCCTCATCAGATCCTTGTGCGATGCCGTTGGTAGATATTTCTCCGTCATTTGGTTCTTCTTTGACAACACACCAATTCATTTCCTGAGCATTCAAGAGAAGAGATTAATGTTAGACAGGCCATGAACCCAAACATGAAACCAACAGACAACACGAACTGAGACCAGGAGACGCTTATAACTAGAGATATTTAAATATCCTTCCATGACACCTTGAGGTTATTCATCACAGACAGTTCTACAAAGGGTCCAAAACAGGAGTTCAGTGAAGGTCTGAGACTTTGAACCGCCGCAGTTTTTTCAAGCTTATTTAAAAAAAAAAAAACTATCTGAGTATGTCTGGAACACAATGAGTTAAAACAAGCAAACAAAGAATACTTTCTGTCAACTTCCCTAGCATCGGCATCGGCTGCTGTAGCCAAAACAGTCCGTCCGTTTCGTGCTCTAACGGGCAGTGACATCGGTCGGTAATTGTTTTGATTTTGCGAGAGCCACTTGCCCACCCACAAAATACAATATAAGTGTATTTTGTGGGTGGGTGCAAATGTAACAAGCCATCAGTACCCATTGAGGTTATTTATCAGAAGTGTTTTCGTTACTATGTGGCATTGGTGTGTGTGACTTCACGTACGTCTCTGGGAGCGTGTACGTCCTAACCTCTTGTTATTGTTTTCTTCCATGTACATTTTGTATTCAAATGCACCAGTACATATTCTTCCAATAATTGATTTGATGGAAAGTTTTTGAAATGAAAACCATTATTTGTTGGTAAAAGTGAAAACTTTGCGGGTTGACTTGATAAAATTTGACCCGACTTCAACTATGGTAGAGAAGCTGTATCGTAAAGTAAACTTAATGTGGAATGAAAATATTTTAAGAGAAGAGACAACAAATTGTTGGAAATAAGTAAATGGGATCTTGTTTCTCATCTGATGCTGCAGCGTTTTTTTAGATCTTTATTTCTTTTGAATGAGTTCTTCCAGACGTTTTACTTTACTTTCAAATCATGCTCTAAGATAGTTCATTGATACTTTTGCGTGAATGTCTACCAATTTTATAGGAATGCATCCTTTGATTGCAGTCTTAGACCCAAAGTTGGTCGATGTTTTCTGAGAGTTGATTTGATAACATTTAATGTAATTTTTGCAGGATGGTCCTGATCTTGATGCATCACCAAGTGAATCCTATGACAATGGATCTGACAGCAGTGAAAACGAGGACTTTAGTAGCAGCAATGTGTTGTCACACTCCCCCAGAGTGCCTTGATCCTGAATCTGATTTCAATACACTCAGAAGATGGGCTGTCTTATCATATTATGAACTACGGGACAATCTTTCTGCTTTACACCAACAGGTAAGATCATCACATTTCAAAATATACCATACAAGAACTGTGGCAATCATTCATGATAATTTGTTCAAATTAATGTCAGAGCTATGCGGTTTGTAGTAGTGTGACTTTGCACCACCTTCATTTTGCAGGCAGGCAAGTCTCGTAGACGCAGACCTGCCAAAGGAGCAGGATCAAGAGAGCGAGGGGCGGGCCAGGCTGCGGAACTATTCGGGAAGACAGCATGCATGGCTCATGAACCAGCTGGTGTGGTTCACTTGCAGTAAGCTTCGATCACAAATGTAAGTTTGTTTCTGTTTCTGTTTGTGTGACAGTCGCATCCTAATTGTCTGATGTCTTTGGCCCTTAAAGCAGAAGTGATGTCTGCTATTTTTTTACTCGTTCATTACATAATGTACAAAATTTAGGTAAATGTCAAGAGAACAAGTATTGTTTTCAAAAACAGTTTCTGGTAGCTACCTATTTCAACTCTTAAAAATGGACTTGACATTTTACTGACAATGCCGTTTCACATGTATTGATAGTTTTTTATTCTGTTGGTTGCATGGTTGCATGTATGACTTCAATTTTTTACAGAGTCTTCCCAGACTCTTCTTGATTGTAGTGTAACCAACAGGGGGTCACTTAAACATAAAATTAACTCAAATAAAAATTTTATTTTAACAAGTTTTTGTGTTTTGGCTTTAATAAGTGATTTCAGAGCTTGTCAAACTTTTCATACAATTTATTGAGAGATGATGCTTTAACTATGCTCGAGAGGCAGTGCAATTTTTTTTCTCTGTGCACTGTCAAGATCTTTGAAAAGAATGAATGAGTAATTCCTCAAACTCATGGTACCGTTTTTAAAAGGCAGCAGTCTAATCCATAATGGTGATATTATCAACAGGTAACAGAAGTTCATGTTATCCAGCTTCCAGTCAGAGGCGGAAGGTGCCTCCAGCCAGCAAGTCCATTGGCTCCTAGGATCGGCATCAACATGATAACAGTTTTGTTGTATCAGATTGTTTTTCTCAAGGTTTGTGAAATATTACTGAAACTTGCATTCCTTCCTTAATACACATGTTCCTAGTGGTGTGACTTGCAGGGAGGCAAGTCTGTTAGACGCAGTCCTGACCCATGACCAGGGTCAAGATTTGTTTAGAGTTACATAATGAAATGACATGCCTTCTGTAATGTTTAAAAGCAAGTCTACATGCTTCTCAATTGATTCCAGTCAAATTTAATTTTTAATTTCCATTTAAAAGTTGAGTTTTGCTTAAAACACTTTACTTGACATAAATTAATTTTTATCACCTAAACTAAAGAAAACTTTGACTTCATTTCTGTGAGAGAGGCATTGTCCTGGTGTAAACTAAATGTACAAAAAATATCTTGGATGAAAATAACAGGGAACCTGTTCAAAATTAAGAAAGCGGAACTTGAGAAGTTACCTGGTGATGGGCATATTATCATTCTTGAATATCTATGGCCAGAGTTGTGTTAGATACTCAAATCAAGTCTTAAATCAATGTGTGAGACACAATTACATGATTTTAGCTTGGATAAGAGAAATTCCTCAAACTCATGGTATCGTTTTTAAAAGGCAGCAGTCTAATCCATAATGGTGATATTATCAACAGGTAACAGATGTTCATGTTATCCAGCTTCCAGTCAGAGGCGGAAGGTGCCTCCAGCCAGCAAAACTATTCGTGAAGGCAGCATTGTGTGGCTGAAGCATCCATCAGCTGGTGTGGTTCACTTGCAGTTAGCTTCGATTACAAATGTAAGTTTATATCTGTTTGTGAGAAAGCAATAAGGTTGCTGTTGCCTTCAAGAGAATGGGAGAAAGAATTGGTCCTATATATTTTTGAAATCACTTCTAAATGTTGATTCTTATGTGTCCCACGATACATGTGCGTATTTTAAAATTCTAATAACTTTGGACAGAAACCTTCTACACTCTCAATTTTACTTTTAAATCAAAGTTTGATACTTGCTGGACTGAAATTAAATTATTAAGGTGAACCATTGTGAAAAATAACTTGGGTTTTTACCATGTTAAACGATATTGGTCTTGCTCTTGTTCAGATGTATTGACTTGACATTCCATCTCCATATTATCATAACTTCTTCTAATCCGGAGTCTTTGTAGACTCTTGCTGTTCATAGTGTAACAAAGAGAAGGTTAATTTTACATGAAATTAACACAAATATAAATGTAATAATAACAAAATGTTGTGTTTTGGCTCAATTGCAGTCAGTGTCATTCTTTTCATACAACTTATTTGGACTTGATCCCTTAACTTTGCTGGGGAGGCAGTGCAATGCTTTTGTCTCTGCGGGCTATTAAAATCTTTGAAAAGAAAGTATGATCAATTCCTCAAATTAGTGTCATCAATGACAAAACACTTATTAATTTCTCACCACCCAATGTTTGTCCAACTTTTATTGGAAATGTAATTGGGTTCTCAAATTTCTTCTGCTGTCTGAGCTTTATCATCAAGTAAACTAAATGTGCATAAAATCTCATTCATGAAAATTTGTGGTAACTGCTTCAAAATAAATCATGTGAAATATGTTATTCAGCCAATGCTGCTGGATATTTTCAAATCTTTATAACTTTTGAATGTGTCCTTTCAGACTCTCTATATTACTTTTATAAGATGTGTTTTGTGTCTTTATAGTGTTTGACAGAAAATGAAAGATTTCCAGCTAAATCGCAAAAGAGTTGCGAGGAGCTTCTTCATTATGTTAACTCAACATAGAAGGAAAATAATTCCATAAGAATTGTCATGTTGGTTGTTTTGAAAGTTAAGTTGCAGTAGCAGAGGGCACTCCAGGTTGTCAAGCGAAAATATTTGTCATGCTCTGAATCACCAGCTGATGTCACATCTGGTAGATGCTAACTTGTTGCATATCCAGGAAAATTGATTGTCTGTTATCAACGGCTTTCTAGTTTTCGGATGAATAATGAAACCTCTAGTGATGTTGTTCTTTGTTTGTTGTTTATTCAGGAGTCTGTTACTTCCACCATGGCCTTCCGTTGTAGGCTTGCTGAAGTTTGCTCAGAGTGCCTTGATCCTGAATCTGATTTTGATACACTCAGAAGATGGGCTGTCTTATCATATTATGAACTACGAGACAATCTTTGTGCTGTACACCAACAGGTAAGATCATCACATTTCAAAATATACCATACAAGAACTGTGGCAATCATTTATGATCATTTGTTCAAATTAATGTCAGAGCTATGCTAAATTTAGTCAAATATCTACTCATCCTATAAATTTTTATTTATTTGAGAACCTGCTTCCTCTGCTGCTTTCCAATTTAGCAGTAACTCGTTGCATATCCAGGTTATAAAGACAGCAGATGGAATAAGAAGTCAATACTAGGGCTCTAGTAAGCGATTGCAGAGAGTGTTTAACATTTCATACAATTTATTGAGAACCCTTGTGACTAGAGTTTAGGGCATATTGATTCCGAATTTCTTTAAAATAGTTGTGGTTTCATTGATAGAATACTGAAGTTTGCTTTTAATATTTTTGTTCTCTGGAGAACCTTTTAACTTGGGATATCTATGTATTTCCCGTTGACTGTCACCTCTGCTCCAGTTTTGAATTGACAACTTTGCCTTTGTGCTCATCTTAAAAATGCTTCGCTATATTGAGACTGTTTCTTTTCTTTTTTTCTTTCAGCAGAAGGCCTATGACTTCTCCATTCTGACCTTGGTCTTTGCTACAGCCTGCTTCCTCTGCCTCCTGTTTCTTGAGAGAAAGGTGAGTTTTTAATCCCTTGGTCTCAGCTACCTGTCAGTGAGACTGTAATGTTTCCACAATTCAATGGTTTTCTCTGTGGCTTTCACTGCTCAGTCAACTTCCCAAGTGAAGTAGGGTACCACAGCTGTTGAACCTCTCTTAAAATGTCTTGTTTCTGTTTGTTGCAGTCTTTGACCAAGGCTTGAGTGTGCTGTTTGGACGATTTACTCCTGGCTACCTTTTACGATCCTCTTCTGACAACTTAATTGTTCGGCAGGCTTTGCACACAGAGGTGACTATTGAAACCCTTAATCAGTTTACTGGCCATTACCTGCACTAGTCAATCATGAACTTTAACATACTTTTTTATTTTCTCTCTAACTTCTTTTTTTGCACTGTCTGTTGGTGAAATCAATCGAACTTACTTATTTTTCCCTTGACTATGGCTGCAAGATGTGTCCTCCCTGGTCACTTTTCATTTAAGTTAATGACTTAAAATAATTTATGGAATTTTCTTGCACATTAGTTTGTTTATGAAATAGGTTGGGGAAATGGGCTGCCATTGTGCTGCTAAGAAAAGTGTTGGTAATGAAGCATCTTGAATAAGACTCAAGTCATTTTTTCACAGTGTTGTATTTAAGGTTCTTCTTGTATTTTATCACTGACAGTTGAAATTTTTGTCGTCCCTAAAAATTCAAAAACATTCTAATCAATAATATCAATAGTTGCTTCTTTAGGTGCTAAATATACCTTTCCTCTGGCTGTTACGTTAGATTCTATCAAGTTAAATAACATCCCACCTGAGGATTTTGGCTTCTTTGTGCCCTAATGATACAATTTTATTTGTGTTACAGGTCTTGAACAAGGCCCTCTAGCCCAACTTTAACCTGCTGAGATGGAAGAAGCAGACTTCGCTTCTTCATTCTCCTTCTGCAACAAGTGCCTCTACCAACCGTCTCCAGCTTCTTCTTGCTTCTCTGCAAGAATTGCTGACCACCGTCTTCCCATGAAGAACAAATGTAGAATAAGTGATAAAATTTGGGTGATAATACTATGTAGCCTTATGGATAGCTGATAACCCTTCCTCACCCAAAATTGGGAATTGATCAAGACTCTTTCATTCTCAGTGGCAATGGATGATATCTATGAATTTGGAATGTATTCTTTTTGTGATGCCATGTTTCTTGCTACAAACATTGCTGCTGTGATTTTATGTGATTTCACTGTTTGATGATGTGCAACTCTATTTTGTTTTAAGTACTTTCTTTTCTCTTTTTTTCTGTAACTGAATAGGTTGTAAGAACTTCGTTTTCTCTTTTTTCTGTTACTAATTCTGTTGTTCGTACCTAATAAATTAGTTTTGTTTGCACGAAACCTGCTTTGTTGTGGTCAATACCTCTAGTGCATAGTTAAGGTACTAAACAAAATGTGCGAGACTGCAAAGACAATTAGGCAGAGTTCAGCTTAATTTTCACATTACTGAAGAGTTTAGAACCTGGCAATAGTAGCCAGATAATGAATTCTCATGGCAGGAGTGAAGTGGCAGATAGTAAACCGGAGAAGGGTTGCATTTAAAAAAGAAAACAGATGGGGAAGTCGACTAGTAATCAGGGCGTGATACCATAACATTCTTTTGCGATTTTTGAAATTTAATCTCGTAAAAGGCTAGAGATAAAAAAGTTATGCATAGGATAACTTAAATTCAGAATTCAATTTTAAATTTAAGTTATCCTTTGCATAACTTTTTTATCTCTAGCCGTTTACGAGATATAGGCACCCAAAATCTCAATGCCCTGCTAGTAATAGAGCTGAATTTCACCAGACCGCAGGGGGGGGGGGGAATGCCCACGGAGTCTACCTTTTTCACCAATAAATTTTTCGCCGTGCAAGGTGGCCTTGGAGTAAGCGACCTCAGCGCGCTACGTTTTCCATTTAACTTATTGTCATCTCCATTCGGTGATGATCAAAAACCGAAACCTGTGGCCGGAGCGTAGGTGTGTGTGTGTGTGAGGGGAGGGGGGGGAGGAAATTCTCGAACGCCCATCTACCGCTGCAAAGCCGCAACACTGACGGACATGCTGTGTAGGAGACGACCGTTTTTCCTTGCGCAAATACCGGCTGACAGACATCAATCCGGATGGAAAAATTGTTTAAACGTTCGACGAGTGCCAATGAGGTACTGCACATAGCATCAGTGGAGGGGGAAACTCGTCACTCGTCCTCGTCACCGGCGCAGCCAGCATCCTCGCCTCTCGCCTGTTCGCGCTCTGTTCACGACACGACAGTTCAAAACATCGTCGTTCACGACCTCACGTCGTCGTTGTTGTTCTCGTTCTTCGTTTCCGCGAGCCAATATGCCTTCAGCGGGGGAGATGGAGGCGGCTGCCGTGCGGCAGCCGAAAGATTCAAGGAGGAAGACGTAAGTAATGATGCCTAGTGCCAAGTCACACCGCGCAGCGCAGGTGCCGGCCGTTAACCTATACACGTACTCTCCTGGATATTTGCGATTTAAAACACATTGTGTATGTCAGAAATAAGTTTCTGGTAACAGGCAAGTGTCGGCCTCATTCAAATAAATTTCCTGGTCATGCCATGTCAGTCAAGTATTTAGAAATGCGAGATGATGAAAGCCGGATGGCCGCACAGCTAGCCGATCATTTTCCACAACTCTTCGGCCCGTATTTCTAAAGCTTGACTGAAAACGTCCTTGGTGCCGACACCCCGAGCACCAATGCCAAAGGGTTTTCAAAAATGTCAAGCGGCTTGGATTTCACAGCCGTTATAGTATTGAAGTTTTCGCAATAGTTTATCGTAACAAGTAGTATTATTTCTTTTAGTCGAATGCTGGTTTTGGCCTTTTGGTTCCCTTCAGATGAGTCAAAAGAATTGAAAAAAAAAAATACTACTATTAATGCCGTCTTTAGTCTCATGCTTTGTCTGTATGAAAAGAAAATAATTGCAAAACAGGGGCTGAAACACCTTCATGATTGCCTTCGTTTTTTATTTGCAGCGCCATACTCATATTTTATGGGTTGCTTGCCATTGGGAACATTGCCACGTGGAAGTGGGGGGACGAGGCCGACAGGGACCTTATGAGTTACTTGTCAGGCCTGGCAGTGGGTAAGTTATTGCACAGCTTTCTGATGTTATAATTTAGTTTCATAGTGCTGTCCTCACATAGCACATAGGAATAATGCATTCAGTTTTTAAGGCAGAACATTTATCTTACCATGATGTGTTTGTTTTGTTGTAGCGGCCGTCACTATATTTTAACATCATTCATCAGGGAGGAACTTTCTACTAGGAACTTTCACATTCCAATTGTAACATTGTAAAATTTTGATCGTAACATTTTGTATTGTAACATTTTGATAAGAATTGAAATAATCTTTATAAACCTGACTCTTTTTCTGACATGAACCTTAGACCCTTCTCATTCAGTAACACGGAAGGAACAGCAAAGAGAAGCTACTTGAAGTGTCTCTCTTTGTACTACAAAGCCATTATGTTAATTGCTATTAATTACACACCAAACACTACCCCAACTAAGAGAATAAATAAATTGATAGTATACATAAGCTGAAAAAGATAGCAATTCAAATCTTAACACACATTTATATTGCACACGTGAATTAGTCTTTTCCAATTTCGTTAACAGACCAAACCAAACACTATTCCAGGTAACAGAACTGAATCGTAACACACATATATACATTCTTGAATTCTTTCACAATTCCATTGTCAAAAAAATCATGATGCCCAAATCTGATCAGAGCGAGGCAAAGTAAACTGTATCCGTGACATTGGAGGACACTAGAGAATGAATTCTAGAAAGTCGTATCCAGTTCAGAACAAACAGTGATCCAACAATGAAAAGCTGCAGCAGAGCCATTAAAGGTTCAAGGCTGGAACGAAAAAAAATGGTAAGGAAAGGAACTTAACAGTTACGTACATTTCGCACACTAATCAGTACTTACACAGCAGGAATATGTCTCAAAGATTGTGATCGGAGCATGAAGTAGATGATGAACGGGATTAGTGCAGCGCAATAAAATGCCCTGGAAAGGAGCAGTAAAACGTTACCCATAGGAAACTGTCAGCAACGTCATTACTTAGTACAGGGACTTTTTGAACTTACCAAGCTAAATACTGGACAGGACACCATCCGGTGATGCCTGCAGCGAAGATGAACAGCTGGGTTAGGGTCTCAACTCTACACCTAGGACAGAAGAGGGTTCTTCAAGGTTTGGCAAGTAGCCATATTAGCAGATAATTAAGCATATTGAGGAACTTACATGCACAGATGCTCGAAGAACACGGTATTTTCCTGAACTTCGATCGTGCGCGTCATGGTTGACATTTTGCCACTCGACTAGAAGACTAGTACTATCAACGGATTTTCCAAACTATCCCAGCCGTGCACTAACAGCGACACAATAAAGCCGCTCAATTGACGATTGACGTGAGGCTCTGAAGCAGAAGCAGAAAGCAGAGCAGAAAAGGTTTCGGATTACACCTAGACGCAACACGCCGCCATCATGGAAGTGACGCGACACATGCGGGAGGGGGGGGGGGGCAGTTTGGCCGTCGCCACTCGACCGTGTTGGCCAGGGTTTAGCGGCTCGAAGGTCCGCCAGGAGCAGCCCCAGCACCGTCGACATGACATTACTAGGCTTTTTACACTATTACGCTTGTCGGGATTATGTTTTTTTTATGTTCATGTGAACATTAAAGGTTTCGAAATGTCGGAGATTTTTTGTCAAGAAGAAGAAGAAGAAGAAGAAGAAGAAGAAGAAGAAGAAGAAGAAGAAGAAGAAGAAGATGACGACGACGACGACGACTCGGTGGTTGACACAGGCGCTGCTGAAGGCTTCCGCGGTATGTAAACAAGAGCAGCCGTCAACCTATGCTCTATTGTTCTTCACCTGTGAATCTGCTGCGATTCGCCTCCGCGTTTCATATTCATGGACCGTAAAGGGTCTTGTCTCTGTTTTTCAACGGTGTAACACATCATGTGTAAGTGTTTTGGAAACCTGAACTCAGCAGCTTTAGCGGTTACATAACCTCTATGTGTCCTGTCTTGTTCATTGTTTTAAGACCATTTCTTGCCCTATTTTAGGTTTCTTGCAGCGAAAAATGTCCGTTCTAAGTGGGAGAACTATGTGAATAGATACAGTCGTACCTGTGATTGGAGACCTCCAAATCAGCCTTCCTGTGTGCTGAACAGTCTGAAGGAATTTCATGGCACTACAGCCCAAAACAGTTCCTACCAAAAAAGACACGGATGAGAGTATACCACTGCACTCTGACGTCTTAATATCTCACTAGGTTCACTGCAGAGCTGGCCCACTGTTGGGGCTTCATTGGAATCATAAGGTCCGATATGTTGGATGTTATTAACGATGTTGAGAGAAGCTCGAAAGAAATTATTGCACTTGGTTCAGTGGAAGCTGATACACTCTCAGGACTGAAGGATTATGAAAACTATTAAGATTTAGTGTACTTGTTTATTTGTATGCCAGTGGTTATTGATATGCCTTACAACCAACATGTCCGTGTTCAACATAGGTTGTTGATTTTGTTGAAATGGACATCAATTTCACCACGTAATGTATTTTGTACGTAACAATGTATGTATTCTTCCAGCTTCTCTTATAATGCAAGTGTTGGTTACTAACGTTTCGAAAAACTTTTACAGGTGGAGTTGCATCTGTTATGCGCAGTTCAGATGACAGACAAAGATTACGAAGCCAGCACGTCTCTAATTGATCCAATAACAACTTACAGCAATTTCAATGCAGTACCAACGAGAAACATCTGGAAGAAGTTATGGACTGTCACAAATGAGGTAAGTCTTGTGTTTTCTTTTTACCTTACTGTTTGGAATGTGTAGTTTAACTTGACAACTGCATTATGGTTGTGATTACATCAACAGGCAACAGAACTTCATGAAAGCAAGCCAAAGACAGAGGGTGCCTCCAGTCAGCAAGTCCACTGGGGCAACATGGCTACAATGATGTTGCATCAGAGCGCCATTCTCAAGTTTGGTAATTTACTTCTATCCTGAATCTGATTTGGATACACTTGGAAGATGGGCTGTCTTGTCGTATGATTCACTGCGAGACAATCTTTGTGCTTTACACCAACAGGTGAGATCATCACAGAAATATACCGTACAAGAACCTTGGCGATCATGTATGATCATGTATGATCATGTATGATTCAAATTAATGTCAGAGCAAAGCTCAATTTATCTGAGAGTCTTAGTTAGGACTAGTGCAAAGAAGTGAAGGTCAAGAGATGGTAGATTGGATAATGAGCTATGTGAAATAATATTAAAGAGAGTAAGAATATGCAGACAGGATTTTTAGCAAGTATTAACTGTACATATGTGTTGATACTTTTTTATCTTGTTGGTTGCATGTAAAGACCACCAATATTATCAGATAAGCTTTGTTTCAGTTCAGAGCCACTCTCTTAAACATTTAATGGAGCAAAATCAACTCATTCTATTATTTTTATTTTTTTATTTATTCCTGTCATTGAGATTTGAGAGCAGAAGTTGTTTCATGTTTTGTGGGAGGTCTAGATGCGTTCTCTTATTACTTCTGATGCAATTTTTTTCTGTATTATCTCTCTTGATTGATTTTACGCCTGATTGATTTTAAATTTCTTTTCAAAAGGTCTGTTTTGGTTGATAACAGTGTACTACAGTAAGTGAAAGTTTTCCAACTGAATTCAAAAATAGTTGAAACTTCAAATCTGCTGGAGGCTGTTCATCATATTGTTGTGGATAGTTGTTGCTATTTTAGAACCTTGCTTGTCAGAGTGCTGAATCATTCTGTATGATATCAAGGCAACCTCTCCTTCTGTTTCATTTCTAGCATTAAATGAGCTAAAATAGAAAATTAATGCTGACTCCTGTTTGCAGGTAATCTATATCTGTGTCCTTCTCACTTGCTTTTCAGCCAAATGAAGCACAATGAAGTAACGCGAAACATGTTATTCATCCAACGTCTCTGAAAATTTTCATATCTTTATTCCTTTAAAGAGAGTGCTTCCAGACCATTTGTATTACTTTCCAAATTATGCTCTGAGTTACTTTAACAAGAATTTAAGATATTTCTGCCCCTCGTCCATAGTTGATGTCTTAATTCTCTTGAATTTCGTTGGCAAACTTACAAAATAGGTTCTACCCTGTTACAAGTCAAAACCTGAAATTTTAATGAAAATTGATAATTCTTTTTGTGTGGATGCAATTCAGAAAGACCCAGAGTTGGATTTAAAGACAAAAGAAGGAATGGTATTTCGATATCATATTAACATATGATCATTTATCAAGTTTGGTGACAAATCAGACGCAACACCTCTGAGATAAGAGATCAAGGAAAAATGATAGAATGCCTTGATATCTCTCCACAAAACTTAGCAGTGAGTTGCTCTGATGTAAAACAAAGCTTCTCCTTTAGGAATGCTACTTAACTGTGCATGTGTTAAGATAAGAAGTTTGAATCCCTTTATGTCACTAATCTCTGTCAACTATTTTGTCAATTTTTTTTCTTTATATCTTAATCTTATGTAAAAGTGGTTCACAGTTTGATTTGAGTCTAAATTAGTCACTGTAGAAGTCTATTGCAAAATGATATTTCTAAATATGACCAAAAGACAAAGGAAGGAGCGGCATTTCAATATGAGACCCATAACAAATCTTCCAGCTTTCCTTTGAATGCAAGTGTTGCTTACCAACGTTTTGATAAACTTTGCAGGTGGAGTTACATTTGTTACGCGCAGTTTGGATTAGAGACAATGATTTTAAAGCCAGCAGGTCTCTAATTGATCCAGTAACACCTTCCAGCATTAATAATGCAGTACTGACAGGAAACATCTGCAAGAAGTTATGGACTGTCACAGATAATGTAAGTGTGTTTTTTTTTTTTTTTTTTTTTTTAATTTTGTTCACCTGACTGTTCAGAATGTGTGGTTTAACTTGCCAATTGCATTATGCTTTGATTATATCAACAGGCAACAGAAGATCATGATTGCAAGCCACAGGCGGGAGGTACCTCCAGCCAGGAAACCCACAAGCTTGCGGGAACAGCCTGCCAGTTCTCAGAAAAGTCGCTGATTGTGTTGTTTTCATGATCAAAGCTACTGGATATCTAGGAATCCGTAATGTTGCACCTTGGAACAGGCAACAGAACCTTATGAAAGCAAAAGCCATAGGCGGAAGATGCCTCCAGCCTCCAAGACCACTGGCCTTTGGGAACGGCAGCAACATGACAACACCTGGAGCAAACTTGATGACAAAGGTAACCTTATTTCTGTTTGTAAGTAAGCAAAGGTTGCTGTCGCCCTCAAGAGAGTGGGAGAAAGAATCGGTCCCAAATATTTTGGAAATCACTTCTAAATGTCGATTCTTATACGATTCATGTGCATATTTTCAAAGTTCAATTACTTTGGAGTCCGCACTCTCAGTTTTACTTTTAGATCATAGTTTGAGACGCGCTGGCATGAAATTAAGTTATAAGGATGAACTATTCTGAAAAATGACTTGGCGTTTTAGCCACTAATTGAGTTTGCTGATAGTCAGGTTAGTGAAGGCAGTGGCTGTGCAGTTACCATCCAAACACATCCCATAAATGGACCTTTCATAATCAATATTTTTAAGACCATTTTCTTTAGTCTTGCACCAGTGATTTGATAACCGTCCGCACTAATGATGGTCAGGTATAAATTCTTTTGCCAGTGTTTTGTATGTCAATGGGGCAAGATATTTGATTTAGTTGAAATTAGTGCTAGGTGACTTATTTTACCTAATATCAATTCATATTCTTTTCAATACCTTATTCATTTTGATCCTATGAATATTCTGGGTTACTGCAGCAACCTCATATTTTAGGAGGTTCCTGTGTTTCTAACTGATTTGAATTTGCTGTAAGTGTTGTATTGTATAGAGCCAACTGAGTCAGACAGTTACACGTCAGACAGTCAAACCACTAATTTTGCAAACATTATAAGTACTTCATTCTTTGCTCTTAAGATTTTTACAGCATGACATGGTATTGAATGGCCGAACGATATGCGTTCAGATTTATTTAAATGTACTCACCAATGACTGAACTATGCACCAGCACCTTGGGTGCGCCACTCTAATGGCGGACGATCGCGTAGCGTCGTCGCGTCGCGTCGCGTCCGCGGCCGCATCAGCTCGCGGCCGCGAAGGCAGTCCCCCCCCCTTACCCCTTTCCCTAGACGCTAGACGCTCCACACCCACCCCTCCTCCCCCCCACCCCGACGCCCGTCTCCCGTGCGATGTGCTGTGGGACTTACTGCTCTGTGAATTCCAGTTTTCGATGCTGCACGTTGCATGGGAGCTGTGCTGCTCTCGCTGTCCTCCGGCCGAATGAACGAGCGACAGCGAGCAGAGCAGCAGGCTGGCTAGCAGGGAGGCCGAAAATAACGATTACCCCTCCTCCAAATCCCACCGGCCAGGTGTGGTATAGGGTGCGCCGAAAGGTGTTGCTCAACATAGGGTGGCCATGAAGCTTCCTCTTCTTTGTCCACCTGGTGAAGGAGGGAGTACAGGTGTATACGGTACAAGTCAGGTGGGGGCCGTAGTGGCCCTGGCCCTCGGAGCCCCGGCGCTCTTCGGGCTGTAGCGCCGCGCAGGTAGGCAACAAGCCGGGCGGTGGCGCCTGCCTGCAGCTATTGCTTTTGACGGCTAGACCGCGTAGGATCGTAGATGCCTTTTCGGCCACGACCGGGCACGTCGGTGTTACCAACTGGGACCGACGAACACGCTAAGATTACTGAAGTGATTGATAACTGATTTACTCACCGCGTCCCACCTAAACTTCAGTCCAGCCTCAATCCTAGCGATGTGGCCCGGCTAGAAACTACTAGACTGTAGACTAGCGAGCGGCGCGACGTGGCGGCTGCCGCGACGAGCCGCGAGGCCTCCCTCCCTCTTGCCCCGCCCGTCCCGACCCCCTCACCCCACCCCCTCTCCCCAGAATGGAATCGACCCCACACGTGTTTATCGTCAAACCAATACGACTTTCGTGCCCCCTCTCACTCGCACTCATGGACTAGCATAGGCCTTCCCCTCCTTCCCTACCCTTTTCTCTCGCTGGTTCCAACTGTCTGTACCCTCTCGCCCTCTGTCCTCTGTCCTCTGCCCAGACGCGATGCGAGGCCCAGTGAGGCGGGAACAAACAGCCATTGCCCGCGCGAGTACAGTAACGCATTGTGTATCGAAAGAGAAAGTGCCCAGCACTACGGGCGGACTGGGCGGGTTCCGGGTTCATTCATGCGCTTTTACAATTACCGTTTCATGTCCCCACTTCTGTAATCTGGTAATCTCACTGTCCTACTGCGGCACCCCGCACCATCCGTCACTCGCACATTTCTTTTGTACCGCCAAGCGGCCTTCGGCGGTAGAGGCGCGCGTCACCTACCTGCCTCGCATAGCCCAGAGGCTACCAGCACCTGCAGCGGCAGGCAGCAGTGCAGGCCGCCGGCCTGCGATAACCGTGCGGCCTGCGCTAGCCCGGCGATCAGGCACGGGGCCGGCCTCGTGCACGGTGAGGCACATTGTCCGTCTAGACGCGACGCGCAGTCGGCGCGTTGAACATCACGGATTGCTGCCCCGACCACCAAATCCCCCGCGGTTTTGGTTTTCGCATGACGCAACGGCGTGTGGCACCCCCCCCTCACCCCCCCCCCTTTCCCTGCAGGACGCGACACTGCAGAATATCGCGTACCCGTGTCCGGTGCGCGTTCCGAGAACTGCACTGCTGCAGCTATGGACGGGGGGGGGGGGGGGGGCTCCAGGCGTTCTCCTGCCTGTACTCTAAATGTTTTTGAACAAATTTTGTACGAGTCGTCACAGTTTTTTGTGGACACGAACTTTTAGTACAAATTTGTACGCAATTTCGTCCGAAAAGGGTGAAATATGTGCAATATTCCGTACATAAGTTGTACGATTGGTTCATCTGCATAAAAAACTGTGATGTCTCGGACAAAATTGTGCATTACATTTAGTGTGTGTGAGAGATGCGCTCGCTGTCCGCGAATCCGGCCTTCTGATCGGTCGCGAGTAAACTGAAAAAAAAAAAAAAAAAACTGCCCGAAGCGAGGCAAGAATGGAGGTGGAGGGGGGACACCGCCAGGTCGGGATGAAGATCCGTTCTCGACGCTCCTTGGTTGCGTGTTGATGGAGCTGGAGTAGCGTTGTTAGCACTGAATGTGTACTTTAGTGTAGCAAGTTTGCCCTTCAGCATTTGGTGGGTGCCATCTATCTTTCTCGCACAGCGTTCAGAAGGATAGCTGAATGGCCCCCGCCTCCGCCCCCACCCCTTTTGGACTTGCCTGGCATTTGCAGTTTTCAAGGCTTAATTGTTGCACAGAGTGGTGAGGAGGCGGCGGCGGCGGTGATCTCGTCTCGCCGCTCGCCGTCTGGAGAAAGGAATCCCCCAAGGCACACCACTGCCACTGCCACCGACTCCTATCGGGTGTTGTGAGCCGTGAGCCTCAAATTCCAGGTGTGGCCATCTCAGGATCAATGCACGGAATGGGCTTTTTGCAGCATTGCAAACAGCAGCTGAGTGATGCGTCCCCTTGCTGTGAGGCGGAAAACGCCCGGCACTGGGCAGCTTGTTCGGCAGAGGTGCGTGGTGGGCTGCCTATCCCCCGGCCGCCAGGGGCTCCGCCGCGCACGGACTGGAGATGCTGGCCCACCAGCGGGCCTCCTTGCCCGCTGCGCCAGTGTGACTTGATGCGTTTACGCGGAGCAGTATTTTAAAGAGAGTTCGAAAAGAGGGGGCGATATTGATCATGTTGTTTCCCGGACATCTGTTGCATGACACACCCACGATCGATCGGTGCGGAATTCCGTCTCCTGGAGACGGAAGCCTTGCCACGCTAACCGAAGAATACATCTTTTAAAGTCACTGCTAAGGTCTTTTTATTGTTTCAGCGGTATCTAGTTGCGGTGATGGCCCGGATAAACTCGCACTCACACACTCACACTCAAACACACCCACACTTCAACAAAAACTCAATGTTAATGTTTATCGCAAACTGCGCTGGCAAGCTAACAGTTCAACAATTTTTGCCAGTTGACGGAAGCTCTGCGGCAGTGCAGGCTGCTATCACACTAAATTACTATGTAGTTTTTTGTGCATAGCTATGCACGAAACTGTGCATGCGTTTAAAAATGCACGAATTTCATGCGCAGCAACGCACATTTTCGTGCGTAGTTGCGCTCAAATTCATGCATTTTAAACGCATTCCCAGCTTCGTGCATACCTATGCACAAAACACCTAAACAGTTATTTAGTTTGATGACTGTGTTTCGAAGGTTAAAGAGCAGTTGGTATCCAATAATTTTTGTCACCGCGTCGCGGACAGTCCTTGTGTGTCTGCGCCGCGACTATTGCTCTTTGCGTGTGGCTTCGCGAAGTGGTGGCTTGGCCCCTCGGGCAGGCGCGGATCCAGGATTTTTCTGAGAAGGGGGTGAAGCAGTGCTTTTTTCCTACACACAGGGACAAAGAAGGTCTTGTTGACTAACCTCTAGGAGGCGTCTCTAGTTCCTTTGGAGGGGGTAACTACCCCCCCCCCCCCACCCCTATATCCGCGCCTGCCCTCGCGGCCGCCCTGCTGGGTAGGCTTCTTGTTCGGCAGAGGTGAGAGGTGGGTTGCCTACCCCACGCTCGCCAGGGGCTGAACTTGACCTTGAATACGGCGGAGGTGCGAGCCGGCCGCGGAACCTCGCAGCGGTGTGAACACCACGAGCACCGCGAACAAGGCGACCAGCGACTTGCAGCTTCATGCAAGCAGGCAAAGCAGGCAAGAAGCAGGCCGCGCAGCTCGCCTCGGACTCTACGCGCTGCCCTCGGCGGTGCGGGTCCACACGTCGACAGAGGCAGAGTGCTGTGTGAGGTTGGGTCGGAGGCGCCGACGCGGACCTGCGACACACCTTCGCCACCCAATTGCTGCCGTCGAGTCAAACTGCGCTGTGATTGGATCCGGCGCTGCGGCTGTCTCGCTAGCAGACGGAGCTTGTTTGACCAGACGCGCTGTAATTGGATGGGTGTTGGGTGGGTAAATTTAAATTAATCTAGCCGGGTGGGCCCGGGCGAGCGCTGGGATGGCGGGCGGGCTTGGGCACACACTCAGTTACTATGTAGGTTTTTTTGTGCATAAGCTATGCATGAAACTGTGCATGCGTTTAAAATGCACGAATTGGTGCACTGTGCACGAAAATATGCGTTGTTGCGCATGAAATTCGTGCATTGAGCAACGCATGCACAGTTTCGTGCATAGCTATGCACAAAAATCTACATAGCAATTTAGTGTGCAGGTAATTGTAACCGAGCCGCGTTGGACGCGCTAGAGCTTCAACAGGGCTAGTCAGCGCCGTCGTCCGCGGCGCACAGTGGGACAGAAGACCGTTGAGGCGGCCGAAGTCCCGGGCACGTTTTGAGCTCCAGAGTCGCTAAATGGGACTCGACTCGAACGTGTGACCCAACCAATGGATTCCTTGTTTGGAGAGCAAGTCAATGGTGGGGTCAATACCCTCCCACCCAATGCCGCTCTCTGCCGGCGGCCATGCACAAAAACTGTGTCTCGCACGCGTGGGGCGTTCCGTTGGGGTGCGAGTGAGACAGCGCGCGATGACTGTTCAGAATGAGACCTCTGCCCGGTTATTGAATCCAAAAGTGGACACTCTGCCGGTGCTCCAGCGCCATAGAGTCCTTAAGCTGTTAGAGAGGCGCGGGGTTGCCCAGTCCCGCCATCTTGTAACGAAACGGTGGATTGGTTTTTTGCTCATAGCTTCAAAACCATCAAAGCTAGAGGGAAATAGTAAGCGAGCCGATTGTAGCTTGAACGGGGAACTACAATCGGCTCGCATACAATTCGCCTCTAACATTAACGGTTTAGAAGTTATCAGCGAAAACATTCTCCGGTTCGTTACAAGATGGCGGACCAGGCGACACACCCCGCGGCTCTCTAACAGCTTAAGGACTCTACAGCGCCAGTGCTCTGTCCGCGGCCCTGACGCACTGGACGCGGTCCGTCGGGGTGGCGAGTGAGTGAGACGGAGAGCGAAACAACTCTTCAGAATGGCCCCGAACGGCTGGGCTGTTCTTTCAGTGGTTCGTGCCTGCGCGCTTGCCTGCGTGCGTGCGTAGGCTGTAGTGCGCCTTCTGGTGGCTTGGCGTGTATGGGGGTCGCTTCGGCCTGGCCCCGTCGAGCGACTTCACACATTCGTGTACAAAATTTGGACACATTCCCATATTGTTGAGGCAAAAACGCCTGTAACAAGGCAACACGTGTGACAAATACAGCAGAAAGTCCTGCACATTATAAGCGATTCCCACATTCACCGTCCACAAAATTTCACAGTAGGTCGTGCCTCGACGGCGAGGACCGGCCTCGACGGTGGGCCTGGACCGGCCGTTGTTGTGTACTTCGGTAGGCGCCGACCTGCCTCTGTGAGGTGCAAGGAGGCACCAGAGAGCTGCTGCCGGCGTGCCGGGTACCGGGTCGGGTTGCTTTTACGACCGCCTGCCAGTGCCGCCGCGTTGGCAAGCGAGCAGCGAGTGAAGCGCCATAAAAAAAAGACGAAACATGTTCGGAACGATCTGATTTCGGTAATCGGTAGATTTGAAGCCAGTTGACAAGACACGGTCTGGCGTACACCTACCTTGTAGAGCAGGTTCAGATCTACCGATTACCAAAATCAGATCGTTCCAAACATGTTTTAGCTAGAGAGCAGGCCTGGGCCAGCCTGGTTTCACTGGCGGAACTGCAGTAAAGCCTTTAGCATTTTTCAAGCGCCGCGCTGATTCCAACCACGAATATCAATCTCGAAATTTCTGAATTTCAAATAGTTTTAATTGGCTGAGCGATTAGCGACGCCAAAGCCAGTTACTTGACTGGGGTTGGAAAGTTTTGTCTGTCCGTATGTGTGCGTGCGTCTACAAAACAATGAAACCAAATGCTGTTTCAGCTACCCATGTGCCGAGTGGCATTGCATTCGGAAAATTTGCTGTACGAACTGTGTCGTGCCCGCGCTGGTCCATAGTGGCCGGTGTAAGTGAAATGAATGTGCAAATCTTCCGTGATCACGGCCTGAACGTCGCCGTTTGCTCGCCGCCGTCAGGTTGAGCCGGCTTCGTTGCTGTAACATGGTCACGGCAACGTGACAACGGCACTGCGGCCGCGACGTCATGGCGAGGCTCTGCCACAGACGCGGTTTGGTGATCACGGCCTGAACGTCGCCGTTTGCTCGCCGCCGTCAGGTAGAGCCGGCTTCGTTGCTGTAACATGGTCACGGCAACGTGACAACGGCACTGCGGCCGCGACGTCATGGCGAGGCTCTGCCACAGACGCGGTTTGGTGATCACGGCCTGAACGTCGCCGTTTGCTCGCCGCAGGATGGTTGCCCTGTCAACATTGGCGTGGCCTTGAGCGAGCCTTGTTGGCACGGCGACGTTGACGCGACGTAGCAGCATTGTCACGCGTGCAACTTTTCCAGCGCAAGGCGGCCACAATGTGGACGTGTAGTGGTCGTCGCTACGCAGGCGCCGCGTGGTGGCGGCAACGACGGCGGTGCAACGTGTTGTCGGCAATACCGAGGCACTGTCACAGCGACCATAACGCGGCAACGTCAGGCCCCGGAGGTGGCCGTCATGGCGCCGTGCAGCTGCCGGAACTACGTGGCCGGGGGGCACGAAACACCACGTAGCGGCGAGGCGTCCGCACCAACGTGACACATGGTACATTGCTGCTACGCTGTAGCGACGGCTCTGCGTTTGGTCTCAATGCGTTAGTCGCAGCACCGTCGCATTAATGTAGGGGCGGTGACGTAGGTGGGGTAACGTTTGGACAACACAGCTCTGATGTTTCCGACCAGACGTAGCGGTGGCCAGGCTTCCTGCAGTCAGATGTAACGTGAACTGGCTAACCAACGCTTACGGCCTGGTTGCCACCACGTCGCCAGACGACCGGAACGGGCCCGAAACGTAGGCAACGTACGGCTTCGTTGTGGCAACATGTCGGCATACAGTATGCATCCGTCGGGTCATCAGTCATCTCTTCATCACTTTCATCAAGTTACCTGTACCGTGTTACTTCAACATGCACGAGTCTATTAGGCTCTACTTTTAAGGAAAGAGAGCAAGGGAACATTTGCCTTATTGTATTAAGAATTTATTTTTCTTATTTTCATTTTTGTTTTTGAATTTGACTTTCTGATGTACATTTTTATTTTTTTATTGAAACTTGTCTTGAATAAGACTTCTTGATTGTTTTACTGCCACTTTGGAGTCCTAACCATGGTAAAGATTCATTTTTGAAATTGTGCTTGTGTTCTATACATACAAGAAATATGAACAGACTTTGATTGTTGCCTTGATAACTCCTTTTCAAATTTCTCCACAGGCACAGTGATGGATTTTTTCTCCATTTAATCATTTCTTTTTTTAAATACAATTGTGGTACCTATTTTATTTTCTTCATTAAAAATTGAAATGTCATTTTTGCTTTCTTTATTTTTATCTTCTTTGGTTTTTCTTCCTATTGCTTGATGGCATTTAACAATGCTATGTAGAAATTATAGTGATTATTCTTAATCTTCTATGTTAAGTAAGAAATGCTAAATTAATTTTTACCGGAGAAAAGATGAGTGTACTGTTATCTTGGATAGTTCTTATTAGGGGCCCAATTTGGCACAAATTAATGTTGTATACTTCAGCAACAGTGATTAGTCCATGTTGGACATAATATTCATTTTCTGCACCATTTAGTGCTACTCTGTACACAAATTCCCTGAGCTCATGGCACTGGAGAATGTGACAAATGTCAAATGTTGTTCATTCTACACTGCCGACAAATAACTGCCAAACAACCGAATGTTTTCTATTTTTATCTAATTCTCATCTACGGGTCAAAATTATGTTGGACTTGCTATGTAACCCAGTCATTGATTGCTGCAATATTATTAGAAAGAGTTTGAAATGTACAAATCTATGTATGGTTTCTTTTTATGATTATGATGTAGGATTTTATGTATATAGTTACATGTCTTGTTTTTGCTATGTGCAATGAGTTAGTGTGCTTAACTTCTAATTAATATTTATTTATGGAATTATATTGTTTCATAGTTCATGATTGTTATTATTACAAATGTAATATGAATATCCTTTGTGGATGTGAAGTACAAACCAAAGTCTAAGTGTTTCGTCATCATAAACAGCCTCACCCACACTCCAGCACAGCCAACACTTACAGTGCCAACTGCACAGGCTGAATACTCCCAACTTAGTACTGGTTACATGAACGTAATTGCAGGTGGTACATGCAAAGCGACGTCATATTACGCATCGGTACCAAACATTTGTTCCAAGTACATGCTTCCATCCTGTGAGGAAGGTGTTCTGATTAATAAAATTTCCTCTTGTGATTGGTAACATCTTTCATGGTGACATTGACATCCTTGTGTCAGGTGTCGGCTGCTTTGCATGGGCTGTCAGCTGAGCATTGCTGGCTAACAACTCACAACAGTTTGGTTCTTCAGTGCGGATTTTCAGCGTTTCTGGGACGACTGCCCTTTTTCCAACATTGCCAAAACGCTCCACACACAGCTGCCTGAGGAAAACAGGGTCCGGTCACTGGCAGAAAATGCACGATTATGAAGGTACCCTTTAACCTAACCAATCAAAATTGCAGTTTTATATCAATATCGGATCTAAGTGTCAAAATTAAAACGTGGCTGGCATCTAATTTTCATATTGTACTATTGCCCTGCAAAGTTCCCTCCCAAAATTAGCGCTCATTCACCTTTTGTAGTGGATGGCCAACGTTACTCTCCAGCTGTCACGAAGTGTCCCGCATTGTCACGCTGCCACGTAGGGTCACGCTGTCACGCACTGCCACGCACTGACTTGCAAAGCTAAATCATGTCTAAAGAAGCAGTTGCCTTAACCACAAAGAATCATTTTCAAATAGAAATGAGCCGAAAAGCGTGTTTTGGGGTTTGGCCTGTTGATCCCGCATAGTTTTGGCTTGATTTGTAACACAAACTTACAAAGAAAAATCTTGTGTAAAGAAACCAGTGCCTAAAACACAAAATCTCATTTTCGCATTGAAATAAGCAGAAATTTAAGGTTTAAGGCCTAGCCTATAGATCCCGTATAGTTTCGGCTTGATTGGTGACACCGACTCACAAAGATAGTTAAGATCGTAAGCAACAGGTGCCTAAACCACATAGACGCATTTTTGCATAGAAAAAGCGTGCAAAGCCTGTTTTTGAGCTTGGCCTGTTGGTCCCGCATAGTTTTAATGTGATTGGCGACACCGAGTTACAAAGATAATTCATGTCACAAGATTCAAGTGCCTCAACCACAAAGAAGCATTTTCGAATAGAAATAAGCCGAAAAGCGTGTTTTGGGGCCTGGCCTGTTGATTCTGCATTGTTTCGGCTTGATTAAAGACACCGACTTGCAATGCAAATGCATGTCTAAAGAAGAAAGTGCCCCAACCACAAAGACGCATTTTCGCATAAAAAAGAGCCGGAAAGCGTGATTTTAGGCCTGGCCTGTTGATCCCGCATAGTTTTGGCTTGATTTTTAACACCTTCTTACAAAGAAAAATCTTGTGTTAAGAAACCAGTGCCTAAAACAAAAATTCGCATTTTCGCATTGAAAAAGGCACAAATTCAAGGTTTAAGGCCTAGTCTACTGATCTTGTATAGTTTCGGCTCGATTGGTGACACCGACTCACAAAGATAGTTAAGATCGAAAGCAACAAGTGCCTTAACCACAAAGACGCATTTTTTCATAGAAAAAGCCTGCAAAGCCTGTTTTTGAGCTTGGCCTGTTGGTCCCGCATAGTTTTAGCTTAAATGGCGACACCGACTAACAAAGATAATTCATGTCACAAGACTCAAGTGCCTTAACCACAAGGACGCATTTTCGCATAGAAATGAGCCGGAAAGCGTGTTTTTGGGCCTGGCCTGTTAATCGCGCATTGTTTCGGCTTAATTTTTAACACCTTTTTACGAAGATAAAAATTGTGACAAGAACCCAATGCCTAAAACACAAACACGTATTTTCGCATTGAAATAAGCAGAAATTTAAGGTTCAAGGCCTAGCCTATTCATCCCGTATAGTTTCAGCTTGATTAATGACCCCGACTTACGAAGATGGGTAAGATCAAAAGCAACAAGTGCCCAAAATACAAAGGCGCATCTTTGCATACAAAATACCTATAAAGCCTGTTTTTGGGCCTGGCCTGTTGGTCCCGCATAGTTTTAGCTCGATTGCTGACACCGACTCACAAAGATAGTTAAGATCGATAGCAACAAGTGCCTAAACCACAAAGACGCATTTTCGCTTAGAAAAAAGCTAAAAATCTTTTTTTTCGGCCTTGCAGTTGGTCCTGCTCGATTGGTGAAAAAGACTACAAAAGATGATCTTTTATCACAAGCCGCAAAAGACTGTTTTGGGGTTTTGCCTGTTGATCCCGCATAGTTTTGGCATGATTTGTAACACCTCCTTACAAAGATAAATCGAGACCTGAAACCTAGAAGCACGGTCTTCCAGCGAGCTCTCTAAAACGACGGACTTCGTGGGTGCCCCGTACAACCACGGAGTTCCACAGGTCCCCGTAAAGTGACGGATCTCAGTCGGGCTGCTCTATAAAGTCGCATGTTCTCACGGGCTCGTTCTGAGAGAAATCCATATTCAATTTTGGATTGGTTGGATAATTCTAACAGGCGATAAGCATAATGGTTGTTAACATTGTGGAACACAATGGGACTTTAGCTTTCTTTTTGTATGTCTACATAAGTGTTACCTCGAGTACTTGTATTATTTTTGCGTAAAAGTAGGCGCCGGTGTCGCGTTTTGCTTCGACTCAAGACCTTTTAGGTGGCAATAACTGCTGTATATATTCATAATATTTATAATTACTACTCTATGCGCGGGTTAGTTTCCATGGCGAAGGCTGCAAAGTTTTTTTTTTTAGCTGTTGGACCATTACTTTTTTTTAATGAATTTGAGCTATGACTTAACCTTGTTTAACCTATCTCAGAAATATTATATAGTTTGCTAGGAATTTCACCATCTTCTTTGGGTTATTGTTGTTTTAAAAAGGGACTTTTGCATCAATAGTTTCAAATTCTGTGTTTCAGGATGTAGACTTGATTATGCACAACAAGAAGCGAGTTTTGACCCTTTAATATTTATGTTTTGATATATTTCTTGACTTCTTGTTTCTTTTTCTGTTCAGTAAAGTTTGGTGCCTTCGCGAGAAACGAGCTGCTATAGAGTAGTAGTTCATAACAGACAAAAAAATGATATTCGGGTTTAAAACTTTAAAATGAGATACCTTAAATTGTTGAACATCTTTAATAAATAATATTGCATGTTAACCTTACAGATTTGTGTCATTCTTCTAACTACAGAACAAGTAGTAAGATGCGTATAACAAACAGCAATGATAAACAATCTGGTACAGAATAAAAAAATGTTCAGTTCAAAGTAATTATCTTAAAACAAATAATAAAAGCAAGGAAAAATAATTTAGCACTATCTTTTAGTAACAGTTTGAAAAGCTTCAGGCGATACAATCTAAAAAACAACATTAGAATATTTATCAAAATCCTATTGCAGTGCAGTTCAAAATAATACAAAACAACAATATGAACCAAGTATTAAAATAATTAAATGACATCATAAATAATCATAAATAATCGAAGATGAGCTGCTTACTTCATCTACATCTTTTGCAGCATCAATGAGATCTCCGTCGACATCTGATTCTTCATTTTCACCATCTTCCTCCCTCTCATCATTGGCGGACTTTTGTTTGGCATTTTCAATTTCATCTTCACAATCAGTGAGGTTTTTTTCATCTTCATTGTCATAGTCAAACAAAAAATCATTGTCTGCTATCTGTAGCGCTGCCTCATCTTCAGTTTCATCATCTCCACTGTCAACAAGCAGCAACGGATTGTGCAGGGGAGGAAAGTTGAGGAGCCCTTGGTAAAAGGCATGCTTGTGTGATGGGATTACCAGCGCATTGCACAGGCATGCCAAGTCCTTCAGTTTCTTCGCTTTGAGCTGCAATGGTCCATCGAAAGCTTTAGGGAATTCATAGAGAGTCAAATTTAATGGCCGGCCCCTTTTGTTAATTTTGATTTCTTGTGAGGTGGGAGCAGTAAGATCGTGCCTCAAAAACACTTTTCCAGGGTATTCGTCATCAACTGTAATTTCCCTAACTTGTTTCCACTTCGCACTTTTGTTCGTCCAGCTCTGCAAGTCATTCGCTAACACATGGAAGTCCAAAATTTCAGAACCTACAAAATGGACATCATATTTCTTTCCCTTTCTTTTAGCCTTCTCAATGATTGGAACCAAATCTTTCGGTTCAAAAATCTGTTCATAACGAGCAGCCCTTTCTATTGTGGCATGCATGGAGTCTGCTTCGTTCATTGTGTGGCCTCGCTCCATAAACCTGTGAGTTATGGTGACATGCAGGTTGGCAGCTGCCCATGTGTAAGCAGCAAAAAGGTACTTGTTTTTGTTTTGGCCACCGCAATTGTCAGACCAAATGATGAATTCATATATTCCTTCCGATGCCTTCTTAGTGAGGAAAAGAAGAACACATGTAGCAATTTCATTAGCCCCTCTTTTTGCTTCACTCTCATCCCAGGCGTAACAATATCCCTTCTTGTAAGTTCTGTCGTATATTGTGAAGTTATATGTAGACAATTTTCTTTTGTAGAACACCATTCCAGCTTCTGTTTTGGGTAATGATATAACTTGCTGCAAATCCATGAGACAATAACAGACAGTGTCTTTACAAGTCTTGGCATATAATTCATCCTTCTTCCTAGCATCTTTGGCATTTTTTTTGTTCCTGATGTGCTCATCATACTTTGGTTTTAATTTTTTCTTTTGAGCCGGTGTGCCAATCTCATAGATGAGACACAAGTCACATCGGTCCTTTTTAGGCTTGTGAAATCCTAAATTGAATTTGGTGCAGAAGATTCTTCTATAATATTTTTCTGATTTAATTTGATCATCTGGTTTGGTTTTTACCATCCAAGTTTTGTAAAGCCTCCACATTTGTCGAATTGTCAACTGAGCAGATAGATATTTCCTCTTCGATCTCAAACGGCAGAAATGTGAAGGTACAGGTTTAAAAAGCCCAATGTGCTCTATAATGTTGTTGTCATTCTTCTCTTTTACCTCAGGTAGAATTTTGGCATGCCGACCTCGCTTATCAGGAGAAGCCAAAGTGATGCCTCTCTCAAGTTTTTTCATCTGAGTACGAACTGGACTCTCTGAAATTCCTAGTGTATCTAAAAACATTGTCTTGCAAACGAAGACCTGTCCAATTACAGGGAATTTGAAAGAATATTTTATAGTGTGACTCTTATGTTTTACGTCCTCTGCAACTAAATGCTGGGCAGGTTCCTTGATTGTAATACATTCTCTGATGTATGCATCTTGCCTCACCTTATCACCAAGATCCCAATATTTCTTAAATATAACCATTCTTTGGTCTTCAGAAATTTTTTCAGAACACTTGAAGCGGCAATTTTTACATCCTTCTCTAAGTTTTCTGGCTGGTATTAACTGTCCTTTGACATTATAGTGCTCCAGTCCTTTATTTAAAGCTTCTTTGGCTTTATCCTGTTTTGAAGAGCGTTTTTCTCGTTTCCTAAAAGTTTGTTTCTCTGGAGTATCTTCATGGAGTATATTTTCATCTTGTACACTGTCATTGTCATTCAAATCATCAGGTAAAGGGGTTGCCAGAACCTCTTCGGTCACAGAAGCAGCCATTGAAACTGTAAACAAAGCACTGCAAATTTTATGATCATTTGTAATAAAAAATAATGAATCATTAGAAAATCTTCAGAAAAATATTCTTACTGTCAATTTCTGGAGTCTCAGGGGGTGTAGGCGGTACTATGACCATACCTTGAGTTGCCAATATGGGAGTCGCAAAAAGGCTCTGAATTTCAAGGTCACCAATGTTTTCCATGTCTAAAGGTAGTACAATTGTATTTTCATTGACATCCATGCATTCTGAAAAAAGAAAAAGGTATGAATTTGAGAAAATAGTTTAAATTGATAAACATGATGGTAGATAAATTGTTGTTGACTTACCATCAGGTGCATACATTGTTGATATTGGTTCTGGTGTGAGGAAAACGCTTTGATGGTGTTCAACATCTGACAAAGAAGGATTACCTGAGAACATTAAAAACTATCAAATGAGGGGCATTGCTTTAAAATAATAAACCTACTGAACTGTAAAATTAGTAAAACAAAATTACTACCTTTGAAAGGTGGAGTCACATTAGAGCACCTTGGAGCTGGCAAGGGATGATCAGGGCTGACTTGGTGAGTTGTTGTTCGAGCCCTGGGTGTTGGCAAGGGAGGGCTGACTTGGTGAGTTGTTGTTCGAGCCCTGGGTGTTGGCAAGGGAGGGCTGACTTGGTGAGTTGTTGTTCGAGCCCTGGGTGTTGCCAAGGGAGGACTGGCTTGATGAGTTAGAGATGTTCTAGCCCTGGGACTTGGTTGAGGTTGAAAATTTGAATTTACAGTATTTGTTCTAGCCCTTGGCATTGGCACTGGGGCCACAACAACTTCCATTGCTCTGTGGCTGGGCTCTGGAGTTTCCTTGACTGGAGAAGCCACAGTAGCGGTAACCTTTGGTGAAGAGGGCACTGCGGTAACCTTTGGTGAATACGCAACTGGCAACTTGTCCATAGTAGTTGCAATAATCAAGCCTGAGGTCACACACACAAAAAAAAACATGGTTTACAGAAAATAATGATCAAATATTGATGTCAAAAGCTGCTATGGTAGCTAATTATTTAATAACAAGGGCAAAATACTAACAACAACAAAAATTTCATTGCAAACAAAAATTCTGTGGTGGATTTTTTTTTACAGGAGCGGCATTGCGTGACGAGCCGAGGGAGTGGACACTCCGCTCCGCTTGACGCTTCATGAAGGAGGTAAAGCGCTGGGAAAGTGCAAGTCCCGAGCGTCCCAACAACCCCTTGGACCAACTTCGGCAAAACGCCGACCGCACCTAGGAAAGTGCTTTTTAAGCCCCCTGCGCTTAAGCACACCTCAAGTGCACCCTGCCCTAGGCGCTTGGATAAGCGCCCAGCCAGACAGCGCAACTCCAGCCTCCATTGGAAAGAATTACTCACAAAGACCTCCCTCCTCGGTCCCCGCCAGGGGAACGAGGCGGGCACTAGCGTAACCAGCAAGCTGGCCTCACAGCCTAGCGTAACCTACTTGACATCGGCAAAGGATGCTCGATCTCAACCATCAAAAGAGAAAGAATCTTTCCAAAGACAAACCTCTTTCCAAAGACAAACCTTTCAGAAAGAAGGCTTTCAAAGACTCAGCGACCAAGACGAGGATCCAAATTCCTATTTCAAAAAAATAGAGAATCACATCCACCTCTCTCAACTCAACAATCCGAACTGCGTGATCAATGCCAGTACAGCCACTCTGATCACACAATCAGAACAAGACAACCTTGTGGACGTCGTGCTAAACAGCCCGAAAAAGCACAAACCAACTGAAAACACGTTCCAAGACGACACCATGGATCAAGACGTGGATGGAGCCACGACAACCAACATGCGGGGGCAGGACTGGCCGCCTCGCACCCGGGACATCCCCAAACCGCCTCCCGTTGTCATTGACAAGCCAGCCAGAAACCTACCGCTGCTGCTGGACGCACTCCAGACCAATCTGAAGTACAAACTAATAGCAAAAGCGAGGTACACTACGGTGGACCTCTTGACTTTTGACGAAGCAGACCATGACACCCTGATGGACAACATCAGCAGCACGAACCGTAACATCTGCTGCGAGGACCTCCTTTTCACTCATACACAACCAAGAGCAGAAGACAATTTCGCACCGTTCTCGCCCCCATTCCCACCGAGGTTACGGAAGACGAGATCATGCATGCCTTAAAGACCCAGACCAATCTTAAGGCACCACTTCTGATTAAGCGCCTGCCACGGCGGACCACAATCAGGAAGGCCGATGGCTCAATCGAGGATGGGACTGGGCCCAGTCTCTCCGTTCTCATTGGCTTTCCTGCTGGCGTAACCGTTGCAGACGTAACCGCCGTCAAGACGCTAATGCACTTCAGTGTCCGTTGGGAGGCGCCGAACCCAAGACCAGCACGCACCAACGGCCTCTGCAGGAAATGCGGCCGCTCCGGCCATCTTGAATCCAACTGCGGAAGGACGAGGAACTGCCTTAAGTGCGCGGGACAGCACCAACCTGGGGTCCAGTGCACTGGAACACCGCGCTGCACGGTTTGCAGGGCGGAGGGCCATTCATCCGAGGACGTGTTCGATGCCCAAGACGAACGCACCAAAAAGTGGGTTAAACTGCCCGTCTGCCCACGGCGCCAAAAAGAGGTGGAAAGAAACCAGCAGGCAGCTGAAGCAGCTGCAGCAGCAGCCGAAAGAAGACGCCAAAATGGTCCCCGGCGGCAACGAGGACCCAGAACAAGACAAGAAGACCAAGAAGAAGGACGAGAATAATTCCCTGATTTGCTCGTTATACGAGGCTACAACACCAAGCCCGTTACGCAAGAGAAGAACGCATCATTAAGCACACCCTCCGCGACGGCGCACGGCAGCGGGGCGCCTGCTGGCGCCATTCGAAAGCATCCCAGGGCCCAGTCCTTCGCCGAGGCACTTTCCAGTCCTCACAAGAGGCGTGCCACAGCATCATCCGGTTCTGGAAGGGAAGGGGAACATCACCAGATCAGAAAAAGGCGCCGCAGCGCACTGATAGAAAAAAGTACAGAAATTACACGGAAAATGTATGGTCAATTTTTTACCTGGACCGTCCGTACCTTGCCAACCACGGAGGTTCTGTACATGTTCTCTGTAGCAGTTTACATGAGATCCTTATGGGGACCACAGAGAACCAGTACGGAGGGTCCGTACCTTTTCTGTACCCCATTTTCTGTACATTTTCCGTACCAAAACACGGAATTTTTTGCAGTGGCAGGAGTGCAGGCCGCAGCAGACGTCGCCAAGACTCTACCTCTGCGCTGTCAACTGATTCCGAGACTGAAGAAACCAAGAAAGTGCGCTTTAAGCACACCAAAAACACCAGCCCATCGCCCCGGCCACCAGCACGAGGCGCCAGCCAAGCCACTGAAGAGGCGAAGACATCTTACCGTAACATCCTAGCCACGCTTAAGCGCACCCCCGGAGTGCTTAATGCAACGGTTACGCCAATTCGAGCAGCCGAGCTGCTTATGTATTGCTGGGAATCAGTTGTCCGCGGCGACCCGCCTGAAAAACAACTGCAGCAAATAGCCCAAACCTTCCTCATCATCCAGGATGGCGAACCGCCCGCTACTCGAAGCCGCAATGGAAACTAAGGCCCTCTCCATTAACATCAGATCCCTTAAAAAGAGGATCCAAGAGCTCCGGGACGTGGCCCGGCAACACCCAGAAATTAAGATCATCAGCGTCTGCGAAACTCTCATTAGGGACCCCGACAAGGCGGCCATAGCCTTAACTGGATTCCATCGACTGGACACGGCGGCGGAGGCGAACGGAGCCAGGCGCGGCCTTAGTTTTTACTTTCACGAAGATCTCCATGCGGAACAACTTATCCTTCCAGCCGGCCCCGTCGAGGCGATGGGCATCAAGATTGACCTCAGCAACGGGCGCAGCATGGCCGTCATCGGAGCCTACATCCCAGGAGAAAATCACGGGCCGCTCCCAATTCAACACCTGAGGGAGCTGATGGCGATCCACCCACGCACGCTGCTGATCGGCGATTTTAACTGCCGGCATCAGGCCTGGGGCTGCTCATCGGCAAACAGGCACGGCATCAACCTGCTGAATGCGCTGGACCAGCCTCGCCCCTTTGCCTGGCTACACGCCCTAAACGAGCCAACCTTGACTCCTAACCGCGGACTCCCCAGCACTCTAGACATGGCCTTAACGTCTTATGAAGCCGATCTGGATGTGGAAGTTCTTCACGGCATGACTTCGGATCACGAGGCAATTGCAGTCCAACTTCACGGAGAGCCGCTGAAAAGACCCGAGACAACCACCTTCGCCTTTGCCAAAGCCGACTGGAAGAAGTTTCGGGCCGAACTTGGCGCAAAAATCCAACTCCCGGCCCGCAGCACGACTCCAGAGGAGCTGGACAGGAAAACCGAAGAATTCACTGAGGCAATCCTGCAGGCCATGGAGGCCTTCATTCCCAAGAAACCGAAGCGAATCCAGCAGGAGGAGTTCCCAGACGACGTTAAGGCACTGTTTGAGGATCTTAAGCACGCCCGCCGAGCCTTCCAGCGACGCCCAACCGAAGCCCAGCGGGATGCCTACTTCGCGGCTTCCTGGGCGGCGCAGCGGGCAAAGCGGCGCCACCTGGCGGCGTCCTGGAACGGCGCGATCAACGACAACAAGCCAGGCTGGCGCCCTGTCTATCGCATAAGCCGTGCGCTTAAGCGCCGAACTAACAACTTTGTTCCGCCGCTCCGAGCCGCCAACGGGGACTACATCACCCAGACTGAAGAAAAACTGGACGCCATTGCCGAGGCCGTGAACTTCACGCCGCCGCCTTCCAGTGACCTGGATCTAATGCAGGAGGTTGCTGATTTCAACACATCTAAAGCCAGCTGGACACCCCAAAATCAAGCGGACAGGGTGCCAATTAAGCTGTGTACGCCCGAAGAACTTGGCCAAATTATTAAGGCCACAGCCAAGAATAAGGCCCCGGGGGCAGACCAAATCACCAACCAAGTCATCAAGAATCTGGGAAAAAAAGGAACGGCCATGCTGCTGTACCTTATTAACTCCATCTTGGTGCTGCAACATTGGCCGGCCTCCTGGAAGCGCGCCAAAACAATCCCGGTGAAGAAGCCGGGGAAACGCCGGGATGATCCTGCGTCGTACCGCCCCATTGCTTTGTTAAGCGCACTCTCAAAAATTGCGGAGCGCGTCTTGGCGGAGCGAATGCGGGCTGCAACCAGTCGACTCGGAGTCTTACCCGAGACGCAAATGGGGTTCATCAGAGGCCGCGGGACGCATGAACAGCTGCTACGTGTCGCCTCCCATATCCTCACGCAGATGGACAAGAAAGGCTGGAGTGTAGGGATGGCTGCACTTGACTTAACCAAAGCTTTTGATAGCATTTGGCACGAAGGCCTCCACCTAAAACTTCATCGATTCGGCTTCCCACTGCCGCTCCGGCTCCTGATACGGTCTTACCTGGACGACCGCTTCTTCCGCATCGAGGCCATGACCCTCGCCTCCGCCCAAGGGGTCGACAACTTCCATATTACCTCGTACGCGGAGGCTATATTACCTCTATATTACCTTATATTACCGTATATTACCATATATTACTGTATATTACCTCCATATTACCACATTTTTTTTATTTTCTTGTTTGTTTTCCCGATTTAACGCACACTTTGTCGTACTAAACCGTGATATTAATATGTTGAGCAATGAAGCTTCTCGTTGGGATAGAAAGGAGTTCGGATTAAAATGTCCGCACTAAACCTGAGACGAAGCTATGCCTAGTACACTCAGCGGATAGGTCGCATCGGGTTGCATACCTTGCTTGAGACAGGGGCTGTACTATCAAATAAGGATTATGTCCACATCGTACCAGAATTCTTACCAGGAGTTAAGATTTAAGCCTTTATGGAGGATACTTTGTCACGTTTTCAACTTATTTTATCGTATATTACCGATATTTTATTTGCGTACATTACCTTATATTACCCTATATTACTTATATTACTGGTAATATATACTACCTCGTACACGGCTTGAGGCAGTTGTCGACCCCTTGCCTCCGCCATCTTCTGGGCCAGGTTCGGCGTTCCGCAAGGGTCGTGCGTGGGGCCGCTGCTGTACATCATATACACGGCGGACTTCCCCCGACCCCCCGGGACTGTGGTTGCGCATTACGCCGATGACACCGCCATCCTCACAGCTTCGAAGAGCGTCGCCAGAATCGAGCGAACACTCAACACCAGCATCGCCGAGGCCGTCGCCTACTTTAAACGGTGGCGGCTCGTCATCAACGGAGCCAAGACGCAAGTCACGCTCTTCAAGCTGGGGAAGAAGAGGCAACGCCGGCTGACCCTGACGATCGACGGCGAGGCAGTTGAGGAAACCCCGGCCCTGGCATATCTTGGCGTAACACTCGACAGAAGTATGAATTTCTCCCGCCATATCGCCAACACCGCCAGCAAGTGTGCAGCAGTCCGTCAGATCCTCGGCCCGCTCTGCGGCAGAAGGAGCTGCCTTGGAGTCGCCGGAAAGCTGGAACTCTACAAAACCACCATCAGAACGGTCCTCACCTATGGCAGTCCCATTTGGGCCTCACAAATTTCCAACACCAGCTGGCGGAAGCTCCAAGTAGTCCAAAACGTCTCACTCCGAGCCGCGCTGGGACTTACCTGCAGAGAAATCAACAACGTCGACCTACAAGCAACAACAAGAATGCCCTGGATCCACGATCACGTCATCAAAATCAGCGCCAAATTCTATGAAAAAGTCCGGAACGCCTTCCCTGGACTTCTCCGGAATCCACCACCGCGGATCAAGAAATGGCCGCAACACTTCCATGAACCAAGACCACCAGACAGCGAGGACGATGCCGACAACCCGGATGCAGCCGGGCCGAGAAACATCTAGGAGCCAAGCAGCGCGCCGCAGCAGCCAGTAGACGACCCGCCCCATTAAGCACACACCGTGTGCTTAAAGCAAGTGCGGATCAGCAACTATCAACATCAAGGCGGACTCAAGAAACGACGCCAGCCGCTGGGAAAGCAGCTCATCACGCAGCCAACCAGCAGCAATCTGTCTCACGCCGTTAAGCGCACATGTGTGCTTAATGACGCCTGGAGACATACAACCCGCAGTACCCGTCCCGCAAGAGAACGGCGAACGCGAACAACCCGCCTGCAAGCAGTCAACCGCTCCAAATCCAGCGCCGCAGCCCCGGCGCGCCTCGCTCCTCCAGCCGCGGCAAGGGAGGAAAAATCCAGGAAAGGACGACCTCGATTAAGCGCACACCTGTTACGCCCATACGAGAAGACGCCGTCAAGCCCACCATCCCGGCAGAAGCTGACCTGCCCGACGACGCAGCCTCGTCCAGACAACTGACTGGCCGCTGTCTCGTCCTGTCAAATGACTAGCCAAAAGTCATGTCAGCCAGTCACCAGACCGCACGGATGCTGTGTGCTGGCCAACCAAGCGTGCCTGAAACATGGCTCAACCACGCGCTTTTTTTTCTCTTTCAGATCACCTTGGACGGGCCATGGAGGCCGCCATGCGTGCACCAAACCAGATGATCATCAGCCACCCGTGGCCGGAGGCTAGGCCACGGGTAGGTCTACTCAGCATGGGCTACGTCCAGTTACGCCCCCATATTTATTTTTCTTAATTATTTAACGGTCCCCTGCGTAATTATAGCCAACTGATTAGCTGGTTATGCCTAAATGTAATATGAATTTACCATGAAATTATTTTGAAATTACCTAAATGCTATTTCGCGGGTGCTAATCGGAACCGCTGTGCACAAACATTACTCTCTGTAAAGGGTTTCTCATGCTTTTTATGAATAAACTTTGTCAATCAATCAATCAGGAGCGGCATTGCGTGTCGAGCCGAGGGAGTGGACACTCCGCTCCGCTTGACGCTTGGCTAATGCGAAGGCGGAAAGGCAGTGAACAAGTTTGCGCCATACCTCTCACTAAGCTGCCGGAGGTCGCTTTACCACACAAGCCCCTTGCTTAAGCACACTTTAAGCACTCCCTCCCTGCACCCTCCGGGGCGGCAGGGCGGGCCAACCACAGTGGCCACCCAGCCAAACCTCAACCGACAAGGAGGACGAAAGGACTTCCCAAAGACTACCTCCGCACCTACCTTCGCTCCCTATACCTAGGGGAGCCTCAACAAACACCTGCACCTGAACCAACCTTCTAAACTGCAAGTCGGAAACGCCATATTCACGGCCAGAGCAAATAATCCTGCCGTCTTTATAGACCAACTCTCCACTGAAGTGATGAGTGGCACTCGATGGGTGCTATTAACAAAGACAGATGTCTCCGACGCCGCGCGAACAAAGACCGATCTCCTCCAGGCCGCTCGAACATAGACCGATCTCCCCGAGAGCGCTCGAACAAAGACCGATGTGACATTTTTGGCAAAACTGAGTTAAGAGTGGATTCTGGAGGTTTATTAAATTATCTTTTTTTTGGTATCCGGGTGTTAATGTCCTTTTCTGACCGGGAAACCCTGTATTTAGCGTTTGAAGAAGTGGCCGATGTCGCGGCTGTGCTCATCCCTCCCGCCAACATAGACAGATCTCCCAAGACGGGCGGCGGGAGGCGGGAGGGGCAGGAGCGGCCGAAGCGGTGGCGTGGAGTAGGAGGAGTGTTGCGTCTGGCGAAAACTGTGGCTTGACAATGAACAGGTAAGCCTGCCCGTGTTTTAATTTGCCAGCTTGATTTCGAATTCTCGCTTTATAATGACGTTAAGATGTGCAGTATTTTCTTTGAAGATGTGTGTTGATGAGAGCTTCCAATGCCGGGGGCGGGGAAGATAACCTTAAAAGCAATTGTGAAATTCCACTTTAATTATTATCCTATTTTACCGCTATGGATAAGTTTGATTGAATTGGGTCTCTCTCCTGATGGGTAGGACAATCTGTAAGCTCTCGTTTCAGCATAGTTGTGTTGAGGTTAGGAGTTACTCATGCTTTGTTTTGCCCTGAAATGGACAGAGAAATCATTTCTCAGTAGATTCCACACTGTCCACTTCTGATTCACAGTAAAATAACATTCTGTTTTGTTCTAGTTGAGAGGCAGTGAAAGAAATGTTTAGTCAGGGAAGGAAGCTGCTTGCAGCCTTGTCAAACCCTTCAACAAACTCAGGTAAATTGAATTCCTCGAACATGAATGTTACTTGTTGTGCCTCTTAAATTCATAAAAATAATAATACTTTTGTGTGCAGATCAGTCCAAAGAAAACTCTACGAAGCCCAAACAAAATCTGAAGCCAACCTCAGTCGCAAAGCCGTCTTCAGACTTGAGAGTCAGGCAGAGCTCGAGAAGCAGCAAAGAGGTTGCGCCTTTAAAGCAAACTGGTAAATTGAATTCCTTGAATGTAAATGCTACTTGGGGTGCCACTTAGATTGTTATAAATAATTATACTTATGTTTGCAGACCAGTCTAAAGAGAATTCCACAAAGCCTAAACAAAAGCAGAAGCCAACTTCAGTCGCAAAGCCGCCTCCAGACTTGAGAGTCAGGCAGAGCTCCAGAAGCAGCAAAGAGGTTGCGCCTTTAAAGCAAACTGGTAAATTGAATTCCTTGAATGTGAATGCTACTTAGGGTGCCACCTAGATTGTTGTAAATAATAAGACCTTTGTTTGCAGACCAGTCTAAAGAGAATTCCAAGAAGCTTAATCAAAAGCAGAAGCCAACTTCAGTCGCAAAGCCGGCTATAGTCTCGACAGCCAGGCAAAGCCCCAGAACCAGTGGAGAGCTTGCGCCTTCAAAGCAAACTGGTAAATTGAATTCCTTGTATGTGAATGCTACTTCACTATCACTTTGACAGAGTGACGAAGGTCCAAAAAAAGCCATTTTATTGATTCTGAACATTCTGAGCAGATTGTTACGAGCAGTGTTTTCATGACGGTGCCAAATTCTTTCCAAGCAGGGAGTAGGTGATCACTCATCAACTTGTCTTTTAACTGATTCATTTGGACGGACTTGTAAGACATATGATTAGTCTCTGTAATCAAAATGTGATACAATATTGTAGGCAACATTATTCCTTATGGGTTAAGACATATGTAAGTCTGTTCATCACCATATAATATATATTATAACCTAAATAAAATTGTTAATTTGAATAAGTTACATCAGGCAATTTTATATTTGTTATATATTCATATGTGTGGTGATGAAAAGACTTAAAATAGTCCTACACCATAAGAAATACTGTTCTCCACAAGACTAAATCACATTTTGATCACAGAGAGTAACCATTTGGCCTACAAGCCCGTCCAAATGAAAACACAAGTTAATGAGCGATGAGTTGTTGACCCCATTGTAGTAGCACAGTGGTTATATTACATTTTCTTCATATGGATGTTTTTGTTTCCAAATTGCTTGCAATAGAAATGGGACCGCACACAATGCACAGAGAATCACCTGCTTTGTGCTTGGAAAGAATTTGGCACCGTCATGAAAACACTTCTCGTAACAAGCTGCTCAAAATGTTCAGAATCGATAAAATTTCTTTGTAGACCTTCGTCACTCTGTCAAATTGACAGTGACTTGGAGTGTTGTTATAAATTGTTTATATATATATATATATATATATATATATATATTATATATATAAGTTGTTATAAATAATTATATTTTTGTTTGCAGACCGTTCTCATGAGAAATCCAAGGAGCCTACACAAAAGCGGAAGTCATCCTCAGTCTCAAAGCCGCTCACAGAGTCGAATGACCTGTCCATCATTGATGATTCCAATGCAAAGCCACCACAAAAGCGGAAGCTAGACCAGCAGCCAGGGCCACTACCCAAGAAAAGAAGGAAGGCTAATCCAAAATCAAGCAGTGATGCAGCTGATCATGAAGACAGTACTGGTTAGTGATTCCAATTCATTCCCAACCTTTTATTATCAGTAATGTGTAAGCTTACACTAATAAAAAAAAATATCTACAGGGAACACTTCTGACCAATCCTTTACGCCCTCAGAAAAGGTACTGTTGGATCCAGCTTGGCTAAGAGATGGGAACAGGAACAGGGACCAGGTGGTTGAGAATGGATTATTATCTAGTGGTGTTAGAAGAGGCATCATTTTTACTGCTACTCCAGAAGAGAGACACCCTAGTGAGTTAAAATAAGTTGTGCATCATAATTTATTTTGCTTACTCTTTGTCAGGCATGATTAGCACCCTATCCTTCTGTGTCTCACTATTTATAAAATAGTTAACATTGTATCATTTCATTTTTTTAGCAATGAGAGCAGTGAAGCAGTGGCTTTTGAAACAAAATGATGAAACACCACAAGGTTAGTAGTATGCCCACACATCAAAATATGTCTTGTCAATGGAAAATTGGTGTACATATAGTGGTGTTCTTTTTTTTAAATTTTCACAAATATGTGCAACATCTGTTAACTAATTTTCTATTTCTTTTCAAGATACCACCCCAAAGCCTGATGGAAACAAAATCAACAATGAAGCCTTGGATACTCTTACTGAGACTACCCCTGATCAGCCAGTGCCAGAGAAATTAATTGCAACACCACAGAAAAAAGGAGGCAGCAACAAACCTCAATCTTCAATTCCTCTCTCTGCACAAGGTTTACATTTTTAAATATATTAGCAATCTTTGTGTTAATGTTTCTGTAAGTATTTTACTTTAATTTTTTTTTCTTCAATTTCTTTTAGGTCCTAGAAAACAATTGTTTGATGAATGCAGTATTCCTCTCTATGAAGAGCTTGGACCACATAATGTGACACCAACATCAGTTGAAGAGGTGGAAACAGAAATTTTGTCTGAGACCGTGATACTTGAAGAACTAATTCCTTATTCAGAAAATGTGGCTCTCGAAAATTTAATCCCATTGAATGTTACCTCTGAAGAAGTTGTTCCAGAGGGGAATCTCATCTCTCTAGAGGTATTTCAAGAAATCAACCACACAGAAGTGCTTCAACCAGTCAATGTTACGGAGGAATTCATGGTAGAAGATAACTTGAATATTGAACAGACCGATGAAATTGATGACTTAGAACCAAGAAATCCAAGTAAAAGAAAGCGGAACAATACTCCATCTGATTTGCCCCTGACCAGGAAACGAAAACCGAACCCCTCTACTTGGAAAGCAAACCAAGCGAAATTAGCCTACAATTCAGGTGTTCCGCATGTCAGTCTTAGGGGAAAGCAAAAGGCGGGAAGAGCAATAAAAGATGGATGTGCTAATACCTGCCGGATGAAATGCCAATCTCGTATATCTCCTGAAGTCAGAATGCAATTGTTCGAAAAATACTGGGGCTTGAAAGATAAAATGCTGCAGTGGTATTTTCTTTCAAAGCTGGCAAGCACTGAAAATGTGGAGAGACATAAAGTGCTAAGTGACGATGACGACATATTTTTCAGGAACAAGACAAATCAGTATTTTCTCCCCGACAGCAACAAAAACAGGATTCGAGTATGTCAGAAAATGTTTGTTGACACCTTTGATATTAGTGTGCGAGTAGTGAGGACTGCTTTGTCAAAAAACAGTCCTGACAAAAGGGGAAAATATGCCCACACAAAAAAAATCTCTGCAGCATTGGTTGACGGAGTGAAAGAGCATATCAAGAGTTTCCCAACGGTGCCAAGTCATTATTGCAGGGCAGACTCTAATCGTAAATATCTTGATGAGCACTTGAATGTTGCAAAGATGCACCGCCTGTACCTGATGGTGAAAAATGTGAAGGATGCAGATGTGGCCACTGTAAAGCAGTACAGGGACATATTCAACTCATATTTTAATCTAAGCTTTTTCCAACCGAAAAAAGATCAGTGTTCTCAGTGCTCGGAGTGGAAGAACACAGAAGAGCATGCTGAGGAGTACCGGTTGCACCAGGAATCGAAGAACACTGTGCGAGACCTGAAAAAACAGGATAAGATCAGAAGCAGAGACAAATCCACCACCAACATCAGAGTTCTAACATGTGACTTAGAAAAAGTACTGTATTGTCCCAAAAGTGAGCTGGGTGAGTTTTATTATAAGAGAAAATTGTCCGTCTACAATTTCACAATATTTGACTGCACTGTTAAGGAAGGCCACCTGTACGTTTGGGACCAAACAACAGGCAAGAGAGGATCAGATGAGACTTCTAGTTTCCTTCAGCATTACATTGAGACTGTTGTTAGAACTAATGCTGTAGATACCATCATAATATACAGCGATTCGTGCGCAGGACAAAACAAAAACCAATTTTTGTTTACGATGTACTACGCTCTTGCTATGAGGCTGAAAATTACCATCGTCCACAGGTTCCTTGAAAAAGGACACACGCAAATGGAATGCGACAGCGTCCATGCGCGAGTTGAGAAGAAAATCAAGAAGCAGGATGTCTTTGTCCCGTCTCAATATTACGGCCTTATGAAGACTGCAAAAGTAAAGCATCCACTCTACCAAGTACATGAAGTTAAACAAAATGAAATTTTCAGCTACAGGACACTGGCAAAGCACCTAAAGTGGAGCAAGATTCCCATCTCCAAGTTGCGAGAAATCACATTTGGGTCAACTGCTGGCAGTATCAAGTTCAAAGAAGAATGGTCAGAGCAAGATAAAGAGGTTTCTATACTCGTTAGACAACAAGGGAGGAATGTGAGGTGGGAGACTGTAAAACCAGTGGCATCTTACACAGCAAAGATTCCTCTGAAGCCCAAAGTGGCCAAAGATATAGATTGGTATGTCAAGAAGGGACACATACCTCAACAATATGTTCCCCTCTACAAACAGTGGACCGAGGTAGCTAGGCAGCCTCAATAAAATGGTGAAGAAAATGAAGAAGATGACGTTCCTGTTGAAGTTGTTCCTCAAGCAAATGTTGTCCATAATCTGATGGCAACAGAGTATGGAGACGCAGAGCTTGAAGCAGCTGATCCATTCTTTGGAGCTGATGATGTGAATGTTGATGATGATGATCGTAGAAGTGTTTACAATGACAGTGATGAAGGGGATGATGTGGAGTAATTTTTGTGTACTTTAATTTTCAAGACTGATGATTGTGTTAGTTTTTTTTGTGTAATGTGTTAAGTTTTGATCTCTAGCGAGTTTCACCTCTGTAATCGGAGCTAAACTTCTAAATGTGATTTTTATGGCATTTCCTGTGCTTAGTCAAGCTTTGCAATTGTGATGCTTCTTTAAGTTAATTTTAGTTGTTTGATTGTAACTACATTGGAAATAGTTTTTCAAAGTATAAATGTTTTTGTTTTTAAATTATTTTATGTCAAAATAATTGTACTCATTGTGATTTGTAACTGATAGTCTGATATAAGTCTGACATAGAACTGGTTTGTGGTTTTTATTTTTAACAATTTTTCATTTAGAGGAAAAATGAATACTCTGGCCCAAAACCTTCAGATGAATGACTTACTCCAACCAAAGTTGTCAGTAATAAAAAGATTTTAAATTAATTTTTCCTTGAGTAAATTTTTTTTGGCAGTTCCAATTTTTTTTTTATGAATGCATTCTTCAACAAGTTCTAATTTAGAAGTCATGAAATACACCCACGTCATCGATGCCTTCTGGCCGCACACGGTGGTGACATCGCTTGCGAGGTAGGCAAAAGATGTAATACCGTGTCCGAGGGGTTGCCTACCCTGAAGGCGCTCCATCTCCGCTCCCTAGGCAAAGTAGTCCAAAGGGGGGCAAGGCGAATCGGTCAGTAGACAGAATTTACAAAAAAAAAAAAACCACCAACATTACAGCCCAATATTTCTCTTATCTCTTTACTGCAAATGCATTTAGAAAAGCCTGATAGAGCGAGTTTGGTTCCCAAGACATAAAGGGACAACTTTGCAAAAGAGACTTAACTTGAAACTTCAATATTTGATTTGATATGGAGCCTCAAACTTTAATTTCGCTCCTATCAGGAATGACTCAGATGGAGATCGGTCTTTGTTCAAGCGCTCTCGGGGAGATCGGTCTATGTTCGAGCGGCCTGGAGGAGATCGGTCTTTGTTCGCGCGGCGTCGGAGACATCTGTCTTTGTTAATAGCACCCATCGCACTGAGGAGGACGACAGGGTAGAGCTATATTCAGTTAAGCGTTCGCCCGATCGTTCGCCCGTTCTCCCAATCGCTAAAGCGAACGGTCGGGCGAAGTGACGGAGAGGGGGGTGACCGCTGGAGGCTGACGACATCTAGCGGTCGGTAAAGGAACTACGTCAACGCTTGCGCTACGCCAGTCATTTGTCTTCGACCGACCACTCCACTGATATCCGTTTCGCGCTCTTTCCTTTCGGCGGTGCAGTCTTGGTGAAGATTTGAGGCGTTTGTCTTCCGTATATATTTGTATCATGGAGGATTACGTTTCTTATCCCATCCTTGATAACGATGGCTTGTATTATAACCTCTTCGTCAAGAAAGATGAAGTGGCTGTTTTGGACTTGTGTAAGAATTAATTTTGCTGAACATAACCTGCTCGTACACCTGCCGGTCTCCTGTAAGCTTGTAGTTTGTTTCATCTTCAGATCCCTTAAAACGTCACAATGCGCTCCAAGCAGCTAAAGCAGCAGGGGTGCCCGGGGTGCGATACTCCTTAGACAGCACGTCTAAGTCACCTGAACCTGTCCAAGCAACGTCCCATGACGGTAAGCCAGTCTTGTATCTTCTCGCGGCATGAATGGCATTCTGCAGCCACCAGCGTGCTCATACAATGTATTATTCCTTGTCGCAGGGAACCAGCCAGGCCCATCTTTAGGAGCCATTCCTAAGAGGGCCACTGGCAAATATGGGGCCGTTTGGGGTGACAACACCCCAAAACTCTTAGAAGTAATGAGTGAGAATCAGGCACTTTTTCGTACTAAGAGGATAAAAATTGAAGTTTGGCAGCATGTAAGCGACAAACTGTATGCTTTGAACCTGGACTTTAGTGCCGAACAAGTGAAAGAGAAGATGAGAAACTTGAAGAAAACCTTTGCGGAGGCCAAGCAAGGCAAACATGGCGGTACGAATTGGCCCCACTTTAAACAAATGGAGACGATCTACGACCTGCCAATAGGAACCTCATCAGCTGTTCCTCCGATAGAGGCCCCTACCAGAGTGCAACAGACTGCCATTGAAGTGCCAAAAGTCACAGCTCCCCTAGGCTCTACTTTCAGTGAGTATAAACACTGTCCTCTTGTCTTTTTTAAGCTTACTTTCTTGTGCTTTAATTTCAAAATTTTGTTTCAGTTATATCGTCTGTGCCAGCTGATGAAGCCAATGCCACATGGGATGATGAACTTCCTGCTACAAATGATTTTTTGCGTAAGTATTAAGTAATGCACATACATATTCTTGTTCATGTGTCACAGGCATTAATTTACTTCATTGAATGTACCTTTAGGGCTTTCATTGAGGGGCAACTCTGACTCCAATCATGGTAAGGAATTTAATGTATGTTATCAAGTGACCGACCATTTTTTTAAGAAACTGAATGTTCAACATGGGTATTTTGTTTGCAGGTGATGTTGCATTTGGAGAGCATCAATCCGATGATCATGAATTTGCTGTTGCTGAGGCTGAGGAACCCCTCGGAGACCTTTCATTTGGCCAAGCCCTCAGTTCCACATTTGGTAAACATTGGAGAATATCATGCCTTGGATGACATACTTCAGGCGGCATTGCCAATATTAAACTATTTTCTTTGAATTTATTTGCAGTTTACGTCCACTGTAAAGCAGCAGAATGCCCGTCAAACTGACAACTCTACTGTAGCAATTAAAGCTGAAAATTTGAATGAAAGTGAAGATAGTGTAATTTTGAGTAAGCTGTGGTCTATATACTGTTAAAGGCTTCTTGTTAATGGCTCTGCTTTCTGTTATTGACTTATCTTATCTCCTTCTGCAGTAACTGACTCTCCACCTGTTTTTACTGGCAATTCTACTGCAATCAATGTGAAAGCTGAAAAGGTTGACGAAATAGATCTTGGTGAGCAATTTATTAGCTAATAACAGTGGCGCTTCTTATCCTGTTCTTTGTACAATCTTCTGAATTGTGTCTTTACTTTTGCAGTAAGTGAGTCACAGCCTCCTTGCACTCCCTCCAAATCAAAACACCTGGTGACTCCCAGTGGTTCTCCAGCTGCCAAAATCCACACCACTGGACCTCGAAAATCTACAGGTAAATTGTTTTTTAAAAAAGCAAATTATTTCTCCTTCTCGTTTTCCTCTGCTTGCCTTTAATAATTAAGTTATTTTTATATCCGTCCGTAGGGAAGAAGTCTGCGACTCCAAAGAGGAAGCTGCCATCGAGATTCTGGACTAAACAAGCTGTTGATGCGTTGGTGGCTGAATGCGTCCTTCGGAAGAAAGAGGTGCAGGGGGAAAGGGTGCCCCTGAGAGTGTGGCAAGAAATTAGTCAGGAATTACAAAAGAAAGATTTCAACTATAATCACGAGGACTGCCGTTCAAAATTCATGACCCTGAATGAGTTCTTTCATCACACTTTGCTCCCTGCTAAAGGATGCATTGGAGGCATCATGTGGTCACATTTTGAAGGATTCCTGGACATACATGACGTATTCAAAAGACTTTCTAGAGGGATTGAACCTTTCTTCTGCTCCCCGGGCTGAACCTTGTGGTATGTTTCTTGTTTACATCCTATTGTTACTGACTCACTGACACAGTGGCACATCAATTCACTAATGCAACCCTCCTCTTATTTTATTAGGTAATGAGATTTGGACTCCTGCAGCAACTTTGATGCTGCTGTCGGAGTACTCCAACAGGAAGCCTTCGTTTGATTCCACCACCTCTGGCATCAAACATTCACTGCTGTTCCATGAAATTTCTGTGGTCCTGCAAATTTTTGATACCCCTGTAAATGCTAAGCAGTGCATGGACCACATGAAGGAACTCAATTCGGAATTTCGCAAGGAGTTCGACCGAATGGGCAGGGGTACAGGTCAGGCCCCTACCACCTTCCCCTACTACGAACGAATGCTGGAAATATTCGAAGGGAGTCCCACTCTCAAAGCCCCCTTCGCTCTGTCAGCGGGGAGGCAGCTGAAGTACACGATAGCTGGGGATGAGGCGCAGGCTCAGCAAAGGACATCGAGAACCAGAGCAACAAGCAGTGACACTGCCGGAAAGAAGAGAAAGAATAAGGTGCCCATTTACAAACCTGTTGATAACGTGAAGAGCAACTCCCTTCAAGATGAGGTGAGGCTCATGAGGGAGAGCTTTGAGGCGCGCAGTCAGAAGAGACTGGAAGCGTTGCTTCAGTTGGTAGAAAATACCAAAAAATAAAATAATTCCAGTAAGTGAATTTGTTTACCTCCTTCAGCTTATGGCAATACTGATTATTTTGTTACATAACTTCAAAATTATTGAAGTGTTCATTATTTTATGTTTTAGTACTATGATTTTTCTCTTTTTATATCGTGACACATTGTTTCTAATACATAAGTGTATTCATGTTTTTTTAAGTGTTGAAAACAGTTGTTGTTTACAAGTTGTGTGTACTAGTCAGGTACAAGTATTTGGAATTGCTGTGACTTATTTCTATTTGGAAGTGTTACTATGACTGATGTAATGTTTTATTGGTGTACTCCAGTATGTTTGTTTCTTTATTTTTAGTTGTAATGTTTTCCAAATAGGTAACTTTCCTACTTACTAGTCAGTAACATTAACAAAATAATGATGACTTCCTCATGTCAAGTAGGAGGCCTTGCAGTGTTAATTTGTTTGCAAGTTCCTAAATATTTTTAAGCAGACTGAATGCACAATGTATGTACCTAATGTTCACAAGTTTGTTACATGTTTTGAGATGCTGCTATTTAAATGGACACGTTTTGAATTTAATTGTTTCTACCTGTGACTTATAAAGCAGTATGCACATCTGCTAGTTCATTGTAAATCTACAAATTATAGCACCACACATGTGTTCAAAACATTTTGTGTTTAGAAGTATCTTGAATTGCTGTGACTAATGCAATGTTTAATTGGTGTACGCCAGTATGTTTGTTTCTTTATTTTAAATTGTAATGTTTTCCAAATAGGTAAGTTTCCTACTTACTAGTCAGTAACATTAACAAAATAATGATGACTTCCTCATGTCAAGTAGGAGGCCTTGCAGTGTTAATTTGTTTGCAAGTTCCTAAATAATTTTAAGCAGACTGAATGCACAATGTACCTCATGTTCACAAGTTTATTGTATGTTTTGAAATTCTGCTATTTATATGAAAGAAATACATGATGTTCTGAATTCAATTTATTTTATCAATGCCTTGACCCAATAGTTACAGATAATGAGCCCAGAGAACTCAGGTGAAATCTTCAATTTATAACACTGGTCAATAAGAATACAGTGCACTTAACAAAATTGGAACCACCACATTGAAAACATAATGACTATTTACAGTAATTACCATCACAATTCAATCATCACAATGCAATTATAACATGCGCACACAATTTGCTTTAATTATTGTCCGGATCATCAATGTCGTGATCTTCATCACCTTGCATCTCTTGGAAATCATCTAGATGGTCCATTATGAATTTCCTTTTAGCCATCCCTCTTGCCTGGGCAACCATCATTAAATCCTCCTCCATGGCTGCATCCAGTTCTCCTTGTACAATGGGTTCACGACCCAAAATCTCATTTTCAGCAACAGGTCTTCTAAGTTCTTGTTCCTGCAATGACATTGCAAAGACTTGCTTACAAAGGGGAAGTTCAGAAAGAACACTCAACTGATTGCAAGGCACCTACTTACCTCCAAAGCTTCTCCATTGAGAATCAAAAAATTGTGAAGGACGAATGATGCTGTCACATGGTCAATGAGGTGAGCCTGGTTTCTCACGTGCATAAATTTTAACCTTCGCCACTTTTCCTTGGCCCTGCCAAAGGCATTCTCCACACGGACTCTGGCCTGGGACAGTCTCTATTAAAGCGTAGCTGTTCGTCTGTCAGATGTCCATCATTTCGGAAGGGAATCATCACCTGTAATCAAAGGAATAGAAACCAATAAGCTGCAAAACTTAAAATAATTAACATGTACATAACACGTATCAAACAAAATACACACATAGTCTGTCAAGACGTAACCACCGTCACCAACCAAGTGCTCCTCAATGGTTCGGCGGATATCACCTCCAAAGTGCAGGTCCTCAAAAAGACTGCTGCGTCTGAAAACTCGAGTGTCACTCATGCTACCACACTCTCCTACATGGATATCTCGGACAAGAAGTGTACTGTCGACAACAGCCTGAACAAGGATGCTGTACGAATGATGTCTATTCCTGTATTGAGCGGCATCTTCAACTGGGGCGGTGATGTACACATGGGTACAATCGATGGAGCCGATCACTTCAGGAAAACCAGTTGCTCTAAACCATCGTTCCTTAATCACTTGCCTCTCAGCAGCGTTTGGCCAAGAAATGAATTGAGCTGCCATCTCTCGAAGCCCTTCAATAACATATGAATAAAAATAATATAATGTGCCAGGGACGAAACCAAAGCGGAGGGCCACACTACGAAAGGTATCAGGTGTTGCCAGGATCCAGATAACCGTCAGCATGATGTCTCTGAACGGTGTCCTTTCTCTCCTCAGTCTGCCTCTCTCAACCAGGGGGTTTTCTCACAGTTTGGGTTAACAACTGCCAAAACAAAAAGACATTACATAATCCACGTACGGTCCTTAGTAATGGGTTATACAAATCACCAAGGGACTCACCTCAAAAACAGGTGTTGACATTCGAAAATGTAGCCTGAAGCTGGCATCCCCCAACTGATGGTATTCATTAATATTCACGGTAACTTTCTCCCATGACGCACCAACAGCGTTACCTGAACAGACGACATAAATGGTAAAAAATAAAGATGCAGCTGACAGTTGACTACTAAGTGATAATGAACAGGTTAAATGTCCAACCTCGCACTCCATCCTCCAGCTCCATCAATTCTAGAGCGGCAATTTGAGCCACCATCATCATCATTTCTTCCTGCTCTGCCTCTTCCTCATCATCAATCACAGCGACCAAAGCAGCTATTGCCGCAGGATCCATCACTAAACACTCAAACTTGACCTGGCCGGTGTTCACCGTTTAAAGAACGGAAATCAGTGGAGTGGTCGGTCGAAGACAAATGACTGGCGTAGCGCAAGCGTTGACGTAGTTCCTTTACCGACTGCTAGATGTCGTCAGCCTCCAGCGGTCACCCCCCTCTCCGTCACTTCGCCCGACCGTTCGCTTTAGCGATTGGGAGAACGGGCGAACGATCGGGCGAACGCTTAACTGAATATAGCTTTAGTGGTTTATCACGCCATTCCTTCCATTTACAGGCACCACCTATAAGGTGAGCAATATCCAGCCTAAGGTATGTTTTTGGCAGTGGTTTCTCATCAGAAAGATTTTGAATGCACTTCTCATAATAGTCAGAGAGACTTTTACATTCACAGGTCATGGCAACAGCATTTTTCAGAGCTTTAGAATTATCTATGGCCACTTCGTTGGGAAAAGGTGCTCCATGCTTCATAAACTCAGTTAGCCAAAAAATAAGTCCACTAGTATCCTGCCTTTCTGAAAGCAATTGGGCAACAGGCAGCTGCACATCTCCAGCATTTATGACACACTCGTACAAAAATATGTGAGCAGTTCTTCCAGTCGGAGTCCGCAGCTTCTGGACCACGGAACCTGTGGCATCTATTGCCATGACAATGTACTGTTTGCTCGAGAAACTTTTAAGAATGTGCATTTGTTCTGGATAATGATAGTGGACGAAGAAGGGATCCATCCCAATCTGGTGTATTGAGCCAGCATATGGCTCAGTATGTTTCATGGCCTGCAGGCACTTTACAGGGTCCGTTTGGTTTGTTGGGATTGCCAAGTTTTTGTCCTTCTTTTGCTGCTTGGCTTTTCTTAAGACAGCATTTGAAAATAAGTCTGGAGGCTCCAGATCCCCCTGATCCATCATTGTGCTTGCCTGCCGCTTTCGGAATGAGGTTGTGGACCTTCCCTGCAAGTTGTCGCTGACTGAATCTCTCAAATAGTGGGAGAGTGGTCTCTTCTTCTCATGGTGAACTCCTCTGGTGTCTTCAGCTGTCCACAACAACTGAACACATTCACCCTCTTAAGGCTCTGTCAATATTTGTCCTACTCCTTCAGCGCCACATTCACGACATTGAGCTTCTATCTTTATGAAGCCTTCCCGTGTTGGACCCGCATATACTTTCCCACGTTTGAAAGAATATGCACAGGGCAGCTTGTGCTGGGAAGACAGGCACCTTACTATGATAAGTTGATATTTATACTGAGGCAGTATCAATCTTACTCTGTCTGAGGGCCTATCGTTCCTCTCAGTTACATGTGGTATCGGCTTCATTTCTTTCCACTGGTCTTCTTGTAGTAGGATCTGAAATGTTTTCTTGGGCCGGACAATGGGAACGCTGTCGTCATCTTCTTCATCATCATCATCCTTTTCATTATCTTCTTCTTCACCATCTTCATCAGAAAAATCATCTACTGGTCGCTCTATCCCTCGCTCAGCAAGAATCTTATTGTATATATCGTAACTGTTTCTCTTGTGGATGGTTTGCTGTCATCTTCCTTCCATCATCTAATTTTAATTTTTCTTCAAGACGGAGCCACACCTGGTGGCTTGGTCCCTGCACATGTCCACTAGGCTTCAGGACCTCCTGCTCCTCCAGAAGAGCCTTCTGAACTGTCGCGTGTGGAATGAGGGGTTTACCCCCCATTTTCCCTAGAAATAACAAAAAAACACTTATACACACTCACAATTAAATCACGGTTTGTAACTTACTCACAAATAAAAACTTTCAAGGTGCAATGCAGTGAACGCAGGACCATTCGATACCTCCTAGCAATAGGCACGTACTTCGGGCACGCTTCTCAAAACTCACGTACTTTCGGCAGCTTGTGCAACAAACACGCAGTTTCACGATTTCTGGTCAAAAAGCACGCAGTTTTCGCATTTTCGTCCTAGCGGGTACGAAAATGCATTCGAGGTAAGTTTTATGGTTGGGAAAGTAAAATGCACTCAGTAAGGAACCATTGATAAGCTCAAAACCGTTTCAGGAACGATCTGCCATTAAATATAGGCCAACCCTTGACCTTCAAACCTTCAGTAATATTTGATGGTGGATCACTTCTGGAACCGTTTCCAGGTTATCAATGGTGACTTAGATAAGGTACCTCACTAGCCCAACCAAAAAAACTACCCAGAATGCATTTTCGTACCCGCTCGGACGTTAATGCGAAAACTGCGTGCTTTTTGACTAAAAATCGTGGAACTGCGTGTTTGTTGCACAAGCTGCCGAAAGTACGTGAGTTTTGAGAAGCGTGCCCAAAGTACGTGCCTATTGCTAGGAGGTATCGCATTGCTTCCCTGAATGGCATAGCATATGATACACATACTGCATACCTGTTTTGACACTGTTGTGCCTGAGACAAGGTTAGGGATGTTGCAGGTACTGCGAAGTTCAAAATAAACTGCAACAAAATGAGATAAATGTTAGACAAATATAGTGAGGGCAACGATTTGTTACAATGAGACATCATTAATGACCTAATAGCACCTCCAAAACTAAAATAAATTGCAAGAACTAAATGGTTCAATATGAACCTGGCAGCACCCACATTTTTTTAAAAAAAAATCAAACTCAGGCAAACAATTACAATTCAAGATATTTCAAAACTAAAATTGAAGTTTAACACTCCAATAAAAATCTGGACGAAACGATGCCACAAACAATGACGTTGCCGAAATTAAGATAATGTTCATGGACATCGTTGCATAATACTGCGAACAGTCTGGAAAATCAGTTCCAAACACCAGTCCAAACTAGTGTGATGAATATCACAATATTACTTTGGACTTAACCTTTTAAAGAACTCAAACGATTAATACGATTAAAAACGTTACATCTTAGGGCAGGCCGGAGTCATCCTTACCTCAGAGCAGCACAACGCGAGTAACGCCCAATTGAGTCCTGCAAATAAGTGACGCTTCCAGAGTACGCTCGTGGTGCAGTACACCAATACAGCACACCAAGTACCAGTTACAGCAGATGACTTGAGAATTTTCTTGGACCCACAGTTCAGCAAGTCTCTCGATGTGAAAAGATCCCGCACACAAAGGAATAACATTTTCATTAAAATTCAATTATCATTGTTTGCATGGGAAATTAAAATAAATTTCTTAAAAAAGAATTTCTATTTCTCTCAAAGAAAGAGGTTTACGGACACTTGACAAGATAACTTTGCATCAGTGTACATTGAAGGTTGAGGTTAGAAGCAACCAAGTTTACCTTGCATATTTGATCCACACGGCACGGACTGCACTTGACTCGGCCGATCGCCTTGGTCCGTACTTGTTTCAGCTTAAAATAACCAGGAAACACCACATTATGTCCAGTTTTGAAAGAATTGTGGTAATTGGGAACCAAACACTTTGACGCGTTTGAACGTTTTAACGGGCTGCCAATGACTTGAAGCGAAGCAGTTGACAGCACCGAAAGCAATGTAGCTTTAGAAAAGACTGCCTGGTTGTCTTTCGAATCTGGCAGTTGATCTTCGAGCACGAAGAAATTTTAAGTTGTGTTTACATTGTGCTTCGCGTCGTCCTCTCCATGCGGCTGACGTTGACACTGGGTGTGCTATACGTCGGCGCGGCGGACACGCAACCGTCCCCTCGACCTATCTAAATGACACTCAGACCCGCCAACCAGCGCCGCGGAACGAAAAAGATGTGTCGTGTTTGAATTAATTTCAACAGATTTCCCAAACAAGGTCTTCCCTAAACAAATCCAAACAGTAGGCAGACTAGCCTAGCAGACGCCAGCGCGGACGCGGACACAGCCCGCCTGGTGCCAACCACCGGCACCGGGTTGACGACTCTCTGACTCCGTGGCTCACTAGATCGATAGGTCGGTTTACCTATCATGGCGTCTGCTACGCTAGTCTGCCATACTGCTTGGATTTGTTTAGGGAAGACCTTGTTTGGGAAATCTGTTGAAATTAATTCAAACACGACACATCTTTTTCGTTCCGCGGTACTGCGTGTGTCCCTCGTTGTGCGCGAAGAGAGATTTTGGCTCACACTTGCTGGTCAGCCTGTGGAAAGGCTTCGGAATGTGGGTGGGTACAGCTCAGCTGCTGTTGTGTCTTTCGTTTTGTTCCGAAAAGAAGTGAACCAATTAATGCGAAACCCAAGGAACTTGCGATTTGCCTCTTAGAATATCACGTAGACGCCTTTTTCTATCGCGCCTAGCGGAGCGGAGTAGTCCCTCTTTGTCGTGCGAATAACATAACCTGACTGGCAGCTGCGTCGAAGTATTTCCCATTTGTTACTTAATATCATCTCTCCGATTTTCAGTCATAAAACATCTGAATGGAACCGTCCATTTATCCTTGCACCCGAGGAGCACCGTTTTTTACGTCTCCTGCCAGTCATTTACCTTAAGTCGCAACATGCAAATGTGACTTATACTTCCATTTCACCTCCACACTCCGGATGCTAACCAACACCGTTTCAATCTTCTCTCAACCTTCCTTCTCTCTTTTTCCAGCCTCTGGTGGTGCTGGAAAATTGTGCTGTAAATAAGGGTCATGGGCTGGAAGCCAACCCAAAGCCGGAACCCAGGCAGGAACCCAAGTCGGCCTCGAAGAGGAGGAGGCGAAATAGATGATTGTTGTTCAAGAGAGGCAAATATTTCTATGCAAAAAAGGTGAGTTCCATAGTTAGTAAAATAACCTATTTTGAAGTTGCACAAGAAGTGTGTGTTTGTGAAAATAATAGTTATGACTTGCAACGTTTCTTTCCATTTCTTTGTTTGTTTCATCATTATGATAGTGAATAATTTGTAGTTTGAATATTTTTTTAAAAGCAGTTTCGGTCACAACATCGCATCTGTGGGGTCACTACATAAGTAAACATAATTGCACTAATTGTCTTACTTTTGACACAACTTGATCTCTATGTTATTTCAACTGAGGAGAAAGAAAATTGGTTCTAGACTATTTTTTGTTCTTTAATAACTTTTCAGTCATATTATAAATGTAACAATTTTTAAATTGTCTGATTCTTATACTAAGCAGAGGTTTTTTTTTAAAAAAAATTCTTGTTCTTTATGTTAATGTTACAAATGTAAAAAGAATCATAATATGTTTAAATGTGCAGTACTGTGTTTAATCTTTGTTTACTGTGAATGTTCACAGGCTATGCCTAGTATAGATTTCTGTGGCTGGTCAACTGAAGAGACATTGGAGGCATGTCATGGAGAAAAAGATTTTTTTGGCTTCAAGGACAGTGATATTATTAGTTCCCACATCATGTCCGCTCAACACCCTGTAGGGGATGGGGAAGATTTAATACTATTTGGTGCAACTAAAAAGACAAGTATTTGCCCTGATAATTCCTCTTCTTTCACCTTCACTGTCCGTATTTCTTGTCATGGTATTATGTCAATGCATTATTGTGGAATTTTACTCATGGGCATTTCTTACTTCAGGTCATTTCATTACTCAGAAGAAAATTAAGAGTACTAAGTCTTTTTGATGGGATGAGTACAGCTTTACACATCCTAGCTGACTGCCTACACTTAGACCTTGACGTGTATTTCAGCTGTGAAATATGCCCTGTTGCACTGGCTTTCCAAAAGCAGAAATATGCTGGGAGGATAGTTCAAATTGGTGATGTGGGCAAATGGACTGATGCGCACAATTTAAATGCACTGTCTTGTATAGATTTGATATTAGGTGGAAGCCCTTGCAACCACCTAAGTTTGGCTAACCCAAATCGATTGGGCCTTGATGATCCCAACTCATCGGGGCAGCTTTTCTTCGCCTTAAAACAAATTAGGGATGTGTTGCAAGCCCGCATGAGTGCTAGTGGCCACAACTTCTTGTGGCTGTATGAAAATACTTACATATTGAAATTAGGTTTAGGGATTTAGATAAATGATACCAAGATATATTTCTATCAAGATAACTAAATAGTTTATTATCTTGTTATGATACACTTCTAAAAGTAGAACTCAAGCGTCAGTAGTGTGTTAGACATGCCTTTAGTATTTAGAGAAAGGATTGCGAAAGAGTTGGGTTCATCACCTGTTGTCCTCTGCAGTTCTAGTTACCAACCTGCTCTCCGCAAACGATTATTCTTTGGAAATATTCCGGGCATGTCAAATTTACAAATGGCCAATACCCAGAGGAGGTCACCTCATACTCTTCAAGATGTTATTGGTCCCAACAGGCAAACCAACTCTGCATTAGCTCGGACGATAACCACCAATACAGCACACCAAGTACCAGTAACGTCGGCAGGTGAGCCCAGTTCCATGTTCATTAACGACTTGGAATGTTTGATGGGGTTCCCAAAGTCCCACACAGACTGTGCAGGTTTAAGTGTACGGCAACGAACTCAGATGCTCGCCAAGGGCTGGTCAGTTGACGTTGTTTCTGATATTTTGCGACCTCTTACTGAAATGTATGCTTGTAAAGAAACTGAAACTAATTTCTTTATGTAGTTGTTGAACTAGTTAAATTGTGAAAAATGTTACAATACTTCTTCCAGAATATATTTAAATGTGTTGTCTCATAAATATGAAAGTTGGGCCATAGCTTGGATTATTTCTTTTTTTTTTTTAAAGTTGTTCCTTTGATCATGTACATTTAGTGTCACAAAGGCAATAAGTGACGTGAGAGTCTCTTTTTGAAGAGCTTGCAACAAATTGAGACTGGAAGCAGTTTCCTTTCTTTGCGTAAATTTCATTGCCACCTCTGCAAGTAATTTGCTCTGAGGATATTTTAATAGTTACAGCTTGTGTCTCTGAAGTGTATGCTGTGTTTCATCATAGATGCCTGCTCCTTTCATGAAGCTCTTTCTTATAATTGAACAATGGCGATTTCTTTCTGTTGGAATTCTTGTTTTTTATATAATGATGCCTTTGACGTTCATGGTTGTGGAGAAATTTAGTTTGGTATGTCAGTGGGTCATTAGAAATATGGTAATATTTATTGTTGTGAGTAGCTTTAAGATGGAGCATTTATTGATCCGTTTGTGAGAATTTTAATTTCACATCTCTGAGGAACATTAGTTCTGAAGTTCCTTCCCTTGTATTTAAGGTTTTATAAAGAGACACACTTTGTTTGTAGTGTGAAACGAAATCAGTGATTCCTCCCCATGCAGATAACACTGATTTCACTTTTTAAATTAGATTAACTTAAATTGTTTCAGTAGGGATGTGATAAGGCTGACATTGACATGTTGATAAATATTACAAGTAGAAAATTAAAACTTCTTACAGAGAACTGTATTGTATTACTTTATGAGATGCCTGTGGCTCAAACAAAACATTTTTCTCGGCGGACAAACAAAACATTCTACAAACACTTCATCTCCTGTGTATACAAAATTTTGAAATATTACAAGTTAATGACTGACAACTTGTCATAAGTAATCTTTTAATTCTAATACATCAGTTTGAAAAATTAGCATTTGCACACACACAGCTTTGTGATTGGGTTGCAGATTTGAACAAATATTGGAATGCTCAATATTATGAAACCTTCTAAAAGTAGAAAGTCACAATAGATATGGCGACAGAGCTTGAGTCTTTCTCCTCTATACCCTTTTTGGTGGTGCCGGTCAGTAGACACCATGAGGTACATGTAGACCCTGAGAAGGAACCTCCACTCTCTTAGTACCGACCCAGCCAGCCCTACCACTACACTCAGTAATTGGATTCAGCAGCAGCACCAACCAATACATCCCTGCAGCCATATTATGCCAATCTCTACTTAGGCATCAGAGTGCTCTTCTCCATACAACACAAACATGATGCACCGCCAAACAATCAATGAAGATCAGCATCAACCAAGCCCGTGAACAAAATAGAGACAAAGATGAAAATGAAGGCCACTCAACATTTATAAACATTGTCGCTCTTCAACAGGAAAAGAAGAGTAGGATAATGAGAATAAAGATTGGAGTTGATGAAAGTTCCATAATCAAACTGAACAAAGTGCCTCACTATATTATTACACACTGAAAGCACTGTAGAGTACATTAATCACACAAGAAAAAGGTACATGAAATAGGAGCGATAAAACTAATATAAATTGACATTTTTTACAACAGAAGTCGGAAAATTTATCTTTATATCTTGCCACTGCAGTCTTCTTTCTGCTTTTAAATAACTTTAACATTACGAGTGAAATCCTGTTGCAGAACCTTGACTAACTTCACGGGCCTTCTCCAACCTTTCCACACACATAGGGAAAAAAAATACAATTACTTTGTCCACTTGTAGCAACATCACTTTGGAATATTTTCCTGCTAGGCACCAACCTTGTTTTTCAGGAGAAGCGTTGGTCAAAATATTTCACATTTCTTTGGAATGGAGTATGGTGAAGGTGGCTTGTGTTGTTTACCTAGGACGTTGTCGTTTAGGCTCCAGAGTCGTTTATATAAATTTATTTATACACGTTAGGTCAGGCACGTTCAATTTTTTCGGCCGTTTTTCTAAATTGTAGATATTCGGAGCTTGCGCGCAGGATTTTGAGAAAACGGTTTGAGATATCGCCCTACAAATTAAGCGGGTGTTAGAGTACTAGTGAGATCCTTCAAAATGACCCTTGGGTTTCGGGATTGAAGCATTTTAAAGCTTTTTTAGAAAACGTTATGATGTCAAATTTTAACATGTTTTTTAACGTTTTCAAAAACTTGAGTTTTGAAATACTTCCCGATATTATTTCTCAAAGCTAGAGGGTCATTTTTACAGCCCAAGTATGTAAAACAAGTGGTTAAAATTGGGATGGGAAATTTTAAGCGGGTACTGAGTAGCTCTGCGCGCAGTGATATTTTGTAATTATTAGGCAAATATGTTGTGTTGTCTTCTGCCCTTCCCACACCCCACAAAAATGACCATAACGCAACCAATTTTTTTTTAAATAATCCTTAAGGAACCCTCTTTTTAATGGCAACTTGTGATTTTCTCCTCGATTAACAGAAAAGATTTAGCAATAAGAGAAACTTCGTTAAAATTTGACAAAAAACAGATGACGATGGCGCTACTGCTTCCTTAATGCATTTAGTACAATTATTACACTTAACTTATTTAATAGAATTACCCAGACTTTAACAAAACAGCAATTTAATTAATTTCATAGAATTTGAAAACTTTAACAGAAATACAGCATTTGTAGAACTATCACTCCTACCGTACAATTCTTTTGTCTTGAAACACAATACATAGAATTTTTAGTTGTTTTCCTCGTGCTTGCGCTTTTGCCGAAGGCTATCGCGCAGTGTCATGTTGTTGTCCAGAGTCCCAGAGCACATTGAAGAACTTCTGTCATTGAGGTAAAAATTAGTACTGCACCACACCCGCTCACTTGGTGCAGAGCGGGGATCGCCAAAATTTTTTCCGCTACCTTGCTCAACTTCGGAAACCGTGCCGAACCCTGAAAATAAGACAAAATTGATGAAACCTGTTTTAGAAAGGGACCCGAACAACAGCGTGTCTCCAAAGCACCACGGTCATAGAACGAGAGGGTGGGGCGTAGGGTGGGGTAAATTTTTCAACGCACCTGAGTTCCCCACCACATCAGGATATCAGAATCATCGCCGATGTCTGCCTCGGCCATTTTTAGGTACCTGTCTACCTCATCAATTTCTTCAATTTTCGGCAGCATTAGGTCGCCGAAAAGTTCGTCATACATTGATGGCTTTTTCGCCGGCGGAATGGCAAGGTCGAGGTCGGGGTCAGACTCTGGCTGACTTTCCCTTATGCGTCGGCGCACAGCTTCGATTACCTGTAGAAAAATTGTAGAACATACGCTTCCTAACTTAAGACCTACCCCTAATAGAAAAAAATATTTAAGAGTACGTCACATAAATATATATTACCTCTGTCCTTTCTTCAGGGGGAAGCATGTCTTAATGCTTCATATGAGGCCACAAAAAGGTAGCAATTTTGTGCTCCTCCCTGATTAGCACTTTTTCGCCAAGAAGATCAAAGGCTTTATCCCTCACGGCCGCCATGACCTCGCAGTCATCATCCTTTGGCTTGCAGTGTATGCGAAGCCGGTGCAGGGCAGGCAAAGCATAGGGAAGGGTAGCATATTCCCGTACGGAACCCTGCAGCTGAAAGTGGTTGTTTCGATGTCATTAATCCGTCTTACCGCGGAGACGACACCGGGACGATAAAGGGACCAGATCGCGACCGTTTCAGGACCTTCGTCAGACCACCGGCAGACGGAAGAAAGACGAAATTCGACTGCAGATCGCGGTACTTTCCTCTTCGTTAAACGGTCGAATTTTGGAGTTATCTCTTCTTTTTTGGGCCCCTTTTTAAGACGAGATTCGGACTCCATCGAGACGGTGGCTCAGTCACAGCCGCGAGGCGAGGGCAGCTTAAATCGGTCTTTTATTGGTCTTGCAGGGAAGACCAAACTCAGACGGCCCCTAGGCCCGTTCGTGGCGGCTATACCCCGTGCTCCCAGGCTACCAGCCGATTGGATGGCTACCACCCGTCACAAATCGGTCTTTCCGGCAAGACCATTTCACGACGGCCAGAGGGGTCGGTCTTGCGTGTACTTGCCCGTCTCAAATCGGTCTTTCCAGCAAGACCATTTCACGACGGCCAGAGGTCGGTCTTGAGTGTACTACCCATCTCAAATCGGTCTTTCCAGCAAGACCATTTTGCGACGGCCACGCCAGCGCGTTCAGGGCACATTACGACGCGGAGGCTGGGTGAGTTTGTGGCAGTTCAAGGAGCGAAAGTAACAGTGGAACAAGATAGGCAAGGCAGTGTCAATTTTATTAATCTTGTTACTCGTCACTGGATTTGATTAAATCCCTCAAAATTATAGATGTCTCCTACAACAAAGATTTTGTTTTTCACCTTCTCCAATTAAAATAATCTCAACAACAAAAAGCAATAACAAATTAAATTTTCTTAAAATTTAACAGATTGTTAAATTTCTTTTGAAGCAAGGTGGTTAACTCATTATAAATTATATGAAAAACTTAAACTATCAGACTGTTGACGGTATCACAAAATAAAAGATTATGTGTGAGAATTCATCTCAGCTGTTTTGCATAAGACATCAAACAATGTCTTATGTCAATTGAATAACTAAAAACACACAAAAACTTTCCGTATTACAATTGATGATAAACCTTGGGGGTCAAGAAGTCTCCATCTGAATCCACCTTGTCAGCTTCATTTTGTGGACCTTGAGATATTAAATTGTTATTTAAACCAAGCATTATCTGGTCAGGTTCATTTTCCTCACCGTCAAACGTTACATTAGCATTTCCACCAAGCACTAAGTCATCATCTGTTTCATGATCCATTGAAAAGGAAGCTGTGTCATCTTGCCGTTGTGGTGAATGTTTTCTGAGATTCGCTCTATTATTTAGGAAATTCTTTACAATGGCGGCAAGCTTATACTGACGATAGTCAATTTGTATGTTGGATTTCCGGAAAAAATTAAGCACAGCAACTGAAAAAGTAAAAACCATCTGGATCATAGAAATAAAAATTAAAATTATTATAATCTTAAAGATACAAATATTAGTTTACCATTAGCTGCCTCAACTATAGCTGGCGGTAGCTGGACAGTGCCACTAGCACCAGTCCTTGAGAGGCCCGGCATCTGGGTGACACTGCGAGGCACCAGCCTCTTAAACAGGCCAGCCAGCTGCAAAGACGGTGACTGGGGATGCAGGCACTGTTCGAGGAGGAGTGCAGAAGCCTTTAGATAGACTTTATGGTCTGCACTTAGCTGTGCCTTCTCACCCTGCACCAACAAAACAAATTAAGTTAGCATATTTTGGGGTTGGCTCAAGAACAATTAAGTTTTTTTTTTGTGAAATTGACATACTTCTTCATTGTATTTCTTGAAGCAATCCAAGTTTCTAAGTGCAGCCCTGAGCGGGGCTAGCACAGCATCCGGCCTCCGTTTAGGGAGCCGGAGTGTGCTTCGCCCAGTCACTGGATTAACTTTGTCTGCAACCAAGTAGTAATTTCAAAATTATTCTGACACATGACAGCATGTACTACCTTGAGGTAGAATCCAACCACCCTGGACGGGCCTGGCACTACACCGCGCCCAGACGGCTGCCGTCTTTAGCAGCTGCCTAAGCGTGGGGTATCGCCAAGCCCAGCTGGATTGGTTGGATTCTTTCGCAAATGGTAATAGGTTGAGAAACACGCAAGGCATCAACTTAAAGTGTTCAGAACAATTTTTTAAATCTTACCAGATGGCCCACTCCTCGCTATACGATCCGCTACCTCCTGCAGATGCATATCTCTTGCAGATAAACTGGCCAGCCTCTTCCTTTTCAATAACTCTTGAAAACGGTTCAGGACAAATGGGCCATCTTCATTGTCCTTCATGATGGTCCCATCTTCCTTCACTTTGATTTTCTTTAGGGTTTTCTTTGTACCTAAAACAAAAATGCACTTTTAAACTAAACGTCTTAAAACATCTCATAAACATAGCTTGTTCTGCACAAAATAAATAAATGAATTTTGTCCAAATGCCATTTTGACCATTAAGATACCAAGAAAATATTTAATGAAATCAACTAAAACTGTGAACAGGTAAAAACTAAAAGTGACAGTTATCACACTCACCAATCATAATAATTGTCCCCTCACAAGCAGCCCAAGACGGTTTCTTGACGTTGCGCACCGCACCGACTTCGAACAAGCCAACATCCACAAAGTCGTCCTTCTTCATGACATCAGCTGCGACTGGATTTCTTGTGAGGACAAGAGCGCTCTTTCCCATGATAATTAACCTTAATAAAGAAATCATTCAGAAATCAATATTTCCTTACGTGACATCAGCTTTGACAGGTGCATAACCTAAACTTTCACGTGCAGTGAAATCATTCTGCAGTCAATCGGCACGAAACTTCATTAAAAAACACAAAATATGTGTAACTATCGGCAGTATTATGGCAATTATTGCATGACAATCACTTAAAAATTTGTGCCTTACCCAGAAATACAAAAAGACAAATAACATAGTACCCTAAGGGTGACATTTGAACATAGACAATCAACTATTTTGAACTCGAATGCGACACCTCGAAACGTTTCGATAGATTCACACAAGACTGACAACTCATGAACATATTTTGGTAATTTTCTGACGCAAATGACAGCGCAATAGTGACTTACCTCACGTCAAATCACCGCCTCACAAACTCACAGAAATTGAAAAATAATCTTGGCTTTACTTCGCTCCTCCTGTATGCGGTCGGAGACGCTGATTGTTGGCCAACACTGAAGTTGGCAGAGCCGGTTCGATTGTTTGGCGAGAGTCGGCGCCGCGCGCCGCAGCCGGTTCGTACTGAGTTGGTTGGTGTGGTGAAATTTGTTTTGGCCGAAGGACGCACGTAGGAATCATGTTGAACATCGTTTTAGACAAAGGCGTTTGAGAGAAAGGTGAAAATAATGGCGGAACAATCGAGGCCTCGCACTAAGAATTTTAAGAAGAAGTTGCTTAAGCGAAAGCATGCTGATGGATCTTCGGCAAACATGTAAGTCTAAATAATACGTGTAGGTTATGTCACTCTTCAATTTTCCTCCTGCATTTACATGTAGAGGAAGTCTTTCCGTGTCTCATTTCACTTAAATCCTGTTTTTTGCAGGTCTTATGAGCGGGCCTCGTCTCTGCATCATGAAAATCCAAGCGATCTTCTTCCATCTTCATTGGATCTCACCTGTCTCACTGGTACTGTGTTCAGTGTTAGTCTTGCTGACCATAATTTTGTTTCGCCTTATTAATAATATATCTTGGTTACAATGCAGGTTCCGCTGCTGATATTATTGGATCTCCTCTCTTGTCATTTGAATCCGTCATGGACGTTGGTACATCCACCCCTCTCAAAGGTACAAGTTTATGAAAGCTTCTCTTTACCTCAATTTACTTTGCAGCTTTTATTGTTTTTAATTATTTTTAATATGGTAATTTTATCTTGCATTAATTATTTGTCCTCTCAATTCAGCTATTAACAAGATTCCTCATAAACAAGAAACGTTTCTCTTGCCTCCTGTGATCCCTCAAGCTGATATTCGCGACACATCGGATACCTTGAAACAGCTAGGTAATACATAATCCTGCAACGGAAAAAATGTTTCCCACTTTAATTGTAAGCGTTTAACACAATGAAATTATGGGTTCCAGAATGTTCCAGTACCTTAGTGGAAGATCCCATTGTGGCTGCTACGTTGTCAAACGGTCGAAATACTGATGTACCCGTACCTGATGCTGCCTTGAATCCCCTTCCAATGGAGGCACAACAAGATCAATGTCCATCCAAGACACCGCCCTTTTCTATTCTTGACAAATTTTTACGTCAAGTCATGCCACACATCAAAGGTACGTTTCCTATACGTTCTTCTTTTTTCATTAGATCTGTATGAATTTTCCTTTAAAGTTTGTGTGCTAGTTTCTTCGTTTTATATATATTTGGCTGCATATTTATATTTTGCCCGTAGAAAAGGCACAAATACTATGAGATCTATTAGATAGCAAACATTTATCTCTCTTCAAATTCTTTTCTCTGGCATAGTTTGAAATTTACTGTAAGACTAGTTGTGAAAGTTCTTTAGAAATAAAAAGTTGCAATTAGTAAAAGCTTTAAAAATAAAAGTGGCTTCACACTGGGTTCTTTATACATCTGTTTTATTTCTTTTCAGAAAAGGGGCATGATCTGGACGCTTCTTCATTTATTGTTGGTCAACCAGATGATCAAGAGGACAGTCCATCACCTTCAAGTAACTTCACTGAATCTGTGCCAGAACCACCACCATCCAGTGATGAGGATTTCTCTTCTCTACCACTTCATGAGGGTTCAACAATCACAGTTCATGACTGCATGGTGATGGCATTGGCATTTGCCCAATCTGCGCATCTAAGTGGAGCCAGCACTGCAGAATTTATTGATTTATTACAAGTGATTTTACCTCAGCCAAACAATTTGCCTAAAACGGCCCACATGTTTAGGAAATTTTTTGAAAATGATACCAATGAGATACAAATTATTTTTTTCTGTTCTCACTGCTGGAGACCTGTCTCACCTCATGTTATTTGTACTCAGTGCACAGCTCCTAAAAGGAAGGTCAATTATTTTGTTATCTGTTCTCTTGATCAACAGTTAAAAAGACTCTACAATAGGCCTGGTTTTTGTGATAAATTAAAATACAGGTTTTCAAGAAAGAAACAAAATTTGGAAAATATAGAGGACATTTACGACGGAACAGTGTATAAGGAGGCTGAGAGAGGTTTTTTGTCAAATGCTCAAAATATTAGTCTGACATGGTATGCAGACGGAGTAAGCATTTATGAATGTTCCACTTATTCCTTATGGACTTGTATGTACATAATTAATGAACTCCCTCCACAAGATAGGCATAAAATTGAGAATGTTTTAATTGGTGGACTTTGGGGTGGTGATGGGAAACCCCATCCAAATACTTTCCTTGCTCCAATGTATCCTGAAATTCTCAAGTTGAAGGATGGAATTAAGGTGAAGGGTCACGGATCAGATGTGGAAATTGATGTTTGTGCCATTCTTTTGTATGGAACTTGTGATGTGCCTGCAAAGGCATGTTTTATGAACATGAAGGGACACAGTGGGTATCATTCTTGTCCTAAATGTTTAATTAAGGGAGAAAAATCTGACAGAACAGGCCAGGTCACGGTTTTCCCTCATCAAGCTGAATTAGACTTAAGGACTGATACAAATTATTTGGAGTGTGTTCAACAGGGTGTTAAGTGCAAGGATGGTCACATGGGTGTTTATGGTCCTTCAATTTTGTATTATATGTTTGGTGGCTCTTTTATTGCTGGTATGACTTGTGATGTTATGCACGCAGCATACATGGGAATTACAAAACAACTCTTACGCTTATGGTTTGATCCAAAGTTTAAAGGCCAGCCTTTTTCATTAATTGATAAAACCAAAGAAATTAATGAACGTTTACAAGGCTTTGACCTTCCACACTTCGTGCAACGAACTTTACTTGATGTTGACACAAGTCTGTGCTTTTGGAAAGCATCACTTTGCCGTACTTTTCTACTATATATTGTCATACTCTTAATGAATGGTATAATGCCTGAGAAGTATTTTCTTAATTTGTGCATGTTGGTTGAAGGGCTTGCTCTTCTTAACAGTTCCAGTATATCACAGTCCCACATGGATCAATCAGACCTCTTGCTCATTCAATTTTGTAAAGATTTTCAATCTTTGTATGACCTTAGAAATATGTCAGTAGTATAGGTTGAACATTGTAACACTTTTCCCACGGGTTGAACTTTGTAACATGTTGACATCTTGAGCGAGGGTAACCAAACCTAAGCTAAGTCCCCCATCCCCTGGATGGCACTTTGTAACATGTTGATATCTTGAGTGAGCCTAACCTAAGGCAACCTAAGCCAGTCGGTATCTTGAGCGAGGGTAACCTAACCTAAGTGCCCCCACCCCTAGAATTTTTTATGGTGACGATACGGTGCCTAACCCAACCCAACCCACCCCCTCCTGGTTCCGCCGCTAGCGCCGCGGAGCGGAGCCGCGGTGTGAGCCGCAGCTGCCCCTACCCTGCGAGGCCGCGGCGCGAAGCCGCGGAGCGCGAGGCACCTGTGTGGCGCAGTCCGCTGCCGCGGCGCGGCCGGGCAGCGGTCCTCCGGGTGGGTCTTGTAGTGCAGCAGAGAGAGCAGGTTTATTTAAGAAAAGCAGGGTCTTACAATGACCCTCTTGGATATCGCTGATTTTTTGGTGGTCAGTAGTCCTCCCAGGTGGGAGTTCAGGGCCAAAGTTTCAGAGCCCAAAAAAATTTATTTTGGAAGATATAGAGATCTTAGGTTTTCTTGGGACTTTTTGCATTGAATGTGGAATTTTCTTATGGCTTCGTGACCTTTGGTCCGATTAGCTTCAAATTCGGGTCCTAGCATCAAAATTGAATGAGGAACACGGTCGTGCCCTCAGATTCGACCTGCGACGTTTTTTTGATAGTTATTTTTAACTTTTTCTCGAAAAAATGACCAAAAAGGTCCCAAATCTTGGGATTTTTGACTTTTAATTTTAAAAATGTTTCAAAACCAGCCTTATCCGATGGAGAAAGATCCGCTGAATCCAAAAAACTCAACCCCAGATTTTTATCACTAACCGTTCCGGAGATATGCCACTCCAAAGTCAGGCAATATATTTTAGGTCATAATTTCTGTGAGATTTTGCCGAGCTGCTCACTCCCATGTATTGGGCGGTCAGTTCCAGCGACGCAGGCCTTGTGCACTGGTTGGTTGTCTCTAGCGTGCCTTTCTAGCGCCTGCGCCGGCACAGTGGGCCAGATAACAGGTGGAGGTGGTCAAAATCCCGGACGTGATTTGAGCTCCTGAGTCGCTAAATTTGACTCGAACTGAGCGTGTGACCCCACCAATGGATTCTTCGTTCCGAAAGCAATCCAAGGGTCGGGTCAGACGTTCGGTTCCAGTACCATTTAGCGACTCAGGAAACCGACACGCTTAGAGAATTTCGGCCCCCTGCGCGGTCTTCTGGCCCACTGTGCACTGGTAAAACTAAAGCCTAGTATTACCCTCTGTTGAAACGAAACCGAGTCCGATCCATTTCTGCTATCCCTTTTTCGCTTGCTCGCCATCTGCTCTCAAAATGCCAGAAGATTTTGTCCAAATTTCATGACCTTGAAAATTGCCTAGCCCAATCTTGTAAACTTACCACACACCAAATTTAAAACAACAATTCAGGAATGACATGGAGAAAAGGGATAAAAAATGAATCCGTCTCAATAAACAGGTTTGCATTAGCGGAAGATTGGCGTTATTGACTGCAAAGGTCTTTCCGTATCAACAGATCTGTCTTCTCAATGACTCAAATCACGGAAATATATTTTAAAAACAACGGTTCAGCCGTTGGTTTTGGGAACGGTCTAAAAAAGGTACGGTGAGGTCAGAAGGCACGGTGGTGTTTACAGTCTGCTGGTCTAAGATTTCCGTTATGATATGATGATTCCTTTTCACCGTTCTGGTTTACAATTTCACCGTGCCTTCTCTTTGACCTCACCGTTCCTCTTTTTAGACCGTTCCTAAATCGTAATTTTAACGCTAGTGGCCGAAAAGTAATTAGCGGTACTTTTTCCGTATTAAGTGAGAGATTTTTTCTGGCAGTGAAGGAGCTCAAATCGCGTCCGGGATTTTGACCGCCTCCACCTGTTATCTGGCCCACTGTGCCGGCGCAGGCGCTAGAAAGGCACGCTGGAGACAACCAACCAGTACACAAGGCCTGCGTCGCTGGAACTGACCGCCCAATACATGGGAGTGAGCAGCTCGGCAAAATCTCACAGAAATTATGACCTAAAATATATTGCCTGACTTTGGAGTGGCATATCTCCGGAACGGTTAGTGATAAAAATCTGGGGTTGAGTTTTTTGGATTCAGCGGATCTTTCTCCATCGGATAAGACTGGTTTTGAAACATTTTTAAAATTAAAAGTCAAAAATCCCAAGATTTGGGACCTTTTTGGTCATTTTTTCGAGAAAAAGTTAAAAATAACTATCAAAAAAACGTCGCAGGTCGAATCTGAGGGCACGACCGTGTTCCTCATTCAATTTTGATGCTAGGACCCGAATTTGAAGCTAATCGGACCAAAGGTCGCGAAGCCATAAGAAAATTCCACATTCAATGCAAAAAGTCCCAAGAAAACCTAAGATCTCTATATCTTCCAAAATAAATTTTTTTGGGCTCTGAAACTTTGGCCCTGAACTCCCACCTGGGAGGAACTACTGACCACCAAAAAATCAGCGATATCCAAGAGGGTCATTGTAAGACCCTGCTTTTCTTAAATAAACCTGCTCAGAGCCCCGCGCGCCGTGCGCACCCCCCAGAGCCGTGCAGCAGCCGAGCGGCTGCAGCGCCGGTACAGCAGCGCCGCCCGGTGGACGCGGCGTGAACTACCGGTCGCAACAATGAGCAGCGCGTGTTTACTGCGCATCGGTTCTGCGCAGCGTCGGTGCAGACGCCGCTCAACAATACTTCGTTATTCTTTTCCTGACACTTATTTCACAAATCACTCTGCTGAATAATGATCGGAAGAACATTTCCTGTCACCTCGTACACTCTGATTTCAACAATGAAGTGTATTTGAAAAGAAGACGTGCGTCTGTCGGAATCGAGACGCCGCCCCGCGATTGGCTGATCAGTTCCGAAAGCGCATCACGTTCATTTACCGAAATAAAGTGTTTCACGCGATGTGGAAGAGAAATTATACTTCGAGACGGTTTCTAATTTTATTTCCAACGATCTTTTCTCTTCGGTTCGTTCAAACTCGTCCGCAATCTCGTATTGAAAGAAATCCAACCGGTACGCTCGCTCCGATTGGCTGAAATTTCGCTACCCCGAGCGCTGGCGGGAAGGAAAGTGGAGGGATAGCAGGGATAAATTGAACCGCTCCGGACCGGCCGGCCACTTGTTGCTTCGCCGTCGTTCCTGCTTGCCGCATCCCGCATCGCCCGAGAATGAGCCGCTGTGTACCCTTGAGTGAAGTGTGGAAGGGGCGTCCGCTCGACGGGGACTCGTCATCGTCCGACGAGGTTATGTATGTGGACGACGATGCCGTACTGCAGCTCGATGTGCTGGAGAAGGACTTGCTCCTGGTGAGTAGAGTGACACAGTGTTCTCGTAGGGCGAAGCTCTTGCCTGTTCAACTCCCGGTGCGATAACCTCGCTCGGCAGAATTTTTTGAAAGGCGGAAGCTATGCCCGATTTCCTACCGGAGCGTGGCCGCTCGGCTCTCTGTAGAGCCGTGTCGTTTCCTCGCACCTTGTACATTCAAACAGTAACCGTCAATTTTAATTTCCCTTTCAGCTGTTGAGTCAGTTCAGTTTCAAAACGTGTCGTAACATGTCGCGAGTCTAAGTGTCCGTTACATTCAAACCGCGTCCTGTCATAACCTGTCTAGTTTTCAAACGTTCACGCTGGCCTGCGCCCGGCCGCTCGCCGGCCGGCCGGCTGCCGCCCCTGCGCGCGCCGAGTTCTCGGAAGCGCCGCGCCGCGCCACGCCGTGCCATGGCTGGCTGTGCCACACCGCGCTGTAGTTTGTGTCCTAACGTCTCGTTCATGACACCGTCATGCTCCCCGTGTCCATGCCTCGTTTTTGGCGTTTGAGTGAGCGTGGGAAAGTTTTCCCGCCGGCGCGCTCTCGCACCAAGCCGGCCGGGCGCAGTCAGCTGACTGGCGTGCCCTGCCACTCAGCCGCTCGGCCGGCCGCTGCCGGCCGCGCCGTGCTTCGATCGGCTGTGCGGGGCTGGGGTTCGATTCCCAGCCGCGTCTCGCGTCGCGCTCGGTATAGCTCGTTCTCCCGGTGGTTTTGTAGTTCGTCATCCGGGTGGTAGTTTAGTTCGGCCTCCTGGTGGTAGTTAGTCTGTCCGAGCGTCATCGCCATCAACACCATGTCTCTCGTCTCCGAGCCTCCCTTGTAAGTCTGATGCTTAACGCATCTCAGCCTTGCATGTCTGTGTAATGCACGCTACAGCTTTTTGACATTAAAAAGCTTCTCCTCACGCTGAATGTTTCAATCTGTATTCCATTAGTGAATACACTCTGAAACGTTAAACTTGAGTTTTCGCCTACCAATATCTACAGTTTTTTCATGAAGCTGTCGGTAATGGTTCGCGCTTTTTCCATGTTTTATCTTTTAACTACCCGGGTGGAAGGATCTTAAGTTAAACTGTAGATTCAACTACAGTACCAAAACTGCAGTTCCCGAACTATAGTTTGTTTTAAAAAGAAACTGAAGACTAAACACAATTCCACTTTGCAGTTGAAATTGTAGTTTTCTGTCAGTTCACAATGTAGTTTTAGTGTTGATTTGAAGTTCAGTATGAGGTTCAGTTTAAGTTTTAGTTACAATTTACTTAATATCCATTTCTGGAAGTAAAGCGACTGCTGAAAATAAATATTTAAAAAATGTCTCTCATCTAATATGTTTCCGTACTTAGTATATATTTTAAACATATTCTCTTATCGACATACTAACGTTGATAGTTATGTCTCAAAACTAGTAAGTTTCCATACTTCTTATGCAATCTTCTAGTTACCTGTATCAAGTAAAAGTTACATACCACTAGGGGAACTCAGAATTACAGTGGCTGCTTCATTAATTTTAAAGCAGTTGAGGTTTACGTTGAATTTTATGTCATCTCCCTTTAAAAAAAGTTTCAGGTTAAACCAAACGTTTACAGTTTATACCTAATACAGTTGGCTTTACTTTAAATGGTATAGTTGTTCGCTGTTTAAAAATTTATGCAAGTTTCCCCTTTTTTTAAGTTAGCCTCCCTAAAGAGACAAAGCAACCCAAAGTCTGCGACAAGTTTACGTAAACTGACTTGTCGCAAAGGTCCAAAATATTTTGCGCTTACATTTTTTATAATGACAGTTAATAATTAAAATTGGTCATAAAATGCAAGTTTGTCTTGAAGAGGACTACAACTTTACACAGGATTACTCTAAAATTGCGTGTAGTTTAACAGATGTAGAAAAATTCTTAGTATTTAAGTATTTTTTTTTATTAAAAACTAAATCAAAGTAATTCTGTGTAGTCCCTCATAAACCCTTTTTAAAATAAACATAATATCACATCCTAGTAGTATTAAATAACACTTTCGTTGAGTGAAGTTGGAGCAAAACATATCGACTACCGCAAAAATGGACACTTAGTGCATCATCCGCTAGGTGGCGCTAGTGTCGCATCATTTACGTCTTCGAGTTAAAAGTGTTCTTGCAGCCGATCAGAGGAATATTTTTGGATCAAACTCTGTGTAGGGTAAATATTTGAGATGCTATGACTCTACCACAAAAAGATTGATCTCGATAGGTGGAATAGTAGGGAAATAACTTTGAGTACAACTTTCCTCTCGCGTACGGCTACGGGTCGTAGTTTGGTTGGGCTCCGATCGCTGTGCCGGTCTGAGCATCAGCCGTCGGCACGAAGCGCGATTTTTGACGGGTGATCATCTCCGAGAGGAGTTGCCTCCAATCATTAACACCTAAGGTTGGAAACCTGAGGTGGCAACTTGAAAACAGGGCTGAGGCTCTATTTTGCATTTTCACCTTCTTTTCCGAACACTGAACCCTCATTACTCTCTTTCTAGATATTTCAAATGGCTTTTAAGTTGTTCGAAACTAAGGTTGAACTGCAGTTAAACTAGCACGAAAATGAGGGAGAAACTATAGTTGTTCCAAATAACTGGTAGTTTTTGCATAGTTAAACTGCAGTTTTACTGCAGTTGACTACAGTTTAACTGCAATTATTTTCTCTTAAAAGTTACTTTTAACTTCTTAATTTTCTAATTTTGTTTTCACTTAAAACAATACATTTTACAACAGAAAAACTCCTGTTTTGTCATATAGTTTCAACTGCAGATCCTTCCACCCGGGTAATGTCTCTGTACCCTTAATGGTTTCAGTCCTCATCAAGCTCCAGCGAAGAGGGGGAGATCAGTTCGGATGATGACACCCCGGCCCCTGAAGCCCTGCCGTCACCACCATCACGCTGGATGCCGCCCCTTCCGGTGGGCCCGCCACCGCCCCTACCACCTCTCCCGCCGCTGCCTCTGCACCCCGAGACTCCTAGGGTTGAGCCTGCTGTAAGTCGTTTTCCACTATTTTTTACGATGTACTTTATACACCGCTGTCATTTCGCGTTCCTCTAACTGCACTTTTGTTGAACGAAACTGCAAGTAAGGGTTCGTGTTGCGAAACGCATGGCCTTGTTACTAATCGTATCGTTTCTTGTGTTTCAGGGTGACCATGAAAAAGAGAACCGACCACCCGGGTCAGCTGCACATGCGGGTAGTGGGAGCTCCGCCGATGGAGTTTTAAGCATCCATTGGGCGTTGGCTGCAGGGGACACTCCCACCACCGCCACCACCACAATCAGAGGACCTCCCGCCGGAAGCCCCCATCAGGGACCTCCCCCTTCCCCCCGTGCATCCGCCATCGGCACAGTAAAAAGTCTACGAAGCATCGCTTCGCAATAACGAAGAAAACGAAGGCATTGTAAAATCTACGTAGAAATGCTTCGTATTACGAAGCAAAATCCTTCGCAATACGAAGCATTTCTTCGTAATACGAAGCAATTCTACAATGCCTTCATTTTCTTTGTAGCTACAAGCACATTCTTTGTAGACTTTTTTGAGTGGGGAGCCGCAGCGCGACGAGTTCCGCTTCACCCCCTTGGCGCCGCACAAGGAGGACGGGGTGAGTATCTGCATGTTTTAACATCTCTTTTTTCTCACCCTACCTTTTTTATGCTAGTTTTTTCGAAAATTTCAGTCGGTCTTTTTACCGCCCACGCCCCCGCCATCGCCCCCACCTCCCCCCTCAGCCTGAGCCACTGCCACAATTTCCTGACGGGGTGGCACCCGGTGGGGCTCATGCTGTAAGCATTTTTCCAAATTCACCCCCACGAACACATGTACCCACATCAATGTGTCTAATCATTTTTTGTTTGTGTGTTCTCAGGTACCTACTCCGCAGGGCCGGACTGGGGACATTTGGGCCCCCGTCGGGACAGTTAAGCCAGTGGCCCTCAGCACACCCCTTCAGCCCACCACCACCCTAAAAAAAAAAAAGGTTTCACCTTATCTCTTGATTAATCCGTTATCCATGGGCCGGACTGGGGAACAATCTTTGGCCCCGCCGGGAAGTTAAGCCAGTGGCCCTCAGCACCCCTACAGCCACCACCACCCTAAAAAAAAAAAGGTTTCACCCTTATCTCTTGATTAATCGTCTTTCCCTTTATTCAATGCGAGTGAAGCCGAGCTTAAAGAAGCCGTATACAGGGCCGGACTGGGGACATTTGGCCCCGTCGGGAAGTTAAGCCAGTGGCCCTCAGCACCCCTCCAGCCCCACCACCCTAAATAAAAAAAAAAGGATTTCACCTTATCTCATTGATTAATCGTTATCCAGGGCCGGACTGGGGACATTTGGCCCCGTCGGGAAGTGTAAGCCAGTGGCCCTACAGCACCCCTCAGTCCCCACCACCCTAAAAAAAAAAAAGGTTTCACCTTATCTCTTGATTAATCGTTATCCAGGGCCGGACTGGGGACATTTGGCCCCGCCGGGAAGTTAAAGCAGTGGGCCTCAGCAACCCCTCAGCCCCACCACCCTAAAAAAAAAAAGGTTTCACCTTATCTTCTTGATTAATCGTGTTCCTTTATTCAATGCGAGTGACGCGAGCTTAAAGCGTTAGGAGCTAATAGCCTTTGTTAGAGTTACCATCACGAAGAAAATATGAGTGCCCAGTGACCACGCTGCGTGCAATAAGGATCACTTTGGAATCCAGTTTCAATTTTTAAAGCGAGAAGAGAGAATAAGCCAACGCCTAATGCACGCTAAGACTTTTTACGAAACTTCGACGAAATTTCGTCGTTAACACGACGGATCAGGATTGCCGTCGGAGTGCGAAGGATCGACGCCTCCATGAAAGCCCCTTAGGAAGGTGTCCTTCGGGACTCCAGGCCGTGCGGAACCTGACGCCGGCACCAGTTTTCTCCTCCGCCTTGTAGTTCTCGACACACAAGGACGTACGACGAGTTCGCCGTCGAACACGGCCAGGAAGTCGTACTATAGTTCGAGGCCAAGGCTGCTCTGGCCCTTTAGGAGTCCGGGACTTTACACTTCGGCATTGCGTAGGGGAGGTCTCGGATTACCAGGAGCCCGTCGATGAATGCGGTCCGACCACTGGTTCGGCCATCATGCCGTCAGGATGCCGTCAAGCATGGTGATAAACTGAGGCAAACCCAATTAAAGGGGGGGGGGGCACGGTGGTCAGACCATGTTCATATCGTCAGGTTCCTGGTGGTCCAAGACCTCCCCAGGGCAATGCCGAGGTCAAAAGTTTCGGACTCCTGACGGGGGCCCGGCCAGAGCAGCCTTGTCCTCGAACTATAGTACGAATTCCCGGCCGGGTTCGACGATGACATGTCGGAGGAGAAAACGGGTTGCGGCGTCGGGTTCTTCTCGTCCTGGAGACCCGGAAGACACCTTCTAAAGGGACGGCATCATGGTTCCAGGGTCCTGGAGCATACTTCGTAGAACAACGGGATGTCTTTCGACGAAACTCCGTCTGTGTTCTAAGGACGTAATCAAAGAAATTTTTTTGGTCCTACCCTCATCGACCTTTGACGAAAATTTCGTGGAGCTTCGACGCGCGGATGCAGTTTTTCGTCGTTACGACGAAATTTCGTCGCAAATACAAAAGACGTTTTCGAAAAAAGGCTGAGCGTGTGGCATCCAAACATAATTGTATAAACGACGATGCGGATTTGAGTATCAATAACCATGGCGTCAGTCATAGGTACGCTCGCGAGCGACGAAAATTCAGTGTTCCAGGAAGTCCCTTAGTGCTCTGTTAAGGCTCCCATGGAGTGGGCCGCCCTTTAAAGTCTATTCCCAGATTCTGGCTGATGCCTATGACCTGACCCAAGAGCTATACTTTGCGTGGCCCCGTCCTGTGGCCTAAGCGCCTGGCCCGTGGCCCCGTCGGGGATCCCCGTATCCCGACCCGCCCAGTCCGGCCCTGCCTGCTACTCCGTGGCTATGGGCGAACGCAAGTGACCCTCTGGGGCTATTTGGTCCTCCACCGCCGCGGCCTCTTCGCGGTGTCGCGGGGAGGTTGGCACGATCAGCGGTGCGCATTCAGCCTCCAGCAGTGGCGTCCCCGCCTGCCCCTGATGTCCGTCCTGCGCGCAGTCCTGTTTTGCCGCCGGCGTCCACTCGAGGTCCTCGAAGGGTCCGCACGCGTGGCGGCCAGCCTCTGCGTTCACATCATGCACCGCTGCCTTCCGCGCGTGGTCAAGGTGGTCTCCGTACACGAGGGGGTCAGCCTTCCGCACGTGGCTATGGAGGTATCAGCACGCAAGGCCCTCTGCGCGGACATGGCAGAGAAGGTATCAGCACGCGAGGCCCTCTGCGTGGACATGGCAGAGGAGGCGGTCATTCTGTCTTCGACAGACTCGGGGCTCACCCCGGGTCTATGCCTTTCATTGAGGGAGCACGTCTGGAAGGAGTGAGTATTCCCTTACCTCTACCCCCAAAAAAACTTTGTCATTTTTCATTCTCTAATTCTGCTTGTTTCTTCTGTTACAGTCTGTTTTTGACCAATGGGGCAATTATGTACCCCAGGTACCTTACCCCTACACTTGGCACATGGCGCTTGGCCAATGTATTTCACGGTTCGAGGACCGAGACCAGGCAGCTTTTGGTCCTGGAGAGGGCCAGTGGCAGAATAAGCGATTGTTAATTTCTTTTCTCGGTGTTAATTTTTATAATCTCTCTTGAGTTTTCTAACTCTTTCACAAGCTGATTTTATGTTTTCTTAAAGTTTTTTTCTGACTTTTTATGACTTTATGTTCTCTTAAAGTTTTTTCTGACTTTCTTACTGTTTTCGAAGTGGTTACTGTGCCACAAAGTTCAATTTTTTTCATTACATGAATCTTGGCATCTTTTTCTGTGTTTCCTTTCCTCGCTACCTTTCCACAACTTTTCTAACGAGACACTCTTACAACACTACACTTCTCTACGAGTCAAATTCTTTTTCTGATACAACTTTACGACTGCTTGACTCTCTTGAAGCTTTTACGCAACTTATCTTTCGAGTCACTTGGTTGACACTTAATTTCTCTACGAGTTCACTTTCTTTGAAACAAAGCCAGACTTTAATTCTTAATCATTTTCTTATTCGCTTACTACACAAGTTTTTCTAAACAACTTAACGACTGGGCCTGACACACTTGAAGCTTTTCCGAACCTGAGTGACGAGTCAACTGATTGAATTTAATACACACTAGAGTTACGCTTTCAGTATCCCAAACATTAACTATCCATTCTTTATCAGAGAGAAAACCAAGACTTCTTTCCATTGCACTGCATCAAGACTTCAGTATGAACTTCTCTGCACTGCACTATAGTATGAAACTTCTGAACTTCTCAGCACTTAGAGAGAGAGAGAGTGTGTGTGTGTGTGTGTGTGAGAGAGAGAGTTAGTGCTTCAGATGCCCTTGGCCTTGGGCCGCCTGCAGCCGCAGGATAGGCAAGCCCGCCACACAGTCGTGTGCGAGGGGTTGCCTACCCTTGACCCAGCAGGCGCTCCAGCCGCGCGTCAAGGTCTCCTGCTCTGGTCCATCCTGACAGGCCTGCTGGACGGCAAGGTCGTGCTCCAGGATGACGAGGTGCTCCACCACGCCATCCTGGTGCACACCAAGCTCGCCGCCGGCGAGGCGGCCGTCATGGCCGCAGGGACAACCCGGGGCAGAGTCCCGGTGCACTCCAAGCTCGCCGCCGGCGAGGCGGCCGTCATGGCCGCAGGGACACCCCGGGGCAGAGTCCCGGTGCACTCCAAGCTCGCCGCCGGCGAGGCGGCCGTCATGGCCGCAGGGACACCCCGGGGCAGAGTCCCGGTGCACTCCAAGCTCGCCGCCGGCGAGGCGGCCGTCATGGCCGCAGGGACACCCCGGGGCAGAGTCCCGGTGCACTCCAAGCTCGCCGCCGGCGAGGCGGCCGTCATGGCCGCAGGGACACCCCGGGGCAGAGTCCCGGTGCACTCCAAGCTCGCCGCCGGCGAGGCGGCCGTCATGGCCGCAGGGACACCCCGGGGCAGAGTCCCGGTGCACTCCAAGCTCGCCGCCGGCGAGGCGGCCGTCATGGCCGCAGGGACACCCCGGGGCAGAGTCCCGGTGCACTCCAAGCTCGCCGCCGGCGAGGCGGCCGTCATGGCCGCAGGGACACCCCGGGGCAGAGTCCCGGTGCACTCCAAGCTCGCCGCCGGCGAGGCGGCCGTCATGGCCGCAGGGACACCCCGGGGCAGAGTCCCGGTGCACTCCAAGCTCGCCGCCGGCGAGGCGGCCGTCATGGCCGCAGGGACAACCCGGGGCAGAGTCCCGGTGCACTCCAAGCTCGCCGCCGGCGAGGCGGCCGTCATGGCCGCAGGGACAACCCGGGGCAGAGTCCCGGTGCACTCCAAGCTCGCCGCCGGCGAGGCGGCCGTCATGGTCACCACAGGGTCGGTGTCCTGGTGCACCGTCAAGCTCGCCGACGGCGAGGCGGTAGAGTCCCGGTGCACAGCAAGGTCGCCGCCTTCGAGCAGCACCAGAGTATCCTCCCCGTGCACGCCGCGGCCATTAGCGCGGCGCCGCAGCGCGCGGCCGCGCGGGGGAGCAAATGGCTGAGTACGCGGCATGCAACTGCTCTTATTGCAAGCAGCCGCGCCAGTGGCGCCCTCCCTGCAATGCGGTGGCCAAATTCGGAACTTGGTCTGCGCATGCGCACTGCAGCGCCGCGCCGCAGCGCCACCAGCGCTGCCTGGTGGCCAAAACGGGAACTTCTCGTTCCAGATAAAAGGCGCCCCGATTTCCAGAGCGGCACAGTCACCTGAGTTCGCTCCAAGCAACCAGTCCTCTCTCAAGCTAAACTTTTCCAGTCTCTTCAAGACTTAAACCTGTTTCTCCCCCAGTCTTTCTCAAGACTTAAACAATGGCTCTCAATGATATTCTCGATGAGTATGAAGGCGGATGTTTTTATAATGATGAAATGCTCAGTGAAGCATATTCTAATGTTGTGGAGTGCCTTCGCTCGGCCTCTCCCGAGGAGCGCAGCGACCCTCGCCTGCCTGCTTTCCTAAAAAGCGGCTACATGGCACTCTTGCGTGAAAAGGCCGAAGCCAACCGGCAGGATGCCCTTATACAGCAAGTGGCACTCAAACTAGCCCGGCCTCTGCCTTCTTGTCCGCCTGCACCCCGCACGGCCCTGGACATGCACGGTGGCGCCAAACCCACCCCGCCCGGTCCCGCGGAACCCCAGCCCGCCCGCCCCGCCACGCCGCCCGGTACGCCCCGCCGGAAGCGCGCGCGTTCACCCGAACCGGAACCGGAGCCCGAACCGGAACCAGAGCCCGAACCGGAACCGGAACCTACTATTGAAATACTGCAAACGCGGGAACGTCATCTCACGAGGTTTAAAGCTACTTTCCGGGAAGAAACGGCTGTGATAAAAAATCTTGGAGATGAACTGCCCTCTGAACAACTCATGGAGGGTATGTTCGATACTTTGCTTACCCGTCAGAGGGAAGCTGTCAATGCAAAAGACGATGACCGGGTCATCCTTGAAATTGAGAGCGGGGAAAATGTGGATAAGCCCATATGGCTATCTTTGAGGCGCACGGACCAGCTCAACGGGCGCGTCATCCTGGATAAGCTGGCCAGGGTGCTGAATAGCAATGAGAGCTTCATGGCTAACGGGCTGTTAAGGATAAATTACATCCATATCCCCACTCCGGAGGCAGGCGGCGCACGGGACGCCAGAGTTGCCAATGAGAGAATAGACCAGTGGTTGGAGAGAAAAATTGCCAGAAAAACAATCTTTTCGCCCTCTAATCGCGATGATCAGATGTGTTTGACGCGAAGCATCGCGGTGGCTAAAGACAAGGAGGGAATGCAACGTATGGCATTCTCTCGCATGAAACAGCCTCATTCCTCCATCCAAACAAAAGAGGCTAAAAAAATTTGTGAATTGGCAGGTATTGACCCCCGTCAACCCTGCGGTCTGGACGAAGTACGGAAAGTTCAGGATGCGCTTCCTGACTACAGACTCTGTGTTTTCACAGATAACAAAGGCAAGGAATGCGTGTTTAAGGGAGAGTATGCAGTAGGCAAGAAAAATATCTATCTGCTGTTGCATGGTGCGCACTTCCATGCCATACTTTACCCCCTCCGTGCTTTCGATTATGACTACGTATGTGAAAAATGCGTTGTATTTTTCAATCATAAGGGTGAACACCAATGCGAAGGCAGTTGCTGGCGCTGCCTGGGCCCTCAGCCACACGCCGACCCCCTTCAGCGCTGCGGTGATTGCGGACATAAATTTGCAGGAGATGAATGTTTTGATAACCATAAATCCCTGAAAATCCCCAACACAGACAAGACTAAATGTGACACATTCAAATTCTGCCATGGATGTGAAACTAGTTATTCTAATGTCAGGGGGCAACAACACGTTTGTGGCTTTGTACATTGCCAATTTTGTAAATTGTATGTCGCAGAAAATCATCTCTGCTACATGCAGAAATGGCAGCCCCGTGAGAAAAAGGAGAAGTACAATTACTGTACAGTGTGGTACGATATTGAGGCATCACAACATACTGAAATTGAGGGGAAACCTGGCGTTTTTGAACACAGGCCTGTGCTTCTTGTCTCTCAGGCCGTGTGTGACGAGTGTCAGCACATTCCCCAGAATGATTACTTCTGCACGGTTTGTAAGACTCGCCTACAGGTTTTCCATAACCTTGATGATCCCAATATTAATGTTATGTCTCAATTCATTAATTACCTTCAGTCCTTCCCTCCCAAGACTGAACTTATCATCATTGCCCATAATGCGAAAGCATATGATGGCATTTTTGTCTTGCAAGAGCTCATTGCTCGAAAAATGAAACCTGATCTGATTTTACAAGGGGCGAAAATAATCTCCATGTCCCTTAATTCATGGAAGTTTATTGACAGTCTGATGTTCATTTCCATGCCCCTTGCTGCCATGCCCAAAGCATTCGGGCTGACAGAATTGAAAAAAGGATATTTTCCATTCTTTGCTATTCACCGTGACAATTTTTCATACAAGGGTCCTTTATTTGACCGTGAACTTTACGGTGTTTCTGGAATGAAGTCTCAGGCAGCCATAACCTTCAATAAATGGTATGATGAGCAAGTTGAACAGGGTGTGGCGTTCAATTTCCGTGAGGAGCTCATCTCCTATTGCATTTCGGATGTGACTATTTTAAGGCAAGCCTGTCAGGCTTTCCGCAAGTTGTTTGCTGAGACTGCAGGCTTCGACCCGATGTTTTGTTCACTCACACTTTCTTCGGCTTGTTTATCGGCGTATCGCCTTAATTTCATGCCTGAGAACAAGATTGGTCTTGTCCCACCTGGAGGCTATCACGGCCGTGGCAAGCAAAGCCACGCGGCGTTACAGTGGCTGGACTATGAGCAGTACAAATTGGGACAGAAAATTAAGACCATATACTATACACTGATCGAGAGGTTAAGGTCCTTGGTAAGCCTGTTGATGGTTATACTGAAGTCCCCCTTCCCCCTGGCGGCGTGGAGCGCCGTGTTTACCAGTTCCATGGTGATTACTGGCATTCCTGCCCCAAGCATTACCCTGCACAGCCTGGCGCTGGGGAAAACCGATATGAGCGCACTCTGCGCGTATCAGCGCTGTTCCGAAAGTCAGGTTATGTGGTCATTGAAAAATGGGAGTGTGACTGGAAGGAGGAGCTCAAATCCCCCGAGGTCAAAGCCTATTTTGAGGCCCACCCCACCACCCGTTCCCCTCCCCTTGATCTGCGCAAGGCGCTCTGCGGCGGCCGTACCAGTGCGCTCCGCATGTACCACAAGGCAGATCTGGACAAGGGCGAGAAAATCATGATGGCGGACGTGGTATCGGAGTACCCGGGGGTCCAACTTCGGGGACGCTTTGTTCATGACCATCCATCAATTTTCCTGGAAGGTGATCCTGACATGCCAGGCATCGACACCTGGAATGGTGTAATTAAATGCACAGTGTTGCCGCCGCGTGATCTGTACTTGTCAGTCCTTCCTTACAAATGTAATGGGAAGCTCATGTTCCCTCTCTGCCGGACGTGTGCAGAGACTGAAAGCACTGTAATCTGTCAGCACTCCGACTCCCTGCGCCAACTAACGGGAGAGTGGTGTGCTCCACAACTGCAATTAGCCATTCTGGAAAAAGGGTACACTCTGATTACCATTCACGAGCTCTGGCAGTATCCTGGCACCATGCAGTTCAACCCAGAGACTAGCGAGGACGGCCTTTTCTCGGGGTATGTCCGAAGGTTCATGGCGCTTAAGATCCAGGCAAGTGGCTGGCCTGCTGACTGTACAACAACGGAGCAGCAGGACCGCTTCATTGCCGAGGTGAAAGAGCATGATGGAGTGATTGCGGACCCGGCAAAAATGATAAAGAACCCTGGACTTAGAACTGTGGCAAAACTTTGCCTTAATTCCATGTGGGGAAAACTGTCTGAAGTTGTCTTAAGACCCAAGACTGAACTTTTGTTTAATTATGAGGATCTCATGAAACTTGTGTGTGATCCTACCAAGGAGGTGAGTGCCCTGGTCCCTCTTAGCGAAGAGTGTCTGCAGGTAACCTATAAGCCTGTACAAGACAGTGAAGAAACACTTCCCACCTCATCTGTCGTGCATGGGGTGTTCACTACGGCCCTCGGTCGTCTTCAATTGTATCAGTACTTGGACATGGTGGGGGAGAGAGCTTTGTATCATGACACCGATTCTGTGGCCTACATTTCTAGGTTAGGGGAGCATGATTTACCCCTGGGCACCCATCTTGGTCAGCTGACAGACCAGATTGAGGAGGACTTTGGTCCCGGTTCATTTATCACTGAGTTTGTAGCCGGTGGGCCTAAAAATTATGCCTATAAGGTAGCGGTTGGTGGAGAACTTGACAAAATTAAGGTCTGCATTAAGGTTAGAGGAATAACCATTAACCAATCTTGTGATGCCCTTGTCACTTTTGACAATTTGAAAGCCATGGTGATGGGCGATGTGGATAACATGACTATTCCCATTCCGAGGCAGATCGGCAGACTGCCCGGGTGGAAAGTAGTGAGCCGTGCCACCAGCAAGAACTGGCAGGCCAAAAATACGAAAAGGCGACGCCTGGACTTAGCCCACACAGTCCCACATGGGTACAATGCATGGGCTGACGCGGAACATGAGGATCAGGAAATGTTAGAAGTTCTTGATCTTCTAGGTGACTCATAAATTTTGAGGTTATGGTGCATGGGAGTCTACAAGCTGGCCCAATTACCATGAGGCAGCGCTAGTGTTGCTCACTCAGAGGGATAAAAGGAGCTCCCCCAGCCATGAGGAGCATAGTTGTTTGTATCGCGTTGACCAGTCAACATGTCTCACGCTGCCTGTGATGTTCAAATGCTTATGGGCCCAGAGGGACCCATAGTGAAAGAGATTTCCATTTATGTCTCTGATTTTTTTGGTGACGAGTACAAAGTCGTCACATTCGGGCCACCATGCCCCCAATCGGCCCTTCCAGTCAAAGTCCAAACTCACAATAATTATGTGATTCAAAATATTCATGGACTGACATGGGATTTGGAACAGTGTCCGTATGCCTCCCTAAAAGAGACACTTGACCTATTGACCTCTCATTTTACTGTGCTCTATGTCAAGGGTGAGCAGAAAAAGAGATTGCTACAGCAATTACTTCCTAACCTCACTGTCATTAACATGGAAACCATGGGATGCCCAGCTCTGAAAAAGCTCCCTCGGTTCAATGTGGGCTGCTCCACTGAGCTCCACTCGGTGAATCCTTAACTATCGTGCGCTGCCAAGAACGCTAAAGCCTTGGCACTATGGCTACAATTTTATTTTGCTGAACAGTAAACAGCCTTATACATCACAAAATTTTTGAAACAATCAAATAAAAACTCATATAATAATCACTAAAACCAATAAAAAATAAAAATCTACGAGACACCGGAGCAGGGGAGCTGGTCAGGCCCTTTAACCTATAAAAGAAAATGCTTTTAAATTTTTAATTCATAACGCGATGAGTGCTCAAATGGATCTGAAGTACCAGCATCCCTGCACTGCCTTGATTGTGGGCGGTACAGGAGCTGGCAAGACGTTTTTCATGAAAAAACTGATTGAAAACAGAGCTGACATGTTCAGTGTGACATTTAAAAAAATTATATTTTATTATTCTGAATGGCAGCCTCTGTACGAGGAGCTCAAAGGTGTTGTTGATTTCCGACAAGAACTGCCATTAATGAGTGATCACCCAACAGGAGAGGGCCCAAAATTAGTGATTATTGATGACTTTTTGGACGAAATTAAATCTCATGGCCAAGAATTTAAGAGATTTTTCATAAAAGGTTCGCATCATCGTAACCTGTCCATTTTCTTCCTCAGTCAGTCCCTTTTCCCCGATGGACTTAGACAAATTAGTTTAAACTCCCACTATATTGTCTTGTTTAAAACATCAAGGGACTTGGCCCAAATTAGAACATTTTGCCTGCAGGTCGATCCCACGCACTGGAAAGCCCTTCTTGAAGCGTATCACGACGCTACACAGGCTGGGCAAACCTACATTCTTTTTGATTTCAAGCCCAATCAATTAGATCACCTCAGGATCCGTACCCATATTTTTCCCGACGAGTCCTGTGTCATTTACATCCCCAAAGCAAAGTATAAAAGGGACCTTGTGGGTATGCAATAGTCATTGCTAAATGATGGCTCCCAGTGTGCAGTCACAGCGCGCTGTCCTGCAAGTCCTTCAGTCAGCTAAACCTAACCTCCGAAAAGCGATTCTCCGTGAATCCGATAAAGCGATTATTTTTGCTATTTGTGAGATCATTGACAATCTCCTTTCAGGGAACATCCCCCTCAGTCCTGCACAAAAGTCCAAACTTAAGCGATACCGCACTGACTTCCGACGTCTAGTACAAAAGGGTGAGGGTTGGAAAACAAAAAGAGAATACTTGTTCAAAAAGGGGGTGCCTTCCTGCCCTTATTACTTTCCATTGTAGCCTCTGTGCTCCCTAGCCTTTTCAAATGAATCACGTCAAAAAAATGATACTCGTTCCACATGACAGTGTGGCGAGAATGAATGACCCCACTCCCTCTGTCTCCCAAACTCAAATGAGAAAACTAGACACGGAAATGAATTACATTTTGCGAAAACAGTATGCAGATGACTCTGAAAAATGGAAAAAATACAATGAGGCGCTGCAACGTTTCCTCCACTTTTCTAAGGAATCGAGCAAACCCATCTCTCTCGAGATAACTAGCATACACGATGAAAAAGAAGAAAAAGAGAATCCTAACCCAACCTCGGCTGTAAGACAGCAGTTAGCTTCAGTCCTTCCAAAGACATATAAAGACCAAGCTCTTAAAATTCATGATTATTTAGCAGTGAGTGGTTCACCCATCACGTGGGACGCTCAAGGCATCGTCTCTCTGAAAGGAAGGGCAATTCAGCATTCGAATATTATTGATTTGATTTCTGATCTTACTCGTTATCGAAAGAATTTCGAGCCGCACGGTGTCCAACAGTTCATTCAGACACTAGCGCAATTAAATCTCCCTCTGGACCTGATTGGCAATGAAAAACGAAGAACAGCTATTCTTCAATCCAAACAGAGTGGTGGCAGTCTTGTTGTAACCGAACCACCTATGAAAAAAATTAAAAAAGAAATAAAAAAGAAAATTGTTGTTCCTAAAAAACATGTCTGGAAAACTTGGTGATATTTTCCACGATCCCGAGCACCCTGCCTCGTATAGTTCGCCCTGGAAACTTTGGCATGCCTCAGGCAAAAAGAAAGAACAAGTAGATCATTATTTGCAAGGGGAAGATGCTTATACTTTGCACAAACCCGCGAGACGCAATTTTCCTCGTAATGTAACCTATGCTGACAACATTGACGAGTCCTGGCAAACTGATTTGACAGATTTTACGTCACTAAAGGAAGATAATCACAATCACACCTTTGTTTTATGTGTCATTGATGTCTTTTCAAAATATGGATGGGCCATTCCGCTCAAAAACAAGTCGGCACCCTCCATTGTTAATGGGTTTGAAACATTGTTCCAACAAACAACGAGACGCCCTGTCCGTCTGTTTTCGGACAGAGGTACGGAATACAAAAACAAGCTTGTTCAGCAGTTTCTGAAAAAACACAACATTAAATATATCGCTACAAATAACCCCGATATAAAATGCTCAGTCGTAGAGCAGTGGCAAAAAACAATAAAAACGAAACTGTTCAGATACTTTACTGCAACTGGAAATTATTGCTATGTAGATGGATTGTTAGACAAAGTTGTTGATGCGTATAATCACTCGAAACATCGGTCCATCAAAATGAGGCCTGTGGATGTGACAGATGACAACGTTCTGGAGGTATATAATAACCTGTACCATAAACTAAAGCTCACAAATAAAAAGAACAAGTTTAAAGTTGGTGACTACATCCGAATCAGTAGGGAGAAAAAAAGGTTCGAGAAGGGATATACCTGGAACTGGTCAGACGAAATTTTTAAGGTCGTTCAGGTCATTCCTCATGCGCTGCCGGTGTACCGCTTGGAGGATCTCGATCAGGATCCAATTGAGGGGACATTTTATGAAATGGAGCTTCAGAAGGTCACGAAGCCCGAGGTGTTCAAAATCGCATATATAGTGTGATCAAAAGGCCAAAAGAATAGTCGAAAGCACCTGGTGCACTGGAGAGGTTATCCGAAAAAAAGTCGTTCCTGGATTCTAGATTCCGATCTTGTGTAATGGATTTCTATGCTTTTCTCCCTAGCAATGCTAGTCCTCAGGTCTATCCGGACAATAAAACATCCCATTTTAAAATGGAGTTGTCAAAACGAATGGAGTTGCATGGCCAATGGCAGGCGGCTCTCATTGAGCTTCATTACCCCAACACGATTGCCCAGGTGATTGAGGGTGAAAATGAAATCACTTTACTGGCCCCAGACTCTGTGGACACGGTTTTTGTCAAACCGGGATGCTTCCACACTAAGGTTGAATTTCTGGAAGCAGTGAGTGTTGCCGTGTCTGTCTTGAACAACGACATTCAAGGTGACCCCCCACTGTCTGAAACAAACGACAAACGAGTCGAGTTTCGGCCATTTCAGCCCGACAGACCCGATATGAAAGTCCACTTCTCTCCTCGTCTTGCTCTTCAACTTGGTCTCGACCATCATGGCCCATACCCTGCAAACGAAAAAATAAGTGGCGTCAAGCCTGTCGAAATGAGTTTGGGCATTCCACCACAACTCTTTATTTACCTGGACATTCTGGCCGACCAGATTATCGGACACACCCGGGCCCCTATACTACGCACAGTACCTGTCGATATAAATGCGCGGTTTGGCAGCATGACTATTTTCTACTGCGAGCACCCCATTTACTTTGACTTAAACACGCGGTCGTTTGACACCCTCCAGATAGATATAAGGGACCACGCGGGGCGTTATCTCCCATTTTCACACGGAACGTTGACCTTGCTAGTTCATTTCCGACAGGTGTCTTAGAAAAATGGCTCCGCAAAACCAAATCACTCATCATTACGTCACTCAGGCCGGCGGCGGTTTCGGACAATTTTACGCGGGTAGTTCCTATCAAAAGGGGCATGGCATTGGTTCCTGGCTCGGCGGGCTCTTCCGGACGATTCTCCCTATTCTTCGTAGCGGCGCGTCTGCCGTGGGGAAGGAGGCGGCCCGGGCGGGTAGCGCTGTGCTGGCCGATGTCGCGAACGGGCAGAATTTTAGGGGTAGTTTGAGTAAACGCACGGGGGAGGCTGCGGGCAACCTGGCCAATCAGGCCAAGCGAAAAGCCGACTCGATGGCTGGGTCCGGTGCTATAAAAAGGCGGAAGAAAGCCCCTAAGGCTCATAACGTTCCAAAGACTCGAAAGAGAAAGACGGCCACTAGTGTGGATTACTTTACTTAGAAAAAAATGGCATTCATGCATGCTGCTTCTTCCGAGTGTCTCCGTTCTGAATTGGATCTGTGGATCATTCCACCCACTCAGACCGCACTTGAATCGACTCACTGGGTTCCTTACAAACCCTTGACCACATTGGATGCGTCAAACACAGTCGAATTTTCCATACCTGGCGTGGGTCATGAGTACATAGACCCCGCCCACACTCTGCTGTACGTCAAAGCCAAAATTGTTAAGGCTGATGGTACAGACATTGTAGAAAACGATCGAAATGATGCAGCCCCTATTAATTACCCCCTCCACGCACTGTGGAGTCAAGTGGATGTGAGTCTCAATCAAAAAGTCATTAGTCATTCAAGCATGACCTATGCCTACAGAGCTTACATAGAATCCCTCATGAATTATGACGCCTCGGCTAAAAAGTCCCACATGACACAGCGCATGTGGTACGAGGACACCCCTAACCATTTCGATTCTCTCGAAAGCGCTCAAAACCTTGGACTGGCATGGCGACGATCACGCACATCAAACAGTCGGCACTTTGAAATGACGGGTCCCCTTCACATTGATTTCTTCAATCAGGATCATTTTCTTCTGAATAACGTGGAGCTCAGAATCAAGCTTACGCGAAACCGTGACGCGTTCACCCTCATGTCCACTGCTGGTACAGAGCGCATCAAACTTTTGGATGCGACTCTCTACGTCCGTAAAGTAGTGGTTTCGCCCACTGTGCTGCTCGGCCACGCACAGGCCCTAGAAAAAGCTCCTGCCAAATATCCAGTGAATCGAGTTGACATTAAAACAGTCACGATAACACAGGGGCTGCGAGACAAAAATTTGGACAACCTGTTCATGAACCAACTCCCTCAAAGAATTATTATTGGTTTTGTTGATAATCGCGCCTCTAATGGCGATTATGCTCGGAACGGTTTCAATTTCCAACATTTTAATTTGAATTACTTGAGTCTTATGGTCGACGGCCACCCTGTCCCATCACAGCCCTTGACCCCCGACTTTGCTAATGGGTTGTACATGGAATGCTACAACACCCTTTTCTGTGGAACAGGAATACATTGGAAAGATGAAGGTAACAATATCAGTTACTCCGATTACCCTGGAGGAAACACTCTGTTCTGTTTCGATCTGTCACCTGACCTGTCGGCCAGCGAACCTCACTGGAATCTCCAGAAGCAAGGCACTCTCCGTCTAGAGTTGAAGTTTGCAACAGCCCTTGCTCAACCTATAAATTGCATTGTATATGCGGAATTTCAGAATCTGATTGAGATCGATAAACATCGAAACGTGGTTGTCGATTACAACGTCTAAAGAATTATAGAAAATAAAACTTTAAAAAAGTAAATAAAAAAATAATTAAAATATCAAAAATTAAATACAAAACTATAAAATAATCAATTAAACTTAAAAAATATGGATGGGCTTTCCCTAGATTCGCTCATGAGAAAAGATAAACATGTGGCACCTATGTTCGAAGGCGTGTTTGCCTCAGACACATTACCACATCGCCTACACAAGCGCCCCGCCTTGCTGATTGCCAACACGAACCCCATCACGAAACCGGGTCAACATTGGGTTGCTTTTTACATTGGCAAAAATGGCGCGGGTGAATTCTGGGACTCGTATGGCATGCCACCCATCGTCCCCAATCACAAGAAGTTTCTTAACAGACTCTGTAAAAAGTGGACATACAATCACACAAGTTTACAGTCCATCGATTCACAAGTGTGTGGCGAGTACTGTCTGTTGTACTTGATTCACCGCGCACACGGTATTTCATTGCATACCTTTGTCAAAAAATTATTTTGTTCAGACACTGAAAAAAAAGACAAAGTTGTACATGCTATGTACAAACGCATGTTTGGAAACAAAAAGAATTGTATGTTGCAACACAAAACGAATGTGCAAACATCATGCACAAGAAAAAAATAACGAGTTCGATAGAAAAAATTGTACAAGAAAAAATTTTCGTGCAAGAAAAAAATATTTTTGTACATAAAAAAATTTTTGGTACATAAAAAAACTTTTGGGACGAAAAAAAAATTTTGGTCCATAAGAAATGGACGTGTTAGTACATAAAAAAAATTTTGGTACAGAAAAAAAAATTTGGTACAGAAAATTATTTTGCGGTACAGAAAAAATTTCTGGAAATTGCTACAAATTTTTCTGGCATTTCCGGAAAACACTAAGAATTTTCGGTGCTCTTTTCAAAATCACTTAAATTTTTTTGGCATTTCTGGAAAACTCCAAGAAATTTCTGGGCATTTTCTAAAAACTTTAAGATTTTTCTGGGCATTTCTAGAAAACACTAGAAATTTTCTAGGCATTTCTGGCATTTCCCGGCGCGGTTCGTTCCCGGACGGTCCCCCGGCGCGTTTCCGGACGGTCCCCCCTGCGCGGCGTGATCGCGGACGGTCCCTGGCGCGGTTCGTTCCCGGACGGCAACCCCGGCGCGGAATCCCCCGGCGCGTTCCCAGACGGACCCCCGGCGTGGTGCTACTCCCGGGCTGCAAGAACAGACTTGCACGCGGATTTGGTTCGACCGCCTGCCGATAGGGGGCGCGAGGGTGGCGCTCAAATCGGATAAAAGGTGAGCTCCGCACGCATGCTGGATCATTCAGACGAAAGCATCGGAGCGCGATGGAGTCTCTGCTATTTACTCTCAATGCCTGGACCGGAAAGGAGTTGCTCGCCACACGAAATCTCTCTGAGCCAACGCTAAAGTATAACAAAGTTCAGATCCTAAAAAGAGGACAACTGCTGGATGAATTTCATATTCGTGAAGTGGATGAGTTTGTTTATGAAAGAGAACGCATTGGCCCAAAAATAAAGGCCCATCTCTCCGGAGAAACGGATGAACACCTAGGGTCATATGAAGCACTGAGTTCTCATATCCTTTCATACATCCAGCGCAGAGACAAGCCTTTCATTATGATTGAGCGTGATGATAATTTCTTTGAAGTGGATGGCTTACCCCAATTTTCACAACTGTTTTTTGGACTGACATCTCCGACAGCCCTGTGCAAGCATGCCAAAGATATTCTGGATTTCTATCCACCACTTGAGAGTGACAGCACTCTAGAAGTTACTGCTGATAAATAGGCATGTCCTTAAACAACCTTGTTCTACAGTTAAAAAATAAAAGCAAATAAAAACTAATAAAAAAAAAACTCATAAAATAATCGCTAAAAGCAAATAAACTTATAATCTACGAGACACCGGAGCACGGGAGCTGGTAAGGCCCGAAAAGAAACATTCTTGTGTGTGTGTCCTTGACGCACGCCTAGTAATGTCACAACGCGGCTGCCTGCACGGCGCGGCGCAAGCGGCGGAACCAGGAGGGGGTGGGTTGGGTTGGGTTAGGCACCGTATCGTCACCATAAAAAATTCTAGGGGTGGGGGCACTTAGGTTAGGTTACCCTCGCTCAAGATACCGACTGGCTTAGGTTGCCTTAGGTTAGGCTCACTCAAGATATCAACATGTTACAAAGTGCCATCCAGGGGATGGGGGACTTAGCTTAGGTTTGGTTACCCTCGCTCAAGATGTCAACATGTTACAAAGTTCAACCCGTGGGAAAAGTGTTACAATGTTCAACCTATACTACTTATGTCATTTAATATTCATTTGCTCCGCCATTTACGGCAGTGTGTAGCTGAGTGTGGCCCATTACAATTTTTGAGTTGTTTTATGTTTAACGGTCTATTGGCTGCACTTGTTCATGGAACAAGACATGCAATAAAACAAATTATCAGCCGTTTGTATCTGGTGACTCAAATGCCATTGCTAGTCAAAAGTCTCAAAAATGAAGCTGCTTTGCAATTTTGTAACAAAGTAATTCGTAGACGTAAAAACTTCAAACTTGGTGAAGTCATTTCTTCTGGTATCTGTGTTGTAGGAGATATCTATCACTTTTCTCAGGAACATGAATCTATAAAGGAACTAATGGTATCCCTTCATGCGGAACCACCTTTGTTAAAATATTTTTATCGCCTGTATAAAAATGACCAATTATACGTGAGCACTGAGTATGATAAGGGATCTCGTATTTCCTACATGTGTAGGTATGAATGGCAAAATGAACTATGTTACGGTCGTATCCTGACGTTTGTTGCATGTCAAGACAAATATTTTGCCTACATTGCAAAGTTAGTTGGTACTCCAGCTCTTCACAGGTACACTGAAGTATTTCCTAGCGAAGACAGAGATTTAGTTCCTGTTAGTATGCTAACTTGTGTCTCATTTTGCCTGGTAGTGGAAGGCAGGCAATATGTAATTGATCCGCTCAACAACTTCGAACTAGAATGACTTGTTGATATTAGTGGTTTAATCTGAATATTAATAAAATTGACACTGCCTTGCCTATCTTGTTCCACTGTTACTTTCGCTCCTTGAACTGCCACAAACTCACCCAGCCTCCGCGTCGTAATGTGCCCTGAACGCGCTGGCGTGGCCGTCGCAAAATGGTCTTGCTGGAAAGACCGATTTGAGATGGGTAGTACACTCAAGACCGACCTCTGGCCGTCGTGAAATGGTCTTGCTGGAAAGACCGATTTGAGACGGGCAAGTACACGCAAGACCGACCCCTCTGGCAGTCGTGAAATGGTCTTGCCGGAAAGACCGATTTGTGACGGGTGGTAGCCATCCAATCGGCTGGTAGCCTGGGAGCACGGGGTATAGCCGCCACGAACGGGCCTAGGGGCCGTCTGAGTTTGGTCTTCCCTGCAAGACCAATAAAAGACCGATTTAAGCTGCCCTCGCCTCGCGGCTGTGACTGAGCCACCGTCTCGATGGAGTCCGAATCTCGTCTTAAAAAGGGGCCCAAAAAAGACGAGATAACTCCAAAATTCGACCGTTTAACGAAGAGGAAAGTACCGCGATCTGCAGTCGAATTTCGTCTTTCTTCCGTCTGCCGGTGGTCTGACGAAGGTCCTGAAACGGTCGCGATCTGGTCCCTTTATCGTCCCGGTGTCGTCTCCGCGGTAAGACGGATTAATGACATCGAAACAACCACTTTCAGCTGCAGGGTTTCGTACGGGTTCCTCACCCTCCAGCCTCTTGGTGTAGACAGCAAATGGCTTCAAAAAATCTATTAACTTCTTCACCATGTTTTTGTTAATAGATTCTAGATCTGGCACAGAGCTGGAGGTTGGGTTAGAGGTGGAGGCAGCGCTGCCCTTGCCCTTAGTCTTTTTCTGTAGATTTTCATCCAGGAAGGCTTTCACCTAACGGCAACAAAACAAGCAGTTAGATAGCCCCGCACAGTGGGCCAGCAGAAGACCAGCGCAGGCGGCCTAAACTCTCGACGCGTTTTGAATTCCAGAGTCACTACACAGGACTCGAACCGAACGTGTGACAGCACCAATGGATTCCTCGTTCGGAGAGCGAGCAGTCCATTGGTGGGGTCACACGTACGGTTCGAGTCCAGTTTAGCGACTCTGGAGCTCAAAACGCGTCTAGAGTTTTGACCGCCTGCGCCGGTCTTCTGGCCCACCACTCTGCCCCATTGCGTGCAAAAATGATTAATGCGATTACTTCATGATGCCAAAATGTAACAAACCTGGTCCCATTGGTCGTGAAGTGACTCGAGCATGGTCAGGTGGGAATTCCAACGGGTTTCAACCTCTTGTTTCAGAGTGACAGACAAGTTCTTCTTGAGCCCACTCCGGCGAAAGAAAGCAACCACATTCTTGCATTTCTCGATGATCAACACTGCCTGCATAATCTCTAGCTCCATAGCAGCAATTACTTTCAGAGAAGTAACCATGGCAGAGTCAGTATCCTCAACTTCCAGGTGAGCAAGAAGGGCTGGAACTTGAGATGCTGACACGGTGGCTGGCTTCTCCCGAGTTCCACCGAGGTCAAAAGGATACAGGAGTCTACCAGCTCGTCCAGGATGATCATATCCTGATCATCAAATTTGACTGATGGAGGTTGAGTCAATTGAGCTTCAACCTAAAAGAGAAAACGAAATTAATTAGTTATGGCCATTTAATGAAAGGAGGAATAAAGAGAGTTTTGGCTTACCTGTGTCCTGTATTCTCTAAAACATTCGAGCATGGCAACATGGGACTGTGATGCGGGATTGGCCAATTTCAGAAACTTTTTAGGGCCATTGCCTTTCTTTGGCAACTTCTCACGCACTTCTTTTACCCATGAAGCGCACTTGTCTATGAGGGCAACAGCCTGAGGGGAGCTTTTAAGTGACCTTTCTATGAGAGTTGCATATTTAACACTTAAAGTGGTCCTCACAACTACATTCAGGGCGTGCGCCATGCAATAAAGACGAATGAATTCTTCTAAGGCCTTCACTATGTCCGCCCCGGCATCAGTGACAAAGACTATGTCCTCCTGAAATTGAAAATGCAAAATTAAAAAACAAAAAACCGTTTTTGAATAACAAGGAGAAAGAAACAACCATTGAACCATACCTGAAATGTCACAGGAATCCCCAGCTCACCCATTTTTTCCTTTATAAATGCTTTCAGATCATCTGCAGTGCTGGCATCACCCACTGCCACTGTGAAAGCTACTCTTGATTTCAGCTTCCATTTGATTATGAAGTGGAGGGTGAGCACTGCAAATTTGTCTTTTGTATGTTTGTCTGTCCACCCATCCGTTGTGGCAGCACAGCGCCCCTCTGACAGGGCTGGCCAGGCCTCCTTGACAAGGTCAGACCGAGCTGTATCTGCCTCTTTTCCTATGTACCTTGAAACCGTTTTGGGATGGGGAACTAGCAATTTGGCATCAAGGCGGCCATACCTGTTGCCAATGGATATAGTTGTTTGTATAAGATCAAGCATGCCCGGACCAGCCATGCTTTCCGGGGCACGGAGATCTGACGCACAATAGTGCGCAGCGCTGACCATAAATTTTTCCTTTGCCTCAAGTGAGGGGATGACTAGTCCTGATTTACTTCTAATCACAGTTTGGCAATAAGTTTCTAGGTGCCTTACCAGGGCAGAGGTGCCACTGTTACTTCCCTTGTAACGGTACAGTTCTCGACACTTGGAGCAGATCGCTCTGTCAATAAATTTACCAGTAGATTTGTTTCTTATAAGCAAAAAATTCCCATTCTGCCAGGCTGGACTTCGCACCCAATTGCCCTGCTTGACCTCGGTGGTGTATCCCCCAGTACTCAATTTGGTCGTCACCAGCTCATCACTTTCGTTAACTTCTTGGACTTCCTCCTCACCGTCTTCCGTCCTTTCAGAACTTAAATGATTGGAGCTTGGAGTTTGGGGCTCATTGGAACTAGAATCATTGGAGCTTGAAGTCTGGGGCTCATTAAAACTCAAATCATGCGAGCTCGAGGCCGAGGAGGAAGTAGGAGGTGAGATAAACTGGTAAAAAAAAAACCATCCAAAAAAGTAACCACCGTGAAACGGGGTAATTTCGGGCACCCGGGGTAATTTCGGGCATCTCTGCCCGAAAGCATTGCGATGATGCTGCCGTCTAGCGGCGACCTCGGAGGCTTGTCCCGTTGCGCGCATCGCATTCGCCACACTTAAAACCGTCGGATCATTCCTTTTGGGACCAAACAGATCCAATCTTTTCGAGATACAGTGATTTTCGTATTTTACACTTTTTACCTAAATTCAGTGTATGCGTGAAAACTTCAACTGGCAAGCCAAACCTGTTCAAAAACGGTGCATAAGGGTATTTTTTTCGATTTGGACATGTTTTGAGCATGCTGTGTCAAATTTTCAATCACCTGCGGCAAATAGTATGGTAAATAGAGGCTCAAAACTAAAAAATTGTTACTTTTAGGGGTAATTTCGGGCACTGAAATGGCATGCAAGGGCAAGCAGGGTTGTTCTGAACACTTTAAATTTCGCAGGGCTGGAGTGGTGTAAGCTTCTTCCAGCTCTTCAGAGCTCTTCTGAAAGATTCAGATAATCCATTAACACAGATAATACTGAACTGCCGCAGCAGTCGCTTTGTGGAACTTAGACTATTTTAAAAATGGGCCAAGGCTACATCTGTACTTCTTATGTGCAGTATGTACACATCCTATCTTAGTGTCAATGATTGGTTCGTGACTAAAATTTTATCATGTTTACCGGGACTTTGACTTTGAGAACGGCCGCATGGCTTGCCGGGTTGCTACGGAATGCAGAGTTTTCCAGAAGGCCCCTGTATCTTCCCAATTGTGCATAAGACTTGCCTCCCATGTACGTCAGTTTCAAGAGGAAGATCCACGACTCATCTTCGCGTGATATAGTGTGGCTTGAGTTGTACCATTATCAAAAACAAAAAAGGATAAAGGTTCAAGGTTAGACGTTCAACAAGAAGCGTCCTAAATTGCTCCACCCCACTCTCCCAAACATCAAACTATTTGTTCCAATCATGACTCCAAATTATGTATAAATGACCACCCCTACCATCCCTCCACATCTACATCCCATAAGCTCAAAAGAAAGAGACAATTATTGATTTTGAGACCAAAATCAGAACGACAAGTCGTTTTTTCCTGGGGCGCCCGAAATTACCCCAAAACACGGGGTAATTTCGGGCACTGCTTTGGGCCCTCCACTGTAAAAACGGTAAAGCGTAAATATCTGGAATTGGCGTCAAATTGAAGCTAAAGGTGGGTAGATGATAAATTTTAACCCTCAGGTCCATGGCAACACCACGACCTTCACAATCTTAAAAATACCTCTCAAAAGTGCCCGAAATTACCCCGTTTTACGGCATACATTTTTTTTAAAAAAGAGCGAATAAATTTATTAAGTCAAGCCGCAACTAATAAAAAGTAGCCGCTCCGCTAGAGGCAGACAGGAAAGGGTCACGCTCACGCTCCCGCGCCACGGAAGTGCTTCGCGAAACGGGCAACGTTACGGAAGCGTGGCGCCGCACAGTGGGCGTAGGCGGCTTAAATTCTAGGCGCGTTTAGAGCTCCAGAGTCGCTGAACAAGTCTCGAATCGAACGTGTGACCCCACCAAGGGATGCCTCGTTCAGACAGCAATCCATTGCACACGTTCGGTTCGAGTCCCTTTTTGAGACTCTCGACCTCAAATCGAAACGCGTCTACACTTTTGACTGCGCCGCGCCGGCCCTCCTCTGGCCCACTGTGCGCTGCGGACGGCGGAGTCACGCGACGCGTGCCGCCAGCGCTGCGCTGCCCGCCCCCGCTGCTGCTCTACGACGGCCCGTGTCGTCGCGAGGCGTGACCAGTAATTTGACTTTGCCCGATACAACGTACTTATGACTTGCCTAACCCCAAACTCAGTACCTCGTTCTGTCTAAAATTACTTACACTTGTTCCTGAAGAAGATGATGCACTACTGGAACTGTCATCAGTGGTATTTTTCTGCGTTTTCTTGCGCACCTGTACCAGTGTCTTCGACCTTGTCGCCGCCTTTCGCTTACGCGCCGCCTTCGGCTTACTTTTATCCATTAACTTAGATTACCTACTGGTACTGTCGCAACGAACTTGTCAGAAGAAATGATGGACTGGACTCATTCGGACTGTTTGTATTGTTCGGCGCCCTCCCCCCCCCCCCCCCCCCCCCCGGCTGAGTGCAGCCACTGGCCCGGGCCGGCCGGGAGCGCCAGCAGCCAGCCGAGCTGGCAGACGCCGTCCGTCCCGTCCCCGCTCCCGCTTAAGGTCATTTGGAAGATAGGTCAGCGCAACCGAGATGCATGCTGGGACCATATGACCTTACTCCCGCTCCCCCCTCGCCCTGAGATCGAACCGGGCTGAGGCGGGTTGATACGGGTTCGCCGAGCTCGTTGGCCTCTCCACGCCGGTCTCTTCGGCGCGAGATCGGCCACATTCGGCTCGGACTGTTGCAGTGGTGGTGCCGCACGGCAGTGTCATTCTTAGTGAGGCGATCCCCCTCCCACTCGGCCAACCGGATTCACGAACCCGCCCGTTGCGGGGCTCTAGTGGAACGCCCCATGTGTTTCAACGCGAGAACGCCACACTCTTAAAAGTCTACGAAGAATCTGCTTCGTAACTACGAAGAAAAAAGCACACACTAAATGTTTTTGTACAATTTTGTACGTGGTCTCACACAATTTTCAACATGCAAACTTTTTCGTACAAATTTGTACGCAGAATCGCACAAATTCGTGTGAAATTTCGTACAAATTTGTACGAAAAGCACGAATGCGCAAAATTGTGTGAGACCACGTACAAAAATTGTACAATGATATTTAGTGTGCATGCATTTTAGAATTGCTTCGTAATACGAAGGATTTTGCTTCATAATACGAAGCATTTCTTTGCACACACTTAATCATTGTGTTCAATTTTCGTACGTGGTCTCACACAATTTTGCGCATACGTGCTTTTCGTACAAAATTGTACGAAATTTTGCACAAATTTGTGCGATTTTGCGTACAAATTTGTACGAAAAATTCGCATGTTGAAAATTGTGTGAGAACACGTACAAAATTGTACAAATACATTTAGTGTGCACTATCAGCCTCATATGGACTTTTATATCTATTGCTTATGGAGCTTTGTGGAGCTTATGGAGAAAATAGCACATATTACGTTTGCACAAAAAACCGTTTTGGCAAGAGATAAAAAGTCAATACGGGTCTGAGAGTGTGTAGATTTTACATTTGTTCGTACATTCAAATTCGTACATTCACGAAAATACCCGAAATAAAAGTTACCGATTGAACGTGATGACAGAACTTTGGTCGAGCACTGCGACCAAACAAATTTCTTTAATAGACCTCCCTCTGCACGACAGCAACCTTTCAGCCTTCCATTGAGAAGTTTCTGACTACGCAACGAGAGTATCCCGCTTAGTTAAGAGAAACTATGGCAGCAAAATTAGTGAATACGTCAACAAACAGCTGTAACTTGTAACATACGCTGGCTTTGAGCAACCACTGCGATATCCCTGAAATACGATGTTCACGTTTTTAATTAAGGATGAAACTCTTTAACTAAGTCAGCGGCAAGAAGTTTTATGTAGTATTTGAACGTCTCGGACTTTCATAAAACACCTATTTTCACGTCATGTGAAGTTAGGACAGTTCTGTATTGACACTGAAAGTTAGGATTGTCTTGGATCTTCTCGGACAATTTGGATTATCTTGGATCCGCACTGACAGGATTTGCTATTAGGAGGTATCGAAATCTTTACTACACTGCGTAAAGCGTTTGACAGCTTAAACAACAAAATATTGTAACTGCTATGACAAAACGCAGCATAGCGCTATGCATCGCGCCACCATGACACCTCGGTCTTGCTACATTTGGCTACTCCACACAACAACAACAACAAAAGAAAAGAACAACTTCGAGGACAGAAAACGACCTCAGTCGGCCAGTGATTCTCATGAAGTGCGCGTCGTCGTAAACATGGATTATAATCCAATGAATCCACATACGTGTCCGTCTTAAAGAGGCAAATCCGTCGCTATACACGATGGCTACCATTTTAATGTGGAACGCACCATACCGTCGAAGCAACGCTTAAATTTAAAGTGTGTTCATTACGGAAAAAGGAAAAACGGCTGCCATGTACGGGCCACGTGTAATTTGGAGTTTGGCAATGTAGAACTTACCAAAGGGGACCTCCAGCACAGCTGCGGCCCAAGAAGAGAGCAGTACGGGGAGTTCCTCCGAATTATGAAGGAGTTGAAGGAGGAGGCTGTCAAGATGGATCGAAACGAGAGTCTGTCCACCATCTTCAACAGACAAATGACCAAGTAAGTACTGACCCTGAATTTCACGTCGACACGAGGTGAGATGGTGTTCAGTTCTAAGTCGTAGACAGCCCGGACCGATTACAGACAACGAACACTTAGCTTAGATAATTTATCAAAAATTATGTTGCTGCGTCAGCCACAAAGTAAACAAGTATGACAAACTGAGCAAGCGGTTGATGATATGCGGTGAAGTATGAAAAAGTAAGCGAGCAGTGCAGCCCGGGGAGAAAGAGGGGGGGAGGGGGCAGGCGCACAGTGGGCCAGAAGGCCGGTGTGGCTCATTCTCCAAAAAGTGGGCAACTTTTTAGAAATTCGTGTCCCGCACTTTTTGGTGCGTTTGCGAGTGGACATCTACGTAAAGGCATAGAAACGCCCATACGTGGATGGACAAGACGCGTTCGGAAGTGGACAAAATGCGTACGGGGTGGACAAAGTGCGTACGGGGATAGACAAGGTGCGTACGGGGGATGGACAAGGTGCGTACGGGGATGGACAAAGTGCGTACGGGGGATGGACAAGGTGCGTACGGGGGATGGACAAAGTGCGTACGGGGGATGGACAAAGTGCGTACGGGGGATGGACAAAGTGCGTACGGGGGATGGACAAGGTGCGAACGGGGGATGGACAAAGTGCGTACGGGGATGGACAAGGTGCGTACGGAGGTGGACAAGGTGCGTGCGGATAGACAAAGTGCGTGGATGCGTACGCTAGCGGACAACTTTGTTTAAGGTTTGAGGCGGTGCGTACCGAAATGGACATGGGGGTGGCGCGGACGTGAACGGACACTTCATTCGAAGCTGGGGATGGTGCGTACGCGAATGGACAAAGTGCGTACATGAGTGAAAGCCTGCGTCTGAGGGTGGGCCAGGTGCGTACGCGAATGGACAAAGTGCGTACATGAGTTAAAGGCTGCGTCTGAGGGTGGGCCAGGTGCGTACGCGAATGGACAACTGTTTCGACAATGAAGGGGTGTCGCGTACCAAGTGGACTCTTCGTTTAGAGCTGGGGGTGGTGCGTACACGAATGGACACGTCGTTCAAGGCTGAGGAAGTGCGTAGGGTGATTCATCTCAACACAGATCATTACGATGGGCGGCACTACCTTCGCCCCCGCAGGTGCGCTGTCTAACCGGCCCGCTCGCTACGCACCGCCACGCCTCGGCTGCCGCTTGCTCCTTGGTGGGGTTGGCCGCGGGGGTACGAATGCTCTGAACGTGGTCTACCCCCGTAACGCCCCAATTGACTCTCGCAAACCCCGTGGCCGACATGTGTTGACATTTTTTGTTTGCCTTGTCGAGACGAATCCATTTCTCTAAAGCAATGTAATTTTGGACAACTTTGAAAATCCACTCAAACGCCTTAAAAATTGAACATTGGACCAAGGCATCCCCTTAGACTTCAAGGCGACACTTTTACCGTGTCACCTCTGCCGAACAGTTGTCCATTCGCGCACGCACCTGGCCCACCTATGTATGAGACCTTTCGCTTCTGTACGCACTTGGCCCACCCTCAGACGCAGGCTGTCACTCATGTACGCACTTTGTCCATTTGCGTACGCACCTGGCCCACCCTCAGACGCAGGCTTTGTCTCATGTATGCACTTTGCCCATTCGCGTACGCACCTTAAATGTTACCTCTTTCGTCTCCTTAGCGGTTTCCTATAGCATGGGCCAGCATTACATCTAAGTCTGCAGATGCCTACGGGGCAGTATTCAGCCACATCAAGGCCTTGGGGCTGAGGGGCCAGGCCGTTGTCACCGACTGGGACAATTCAGCAAGAAAGGCTTGGAAGGAGGTCTTTCCAACTATTAAGCGATGGGGATGCTATTGGCATTTTCTTAGGGTGAGAGACACAAGTTTTTTATTGTTTCAACCGGTTACACACTAGATGTTGATGTATAATTTTGTACGTGGTGACGCATGATTTTAAACCTGTGTAATATTTTGCATAAAATTGTGCTGAAATTTGCGTAAATGTAGGCATTTTTCAGTATAATATTCAGCAAATCCCACGTAAGCGCAAAATCGTGCAAGTTACACGTACAACATTCTACAGAAACATTCTGCGTGTACGAGGCAGGCCAAAGCTCTAAATTTGTATCTCCTCTGCTTGTTATAAAGCCAAACTTATGTTACGATTTATTGTACATCAATTCTACAGGAATCTAAAGCAACACGGCCTGCGTGAATATTTTCACGAAAAATCTGAGTTCGGGAGGCTGTTGCGGCAACTTGCAGGCTTGCCGAGGCTGCCGCCCCAACTGATAAGACAGGCCTATGATTTTTTTGTTCCTTAAAACTACCGGCTTCATTGGCTGAGCGATTAGCGAAGCCGATTACTCCAGTGGGGTTGAAAAGTTTTGTCTGTCTGTCTGTCTGTCTGTTTGTGTGTCCGCACTACTCCTCCCAAACGGCTCAGCAGATCGGGACGAGATTTTGCAGGGTTGTTAGGTATATCCTTGGCTCGCCACACGCAAAAATTCAGCTCTCTGTCTCAAATTTTTCAGTCGTAGCAACGAAAAAACACTAAAAAAACGGCAGAAAAAGTGCAACTTTTTAGTGACTTTATAATTTAGAGACATTTTTACATGGTTTCTTATGTTTTTGAAGTTCCTGATGACGAAAATGAAATCAATTTCGACCCCTGACCAAACTTTTAACTGCGAATTGGCTACCTCGGCCCGAATTTACTAACATAATCAACTTCGACCCTTCATCTTGAAAAAAGGGGGTCGACCGACTAAAAAATTTTATTGCAGATTTCGATAGGTCTCGGCAAGACCTTTTCAGAGAGGGGTCGGAAGGGGGGGGGGTCTATGAGACCGACTTCATTAGTTGGCCGAATCATGATCTTGAAAAACGGGGATCGACTGACTAAAAATTTTTATTGCGGATTTCGACAGGTCTCGGCAAGACCTTTTCTAAGAGGGGTCGGAAGGGGGGTCTAGGAGCCCGACTTCATCAGTTTGCCGAATCAGGATCTTGAAAAACGGGGATCGACCGACTAAAAAATTTTATTGCAGATTTCACGTGGTGCATTACTTAATGCCTCAAAAATCCTTGAGACAGCTAGCCGAAGGCAAGCAGGGAAGCGCCGCAGGCCATGGTAGGTGTAACGCCAGGCGTGGATTGTCGTAACTGGCGCAGCATCGCGAAGCCTGTTACGACAAGACACTGTCTGGCGTAAACCTACCTTGTAAACCATCCAAAACACAAAAATCTCATCGATTTTTTCATTTACTTTGACAAGGAGTGGGTAGGAAAGGAAGGATTCTCTGTGTTTAAGAAGAAAGTCATCAGCACCAGTGCCCGAGAAAGTCTGCACAGAGATTTTAACACAAGCTTACCCGCGTGGGAGAATCTGCAATCTGAATTGTACCCAGGAACTGAAATCACACTGTACTTTGCAGTGAATAAGGAGGGTAGTTGAAGTGTCACTCAATTGTTCTTAAAGTGTTCACAAATGCGCTATTTTGTTTGAAGTTTGAAGTATGCATTGACCACAGTCTAACTTCAGATAACCAGCTGCAGTTCGAGTTCAGTTAACTGCAATTAAAATGCAGTTTAAGTACACTTAACTGCACCTGAACTGCAAAAAAAGCAGTACTTATTTCGGACGTTTCCAGTTTTAACTGCAGTTTTTTGGACAGTTCCTGACAGTTTCTTTAAAAATGTTGTTTTGCGAAAAAAAATATGTTTTTTGAATTTGAAGGCTTCGTTAATTGCCCTCCCTCAGTAGCTTCCTTTATTTTTCTTCGTCGTTGTAATTTGTCATAGTCAGATGGAGAGTCGAACCCGGACCTCCGGGCTGTCGGACCGCAACGCTGCCAATTGCGCTACGGAGACGTCTGAGAATCTGGCTCCAGCGCGGGCGATGCCACTGGCCATGCCCGCGCGCGCAGGTCGACGAGGGATTACAGCAGCTCCTCGCTCGGCGCGGGCCACTCCTCCGGGAATTTCCCCGGCAATTGTCAAAACATAACGATTTGGAAGCAGTGCGGAGTTTCACTCGGCGAAATTTAGGTGATTTGAATCATTCCAAGGCAGCCACTTGAAAAGACATTCAGGGTGAAGTTGGAAGTACACTTTGACTTCTAGTGTGATGAACTTAAATTGTAGTTTTTGTCTACATTCCAAATTGAGCCTGGGACTGTATATGTCGTATACTTGTCTTTACTCTCCATGTGTAAGACAAGAGCAATTCAGAAGTATATTTGATACCGACACTTGCGTTTGAAAACAAAGCGAATTTTAGCTGAGGTTTCAAATACATTCCGGAATGCCCATCTAGACTGCAGTTGGATCTGGCAGCAAAAATGCAGTTAAAGGACAGTTTGTGTCGACTTCAAAGCAGATTACTGACTGCAGCGGACAATACAAAATTGATAACACTTCAAATACAATCTAAGGGAAGAAAAGAACTACAGAAAGAAACTGCAGATGAGCCGCTGCAGTTTTAATTGCAGTTTAACTACTGATCCTTCCACGCGGGTTAAGGAACAGGGGACATCCTTTCTTCTGGACTTTCTTGGGTAATATACCGGTTTAACACTCACTGATAAAACCAGGGGCGTAGTTCTACGCTTCATTTAAGCATACAACTACGCTTGAGGACTTTACGCCCTTCTCAAAACGTTTACGCTTTAAGGCGATTTCCTCCGCCCTGTATTTATATAGGAGGAAAGGAACGCATGAGCTCTTATACGCTTCAAAAAGGGCGTACAGACTGTACGCTTCGCGCAAAGCGTAATACTACGCCTTAGTTTTACCAGTGTTTTAAAACGCGGAGCTGTTTAATAATCAATGCCTTGTCACCAGCTCTCATCAAACTTTTCGAGGAGAAGGCCTACTTCAATTTGAACACGGCCCAACAAACAGGGCAAATGCCTTCGAGGAAACATAAAAAATCCACGACTTTCAATGCCAGGGGCCTTAAGCTCGATGTTGCCACCATGGCGGCCAACCTCTTAGATGGTGATGGGGACACAACACCTTGCACCAACTCCTGTATCCTTCAATTCCTCGACGTTGTGTCAAGGGAATTTAGGGACAGGCTAAACACCATCGCCATCTTTGAAGAGGATCTGTTTCCCCCAAAGTAAGTGCGGACACTAACTGTTTATGTAGAATTTTGTACGTGTCACTTGCATGATTTCGTGCATGCGCGAAATTTGCATAATATTATGCATAAAAATGTAATTGGCTGAGCGATTAGCGAAGCCAGTTACTCCAGTGGGGTTGAAAAGTTTTGTCTGTCTGTCTGTTTGTTTGTCTGTGTGTCCGCACTACTCCTCCCAAACGGCTCGGCCGATCGAGACGAGATTTTGCAGGGTTGTTAGGTATATCTTTGGCTCGCCACACGCAAAAATTCAGCTTTCTATCTCATTCCATTCAGTCGTACTAACGAAAAAACACTAAAAAAACGGCAGAAAAAGTGCAACTTTATAGTGACTTTATATTTTAGAGACATTTTTATATGGTTTCTTATGTTTTTGAAGTTGCTGATGACGAAAATGAAATCAATTTCGACCCCTGACCAAACTTTTAACTGCGAATTGGCTACCTCGGCCCGAATTTTCTAACATAATCAACTTCGACCCTTCATCTTAAAAAAAGGGGGTCGACCGACTAAAATTTTTTATTGCAGATTTCGATAGGTCTCGGCAAGACCTTTTCAAAGAGGGGTCGGAAGGGGGGTCTAGGAGCCCGACTTCATTAGTTGGCCGAATCAGGATCTTGAAAAACGGGGATCGACCGACTAAAAAATTTTATTGCGGATTTCGACAGGTCTCGGCAAGACCTTTTCAAAGAGGGGTCCGAAGGGGGGTCTATGAGCCCGACTTCATCAGTTTGCCGAATCAGGATCATGAAAAAAGGGGATCGACCGACTAAAAAATTTTATTGCAGATTTCACGTGGTGCATTACTCAATGCCTCAAAAATCCTTGAGACAGCTTGCCGAAGGCAAGCAGGGAAGCGCCGCAGGCCAAGGTAGGTGTAACGCCAGGCGTGGACTGTCGTAACTGGCGCAGCATCGCGAAGCCTGTTACGACAAGACACGGTCTGGCGTAAACCTACCTTGTAATTTATCCATATTTGAGCACAATTGTATGAAAAACGTCACGCAGGTTTAAATTCATGCATCACCACGTACAAAATTCTACCTAAACATTTAGTGTGCGGAGCGAAGAAACTGTGCTGTGTTTTCCTTGTTTCAAAAACGTTTTACTTACAGACCACATGACCGAGCCATCGAAGCCGAGGTGGTTGGCTGCGTTGCAGAAATTGATGAGGACGATGCTGAGGTCATTGACAACCCTGAAGAAGCCATCACACGGGCTGGTGAGAAGAAGAAAGCGGGCTGTATTAATTAACGTTTAAACTCTATAAAGAGTTCGTTCACTGTGGAAAAAAGTTACACTGCAAATCCAAGTGTAGGACAAGTCGACACTTCTAGGCGTACACCAGTTTGTCCTACGCTAGCAAGTGTCGACCACTTGTGTCCGACGCTTTGAAGTGTGGACCACACAGTGTCCTACACCTGCAAGTGTCGACCACAGCATGTCCGACGGCTGGAAGAGTGGGGCCACATCGGAAACCGATCGTAATTTGCCGTAGGACAAACAGTGTCCTACAAATGAAGGCGTCGGACACAGTGTGGTCGACACTTAAAAGCGTTGGACATTACTGGTCGACACTTGCAAGCGTAGGCCAAACTGGTCTACGCCTACAAGCGTCGACTTGTCCTACACTTGGATTTGCAGTGTACAGAGAATTCTGTTAACAACTTATGCTAATTCTCCGTACCCAGAGCCCAACATTTTCCGAGGCGGTTATCACTCGCGTATTATTCTGAAAGTCATGCGCGTAATAACGCGTATTTTTAGCGTATTATTTGTGAAAAAGACGCGTTAAAGCATGCGTATAAACGTATTAAGCGCCTCTTTATCTCCCCTTGTAATGACTTGAATCGCAACTCATCTTTTTCTACGTCGAAAATCGTACTAAAGGGTGAAAGTATAACTTTCACAGTTCAAGGTGGCGAAATGGGACCAAATTAAAGCGAACTTTCCAAAGAACACTGGAATGAATCCTTCCGTTTGTTAATACATTGCATCACATTGTCCATTTGCAGCCAGTACTGCATCCTGTAGCGCTGTCGCCACCACCTTTGCGCTGGCTGACTCCGGTAACGTTTGTATATTTATACTCGATCGGTTTAAAGGGGGCAGTGGCACTATTAGCATATGTTTTTAGTGAAATTTTGACAATGTTTCTCCCGTCACCAAAAATCTTTTGTAAATCGAGGAGAGAAACACATGTAATCATTGGAAAGAGGGGTCTTTGAGGGTGATTTCTTTTGGGGGGGGGATGTCGAATTTGTGTTATTTTTGCGGGGTCTGTGAAGGGCACAAGACAAGACAGCACATTTGCACGATAATTATCAAGTTGCACTGCGCGCAGAGCTACTCAGTTCCCGCTTAAAATTTTCCATCCAAATTTTTGCCACTTGTTTCACATACTTGGGCAGTGAAAATGACCCTCTAGCTTTGAGAAATAAAGTTGGGAAGTATTTCAAAACTCAATTTGTTTAAAACGTTAAAAACATATTAAAACTTGTCATTAAAATGTTTTTCAAAAAATCTTTAAAATGCTTCAATCCTGGAAACCCAGGGTCACTTTGAGGGCCCTTACTAACACCAACTAAATCTTTAGGGCGATATCTCAGACCGTTCTCTCAAAATCCTGCGCACAAGCTCTAAAAATCTTCAACGCGGGGAAACGGCCCTAAAGATCGAGTTGCCTTAACTAACCTGTGTTAAGACATATACATAAATGACTCTGGAGGCTAAACGGTAACGAATTTCGGCAAAAGCTTTTTAGTCTCTTAAAGAGGGTTGTCTCAATATAAAATCTAGGTATAAAACAAAAAAAATGGGTATTCCTGAACAATAATAGCGCTACTGCCCCCTTAAAGTATAACTGCCGCTCTCATGAAGTCTTATTTAAAATATTTTTCGCACTATGGATTCAGGACAACATTGAAGATCTGGCCATGGGCATTGAGCCACAGCGAGAACAGCGTGTAGAGAGAGCAATGTTACCAGAGCTGTTGGTTGGACCAGTTCTCAATGACCAGGTTGATGTAGCAAACTGTCGTGTGCAACTGGCACTAGTGAAGTTTGAAGTATTCGCGCCCCTGAGTTGAAACGTTGTTCGTTATTATTCGTAGCGCTAGCGTCGACTGACCGCGAGACTGACCGGAAATCCCTTGGCAGACCCCGCGAGCGCCAGCTCGCCCGGCTTGTCCCGGTATGCTCTCGTCAGTCCGGGTCCAGCGACAGCCACGTTCAGGTCAGTAAGCAGTCATGTAGGCATTACCACGATTCTGTAAGAGTACTTGGTCTGACACACCACCTTGGTTAACTATTAAACCCACTGAACCGCAATACCCACGTAGTTTCCCCTTCTTCTCCAAGAAGCCACCAACAAAACATCTTATGGTGCATCGGCTCGGATTCTCGGGTAGTCATTTGCCACTGAACTTATGTTCTAGTTTTTTTTTATTTTTTTTCGGTTCCATATCTTTACGGTAGTTTATTTGCAACGTGCCCCGCTAGAAGTTTTAGTTGTTTTTAAAATCAGTGTGAAAGTCTCTTGTTGCGTGTACTTGTGTGCATCTTCGTAACAAAGTGTATCATGTTTCGAACCGTATTTTCTCCAGTAACCACGTGTTCGTTTAACGTCACTGTACTGTAAGATTGCAACGCTCTGCCAAATTGTCAAAAATTCATTATTTGTATTATATTACTTTAAAATGCGTGCCTCACATTTTTGGCTCTCGCTCCGTGCCCTGCCTGCACGTTGTTTTGGCACATTTGGTTTTTCCCGTCCTGGCCCCTGGCCTGGCCGGCGAGGAAAACCCCGGCCGTCGCCAGCCGTCGCGCTGCGCTTTCCGCCGACTCTGTAAAGAATGTTCTCCAAAAAAAAACAAAAAAAAAAAAAAAAAACAAAAAAAAAAAAAAAACACGTGTTTGAGACTCTACAAGTAATTTTAAAAAGGAAGTCTCGCTAAAGTTTTTAATAAGTGAAAAGTGAACTAAACCTCCGTTATTTTTCTTCTGCGTCCCTTAACGTGTTGTGCAAGAAAGTCGCTTACTGTTTGAGAATTTATCTAGACTTCATATTGTTTTTCCCGTTAGTGCATTGGCGCATCTTCTGTCCTTTCTGTCGGTGCATTAGCTTCTACCCTATCCTTAAAAACGCGATCCAGACGTGAAGTGAAGTGTTTTTTGTCGTTAAGTACGGACTGTTGGCTGCAGTCACGAAGTCGAAGTAATTTTGAGAATTTGTCAAGCTTCTAATTGCCTTTACCACGATGGCAAAGTGGTTCTCGTCTTGGTGCGCTAAACTTATTGTTGTTCCATTTGAAATCCGTTATTTCTTTCTTTTATCCTTGTGAAGATTATTTAGTGCGTTGTGTGAATGTGGTTAGCAAATGTGTGTGTGAGTGTAGTGCAGCGAAAGAGCGAGAATCTATTAGGTTAAGATACGTTCTGAGTGGTCGAGTAAGTTTTTCTATTCTATTTCACTGGTTTTTGAGTGCTTTTCACTATTTTGAAAATGATGCTAAGTTAAAATTTTGTCCGTGTCAATTTCGTTTTTGGCTTACAAAGTTGTTATTTTATGTTAAACCATATGCAAAGACTCATAATTTATTTTTTGTGCTGCTAGTTTTCTCGATTGTCGTTATTTTTCGTCAAGTTTCTTACGTGTTTTGTTTTTCTTCGTCTAGTACACAGAGAGGTTCTCGATTGATTTTGTGCAGTGTAGTAAGCATTATGCAGTCATGCAAGTTTTGGTATTCTTATTAATATTTTGCAGTTGTAGTTGTTGTTTGTCGCGTGATAGCAGCTTTTAGTACAGTGTCTTTGCTTACACCACCCCTACCCCCCGCCTCTCACATTTTATTTTACTGCGTAGTTTTAGTGTCAGACCTTTACTCGTGTGTGGTGACTATGTGATTGTTTACAGTGTAAACCTGTGGGTTGTCGGTGACCTTGGCTCCGGAGATTTACCCAATCTTCGTCATTTTTAAACGGTTTTTGTTAAATAAATAAAGATGTGATCTAAATTGTATTCTATTACAGGTATCTTCAAATTTCGTATTTAACTTGTACGTCAGAATTTTCTTTTGTTATTGTTGTTTTTGTATTTCGGACCAAGTACTCATATTTTTAGTCAAGTCAATTCCTTAGATTTCTATTCGTTGTTTTTTCTCTCTAAAGTTAAATTTCTACAATTTTTGTAATTTTCGGGGACGAAAATTTTTCGGAGGCCGCCGTTGTCGTGTGCAACTAGCACTAGTGAAGTTTGAAGTATTCGCGCCCCTGAGTTGAAACGTTGTTCGTTATTATTCGTAGCGCTAGCGTCGACTGACCGCGAGACTGACCGGAAATCCCTTGGCAGACCCCGCGAGCGCCAGCTCGCCCGGCTTGTCCCGGTATGCTCTCGTCAGTCCGGGTCCAGCGACAGCCACGTTCAGGTCAGTAAGCAGTCATGTAGGCATTACCACGATTCTGTAAGAGTACTTGGTCTGACACACCACCTTGGTTAACTATTAAACCCACTGAACCGCAATACCCACGTAGTTTCCCCTTCTTCTCCAAGAAGCCACCAACAAAACAAAACCCAAATTCCAAAATTTTGACTGAGGTAACCTTTTAATATTTATTTCGGATCGTCGTTAGTGAAGTCATGACGTATTTTTTAAATATTTTTCGTACTATGGTTTCAGGACGATATTGAAGATCTGGCCATGGGCATTGAGCCACAGCGAGTACAGCGTGTAGAGAGAGTAATGTTACCAGAGCTGTTGGTTGGACCGGTTCTCAATGACCAAGTTGATGTAGCAAACCCAAATTCCAAAATTTTGACTCAGGTAAACTTTTAAAATTTATTTCGGGTCGTCGTTAGTGAAGTCATGACGTAATTTTTAAATATTTTTCGTACTATGGTTTCAGGACGATATTGAAGATTTACTGAATCAAACCGCGGAGGATATGTGCGATGACCTACCCCGCGGAGTGAAGGCAGTTACCTACATTGATTACGAGGGTAACAATTACTACCATGTTGAGGTGAGACGTCTTTTCTCGCTCATTTATCAAATGTCACCATGATTCATGTCCAATGAACAATTATTGCGTTCATCGAGGAGGTAAACACTCGCGTAATGCCCTGTACACAAAAATCCCAGTATTACGCGTAAAACACGTACTTGGCTGAGCGATTAGCGAAGCCAGTTACTTCACTGGGGTTGAAAAACTTTTCCTGTCTGTCTGTCTGTCTGTCCGTCTGTCTGTCTGTGTGTCCGCACTACTCCTCCCAAACGGCTCGGCCGACCGGGACGAGATTTTGAAGGGTTGTAAGGTATATCCTTGGCTCGCCACACGCCAAAATTCAGCTCTCTATCTCAAATAATTCATTCGTACCAACGAAAAAACACTAAAAAAAAACGGCAGAAAAAGTGCAACTTTTTAGGGACTTTATATTTTAGTGACATTTTTACATAGTTTCGTATGTTTTTGAAGGTGCTGATGACGAAAATGAAATCAATTTCGACCCCTGACCAAAGTTTTGACTGCGAATTGGCTACCTCGGCCCGAATTCACTATATAATCAACTTCGACCCTTCATCTTGAAAAAAGGGGGTCAACCGACTAAAAATTTTTATTGCAGATTTCGACAGGTCTCGGCAAGACCTCTTCAAAGAGAGGTCGGAAGGGAGGTCTGGGAGCCCGACTTCATCAGTTGGCCGAATCAGGATCTTGGAAAAAGGGGATCGACCGACTAAAAAATTTTATTGCAGATTTCGATAGGTCTCGGCAAGACCTTTGCAAAGAGGGGTCGGAAGGGGGGTCTGTGAGCCCGCCTTCATGTATTGTGAAAATTGGTGCAACGGCCATGTTTTGCACATTAACTTTGGCACAGTGGGAACACAAGAGCGGGCCTCAGTCCTGATGTTACATCAATAAGTTTGCGCTTTACCTCCCCGGGATGTGAGGTGCGAGGACCGAAGGCCCGAGAGACGGCCTCCGATTGGGCCAAGCCATGCGAGGGCCGAAGAAGGCCCGAGAAGAATCCGCCGGCAGGCCAAGCTGGTATCGGCCCCTGTCGAACTGAATTGCCGGCGCAGCGAAGCGGAGCTGCCTACTCCGTTCGACGGAAGGTCGGGCCCTAGCTTGTAAACTTCGACCATTCATCACGTAGTGCACTACTCATTGCCTCAATGAACCCTTGAAAGAGCTTGCCGAAGGCAAGCAGGAAGCGCCGCAGGCCAAGGAAGGTGTAACGCCAGGCGTGGATTGTCGAAACTGGCGCAGCATCGCGAAGCCTGTTACGACAAGACACGGTCTGGCGTAAACCTACCTTGTTGTAATACCAATTTAGGGTTAAAAAGGACAAAATAGTAGTATTTCAAGGCCCTAATACAGCGTAATACTAAGTGGTCTGTACACGATTCCTTGGAGTGTTTACCTTTTCGGTGTTCGTCATAGTGCAACTCAGTAACATGGTTCTAAAGATTATAATTTTACTGTCTCTACCCTACACTTTGCATTTATCCCTTATAAGGTTTTAATGTTTTTTCCACTAATTGTTATGCACAGATATGTAATGTAGAAACTGCCTCCTTTCTTTAATCAAGAACTCCCATCAACCCACACGAGGAATGTCTGTACGTGTCTCAAAGGTTTGAGAGGAGGCCAGTTTCCCCGGTTAGTAGCGCTTCAGTTTTACCAGTGCATAAACGTTACAAAACTTCTGTTCATAATACACTGGGCATCAAAATTAGCGCCCCTCTTTCGTTTTACACAATAACTTTCTCCTCAGTTGACCAAAGTGGTTCAAATTTTTCGAATTCCTCGAATGGCGCACCTGAAAGCTACCCGAAAGGGAGTACACCAACCCTTATTTAAAGCCATCCTTAAACCGTCTTTTTGACCTCATTTTGACAACTACTTTCTCAAAGGGGTGGTGTACCCCCTTTCGGGTAGCTTTCAGGTGCGCCATTCGGGGAATCGTAAGGACATCCCTTGGGGTGTCTCTGTGTCAAATTTGAATCACTTTGTTCAAGTGGGGAGAAAGTTATTGTGTTAAACGAAAGTAGGGCGCTAATTTTGATGCCTAGTGTGAAATAAAAATTGAAGTATACACAATTGATAAATCAATTGTGATTTCCAGGAACTTGCTCAAGATTCTGGTACATCAACGGCACTCCAGGAACGGACTAAAATACTTGATGATGATACAGTTTCGAAAACAGTTGCTGAAACAGATGCAGAAACAGTTTCAGAAACAGTTTATGAAACAGTTTCAGAAACAATTCCTGAAACTGTTCCTCACACAGTTTCACAAACTGTTCCTGAAACAGTTTCACAAACTTTTTCTGAAACAGTTTCTGAAACAATTACTGACACTCTTCACAGACCTACTACTGCCTTGGTACAGCCTGGTGAGTTTTTGTGGCTTTCACTACAAACGTAACTGTCTACTTGGCTCGCCCTTCCAGACGCACGCTTGCAAGCACGCAACGCACTTACAAATGCATGCTTGGCGCCGTGTAACTCCACGTTACACATATGCATTTGTAAGTGTGCACTTACCAAGCATGCATTTGTAGGTGCTTGCTTGGCCAAGTATGCGTTTGTAAGTGTGTGCTTCCAAGCATGTATTTGTAAGTGCGTACTTAGTAGACAGTTCAGTTTGCAGAGTAACTAAAGGTGGAGCACTTTTGCAAGCTTCGTGGTTAAAATGCACTGGTAAAACTGAGGCGTGGATCTACGCTTCAATCAAGCATAGAACTACGCTTGAACAATTTACGCCTTCTTCACTGTTATTCGACGAATGTGACGTCACATTCGTTTGAATGTCACATTCGTTTGAATGTTGATCCACGTTCAAACGAATGTGACACCCCAATTAGACGGCCGTGTCACGTTCGAACGAATGTGACATCGTGTTCGAACGAATCTGACAAAATTCACATTCGAACGAATATGGCAAAATTCACATTCGGACGAATATGACGTCACATTCGCTGAATAACAGTGTTAAAGCGTACAACTACGCCATGCATTTATGTAGCAGGACAGGAGCGCATAAGATCTTTTACGCTTCAAGAAGGGCATACAGACTGTATGCTTCACGAAAGCCGTAATACTACGCCTTACTTTTACCAGTGTGACTAATTTTGTCAATTTATTTTATTGTAAAACGCCTTTTTTGTCAAAAACTTCAGGTTTGTTGTTGACAAGAGTAGAGAGAGAACGGCAGCGCAAGAAGGCTCAGCGCCACAGAAATCGACAAAAGGATAACACTTTGGAAGCCACTGAGAGACCACAGCTGAACAACACCACTCAGGAGCCACAACCTGTAGCCACAACTTCCAAACCTGGTGAGTGTTTTGATATGTGAAAAAGGTTTTCAATTTCGGCAACTACGCCACACAGAGAATCCAAACGCTATGAGTATAGCGTCAATTGGTGCAATGCGTTTGAAGACGTTTTCATTGCACCAATTGGTGCAATGCTTTTGCAGTGCACTTGCACGTCAAGTGCAATGCCTTCCCATGCATTAGCATAGTGCATTTTCGGGAAGCATTGCACGTATGGTGCAATATCTGAATGCATTGCACCATACGTGCTACATTCATAGCGTTTGGAATCACAGTGCATGCATTTATTTAGCAGGAAAGGAATGCATAAGCTCTTGTGCGCTTCAAGAAGGGCGTAAAGACTGTGTGCTTCACGTAAGCCGTAATACTACGCCTTCCTTTTACCAGTGTGACAAATTTTGTCAATTTATTTTATTGTAAAACGCTTTTTTTGTCAAAAATTTCAGGTTTGTTGTTGACAAGAGTAGAGAGAGAACGGCAGCGCAAGAAGGCTCAGCGCCACAGAAATCGACAAAAGGATAACACTTTGGAAGCCACTGAGAGACCACAGCTGAACAACACCACTCAGGAGCCACAACCTGTAGCCACAACTTCCAAACCTGGTGAGTGTTTTGAAACTTTTGAAAAAGGCGTTTAATTTCGGCAACTTCCTCCTGAGTGCACTGTGGCAAAAAAACTACGGAAAAGTCAGTTAATTTTTTTGCCAGGATTCTCTGTGACCCTAAACCTAGTATTTCTTGTAGCCTCTCTGCAGTGTTCACTGTGCGACTCACAGTATTCTCCGCATGCCCGTCGCAGACCATTGAGGTGCACGGAGGCGACTGTAAGTCCTACAGAGATTACTGCGAGTCGCACAGTGACTGTAAAGAGGCTACAAGAAATACTGGGTTTAGGGTTACAGAGAATTAGCACAAGTTGTTTTCAGAATTCTCTGTAACTTTTTGCCACAATGTGCTTTGCTAATTCCCCTGTTGTAATCTAATTTTGACGTCCTCTGTTCACAGGGGAAGCACCGGTTCAAGACCAGTTATCAGAAAGGAAAAGAAAAAAGAAATCTTAAAACAAAATAGAAAGTGTGGTGATTGGTGAGTGTTTTAAAGGGGTTAATACGCGTTCAAACCGATTTGTCCGTCTAAACTTTTCTCATGAGAGGCTTATGTCTGTTTTTATTTTAAAAAGGACGTAATCTTGTGTGCAAGCTTACTTATAAATGGGCATATTTCTTAAATTTAAGCGTAGGTCGGCTTCGCTAACGCTCTGAAAACCCTCACAGGGGCAGACAACCTTGTTCAGGGTGCCGTCATTGGAGTACTCCGCTTTTGGAGTTGCCTGAAAACGGCAAACAAGATAGCGCTTTTTGCAAGTGTAAGAACTTCATTTCGGGGTTCATTTTTGAAAAGTAACTTTCGTAAATTTCTAAAATTAATCATGTCATAAAATTGACTTTGCAAAATGATCCTGAAACATGTCCATAGTGAACAGGTGTGGCACTTGCAGCGGTCATAAGAAGCAACACCAGAAGGGGAACCCGCACATCTCTATTACAGGCCACTCTAAAAGATGGAATCATATGACTACGTTTTGAGCGCGTTTAACTCCACTGGCACTGTAAGGCAACGCTTGAAAAATGACTGTATGAAAGACGGGTTGCACGCACCATTGCGTCACTTTCTTTGAATTAAAGCAGACATAAGCATCTGAGAAAGAATAAGTTTTCGACGGGCATAGCAGTTTTAACAATTATTGATGAACTTTCACAATTTTTGGAATACTCCAAACTCTGAGGCAGTTTCTTACGGTGCACTGCCAACTTTATTAATATGAATCTGTTCCTTTTCAAGGTGGACGCGCCCTTCGGAAATTGCCTACCAGGAAAACTTAAAGTTTGAGAGTCGCTCTACACTAAACGTTTGAAAATTTTCAACCGTAGATCAGTCTGCTTTTTTTTTATTTTTACTTTTAGAACTCTAGTTTCCTTTTTGTTTCTATTTATGTTGTTTGAGCGGATGACTGGTGACTGGTAAAAAAAGAATTGCGAACAATATTGAATGAATTAAAAGAAAACTTCAGTATTTGCATGTATTTTCACTAAGTTGTCATGCCTACCGGCCACGTAAAAAACATAAATATCAAGTCCCCCCCTCCCCCACACACACAGACCCTAAAACTTAAGCCGCTGGTGGCACTGGTGCAGATGCGGATACACACCTTGCGGGTTTCGAGGGGGGGGGGGCGACGAAGAAGAATCCATGTTCGGCCAAGTGTTTCAACGTGATGGTCTCGGACACGGGCACGTGGAACGACGACGACGTCTTGGCCCCGGACACCCAGTGCATAGGACAAGGTCAGCGACACAAAACCCAGGTGATTGACTCGGGGCGAGCGAACGAGTGGCAGCGACCGGTAGGCGGGGACCCCCTCCCGGAATAAGTGCGGATGGGACTAGAGCGGATGGCACCTGCAAGCATAGACAGACAAAATTAGGCAAACATCAAATAACCAACAAAAATACACAAAAATAAGGCAGAGACAATAAATATTTCAACACGCTTAAGATAAAACTACAAGAAATTAATAACAGGAAAATTGGCCCGTCCCGTACGACGTCAAGGAATATGAAAGTCCCTAGACATTGAGTGCGAACGCACAGCACCATCAGACGCGTCCAGCCTCGTACGGGCCCCTTCGTTGCTCTCCGCACATCCTGTCCACCGCGCGGCGCGCCGACTCAGCAGCACTTGCTTATCGCTGCCGCGCGTCACGACGGTACCCGGGGGCGATCCAAGAACCACATATACCACGAAGAAAGGTAGAAAAAACCGACTAGAAAACGAGATTTGCGAGCAAAACCACACCTGAATGAATGTCGATGCTCGGGTGGTCGAAGTCCGGCTGCACCAGCGTCCTCACCGTGGCCGCGACGCCCAGCATCCTGGTCAGCGTTCTCCTCGCCCAGCCCCAGGCTGTCCTGGCGTCGCCGCAGGCCGTCTTGCGGTGGCGGAGCGTATCCGGGACTCGGCACGTAGGGCACATCCTGGTCTCGGAGCGCCCAATGCGGTGCAGTCTGTCGCGGGTCCCGGCCAAGTCGTGCACGGCCGACCACCAGGAGTCTCGGACGTCTTGGGGCGAGGAGTGGCCTCGCCGACGTTGGCCCAGACGCGCGACCAGTCGGCGTCGGGTGCCTTGACCTGCACCCGGGGTGTGGGTGCTGGGCTCGCAGCGACCAGGGCGTCGTACACGGCTCGGATGGTGACGCTGGCGGGCACGTCCACTGGCACTGTGGACGCGGTCCTCCTCGTCTCGTAGAAGGCTCTGAAGTAGTGGGCCGCAGGCCACACTCGTGGCTTGGCCTCGGTCAAAGGGAAGGTGCGCAGCAGCACCGTGAGCTACTCGCCCGCGAAGCTGTCCTGGTCGTGAACCATGATGCCCTGCCAGCGCTCTGCGTAGAGGGCGTGGCACTTCTTCGCCACGTCGGGGAGGCCGAGCCCACCCTGTGAGCGCGGCGTGCAGGCCACTGCCGCCGCGACGGTGCAAAGCCGCCCACGCCACAGGAACATGCTGACTGCCTTGATGATGTCCGCCACGGCACCCCTGTTGACTGGCATTACCTACGCCACATGCCATAGCTTGGACAGAGCAAACACTTTAACAAAGTCCGCGCGTTGGCTGAGCCCCAGGCCGCGGGGCGCACTGTCGCGCAGCAGGCCGCGGACGCTGGCGACCACCGCCGTCCAGTTGCCTTAGATGGCCTCCTTGCTGTTCGCCCGGAAGATGACGCCAAGCACCTTCATGGCCTCCACGTAGGGGAAGCCGATGTCGCGCGCTCGGTCCCAGTTGCCAGTCGCCAGCACGGCGCACTTCTGAACATTGACGCGAGCCCGGACACCTTGGCGAAGTCGTCTAGGGCGCCGCGCACCACGGCCGCCTCCGCCGCTGATCGCAGCACGTAGTATGCGTCGTCGGCGGAGCTTGAAACTTTCAGACATGATTTGGCCAGTGACATACCGGTCAGCCTCTTCTCCAGGTACTGCAGCAGGGGAGTCAGCAGCACACTGAAGAGCAGCATGCTTAGCGGGCAGCCCTGGCGCACAGAGCGCTTGATCTTGAAGGACTCGGTCAGGGTGTTGTTGACGAGGAGCCTCGACGCCGCACCGTCGTACTATCAGTCTCTAAAGTTTTGTCTGGGCGATACCCCATGCACGAGATATTCTCAACGGTCTCCTTATGAGCAGTCTCTCGCGCATAGGGTATCGCCCAGACAAAACTTTAGAGACTGATAGTACATGGCCTTGAGCACGCCGACGAAGTGCGCCGACACGCCGCGGCGCCGCAGCACCTCGAAAACGCACTCTTGGATCACCCCGTCGAAGGCGCCGCTGAAGTCCGTTGAGAGCACCGCGCAGGGCTCTCGCAGCGCTCCGCACGCACTCAGGACATCACGCAGGTCCGCCAGGGCCCCCGCCATGCTGCGGACACCTCCGGCGCGGACCTGGTTCGGGTGGAGCAGCTTGCTGTCCAGGGCGCCGAGCCGGCGCACCAGCAGCCTCGCTAGAAGCTTCGCGTCAACGTCCAGCAGGGTGATGGGCCGCAGGTCCTTGACGCAGCGGGGCCGTGCGCACTTGGGGAGCAGGGTGATGATGCCCTCCATCACGTCCGCCGCCACCATCCTGCTGGACATCATGGTGTTCGTGACTTCAGTGAGGGTATCTCCCACTACGCACCATGTTGCCAAGCAGAACTCTGCGGGTAGCCCGTCCAGTGTTACCAGACCCGTTGGGAGCTTTTGCCCACGCAGGCTGCTAAAATTGCCCTTTCCGGCAAAAAATTGCCCATTTTCACGGATTTCGCTAAAAAGCTTAATTTTGACCCCAAACACACACAAATGCCAAGAAAAGTTTACAAAATAATTTTAATTTAGCATCTTTGAGGCAGGAGCGGCCTGCAATAACCTCAGATTCACCGTTGGCTGAGCGCATTTCTCTTTGGAGGTTGGTACTGCCGGCCTGCCTCTGCCACGCTATCAAGAAGGCGCAGTGCGTGTATTGTGTTGTTCCTTAATTCTTCTGTGATTACGGGATTAAGGAGAGACTCTCGAGTCGCGGGAAAATTTGAGTTTGAAATCGTGTTGCCATAACTTGTAAGGTGAGTGGGTAGTGTCTCCTTGTACTCTAATGTTGTTTTATTTCTGATAAAACCCGAAGCGGCGGTAGCGGCTTGGTTATAACCTCCAAACCTCGCCCTAAGTGGTATTTCTCCCGATATAAATGTAAAGAATTGCGTTTGTTTTAGATGAACACACGGGAAGAAGAATCGGTTGACTCCCCAGACTCTGACACAGAGCATCAACAAGGCCTGAGGCGTTCTAAAGCAAATACGCCAGTGAAAAAGAAACGGATGCGGGGAGAACTTACTAGTGACGAGAAGAAACAGGGCCCCAAAGTGTTCCAAACAACTTGGCTAGAAATGGAGGAATTCAAGGGCTGGGTGCAACCTGTTCCCGGAGACATTCATAAGGCCAAGTGCGTTCCCTGCAATGCTCAGTTTACGGCGGGGAAAAGTGACCTGGAGAAGCATGCACGGGGAATAAAGCACAGCAGTAAAGTGCAAAGCGTGAAGAATGTTCGCCCGATACAACTAGCGTTTTTAGCGCCTACCAAGGAACAAAAACTTGACAAAGAAGTGAAAAAAGCTGAGATTTCACTTGCCGCCTTCTTCTCAGAGCACAATGTTGCAATTCATGTAGCAGATCATTTAGTCCAACTTGTGAAAAAGATATTCCATGATTCTGAAATAGTAAAGAAATTTACCCTTGACCGTACGAAGTGCACTGCCGTGATAAAGAATGTATTGGGAAAAACTGAAAAGGAAGAAATTGTGAAAGACTTAAAAACTGTGCCCTTTTCAGTTCTTGTGGACGAAAGCACGGACGTAGCATCTTTCAAGAACATGTGTCTTCTCACAAAATATGTCTCACCAAAAACAGGTATTTTAAAAATATGAATTTTTTTTTATTATTTTTTCAACATTTTCAATTTTATTTAGTCTCTATGACTTTCCCAGCACTTACTTTTTCACTTTTTTTTTTTAAAGGGAAAGTACGCACACCACTGCTAGAGATGATTAAACTTGATGCAAGTAACTGCACCGCCGAAGCTTTGTATGGAAAATTCAAGAACTCTCTGTGTGTGAAGCATGAGGTTCCCATCACAAACGTCATCGGGCTGGCGGTTGACCACGCAAATGTGATGTTTGGCAAAAACAATTCTTTCTACACGAGGTTGAAGAGTGATTCTCCAGCATTGGTATTAATGGACTGCGTTTGTCATTCATCGCACATTGCAGCAACGTCGGCATGCAAGAAGTTGCCTCCATTTGTGAAGACCACGATGCAGCGGGTCGTAGCCTACGTCACCGTCAGTCCCAAACGCTCTGCCATCTTTGACGAGTTTGTTGAGTTCTACTCTCAGGAGCAGCGGAAGCTGATTAGCCTTTCTCAAACAAGGTGGCTTGTGATGCACTCTTGTGTTGTGCGACTTCTGGAAAACCTAACAGCGCTCGAGCACTTCTTCCTGTCATGCGCTCAGGAGGACTCCAGAGACAGGGAAGCCCCAGCCTTGTACGAGGAGATGAGAAATCCTTACTTTAAGGCTTATCTGTTGTTCCTCAAGTACGCTCTGCAGTACTTCAATCAAATGAATGCGCTGTTCCAAAGTGATAAGGTACTTGTACACAAGCTTCAAGCCGAGTCCAGGCAACTCATGGTCAAGGTGTGCCAGAACTACATGAGGGAAAACGTGCTACCGAGCGCGCACAAAATAGATGTCAAGCACCCTCACTTCCAGGTACGTGGCAGGGCGAATACATACAGTCGTTTCCAATTCAATTGTTCATTTTAATTATCCTTGCAATTATTACAGCTTCCCTTGGAGAAGGTCTACTTGGAGCCCGGGACAGCTGATGCTTTGGCCAAAGTCCCCATGCCGAACGACCCCAACTGGAATGAGCAGCAGCGTGTTCAGAAGCGGGAGAACAACATCAAGACATTCAGGCTGCAATGCCTGGATTTTTACATCACTGCTGCAGATCAGCTGAAAGTGTACCTCCCACTCAACAGCGACATCATGAGAGAAGCCACTTGCATTGATCCTGAAGTGGCCTTATCGAGCAAGGCGCGGACCGATCAGCTTCCTGAATTGACCCACTTGTATCGTCAGTTCAAAGTGCGTATTGATTACTTTATTTCATGTTTAAAAATCGGGTTTTAAGGTGACATTTTAAACGTTCTTGTGATTCACAGGATGTTTCTCAATTGGACGAGGACGAGCTCGCTCGGGAATGGCGCAACATGCCTCACGAGATTCTGCCTGAGATGGCTGAGAAGCTGAAGGTGATGGAGCCAGAGGAGTTTTGGCTGGAAATCAGCACACTTAAAGATTATAGGGATATCCCTAAATTCCCCAACCTTGTCAAGGTAAACAAAATTCATTCATTTCATTTTAACACAACATAATCAGTTTCAATATGAAAACATTTTATTTCTAGGTTGCTAGACTTGTCATGACCCTCCCCCACTCCAATGCAGCAGCAGAGGGAGTGTTCGCTGTGGTGACGGACACCAAAACAAAGAAGCGAAACCGGATGGGGGAAGACACTCTGGACAGCATCAGTGTAGTGCGTATAGCAATGCGCCAGAAAAAGATGGCGTGCTACGAGTATGAGGTGACCGACGAACACCTCAAGAAGCACAACAAGTCAATGTACGAGTGATAGTATCTGTGCCCGTTGTGTTCCTTATTATAGAAATTTAAAGCTTGTGATTCTTACGTCTGCTAGTCGTATTCTTGAAACTAGTCTTTCTAACATTGATATTTTATGTCCGTCCAGTAATGGCACAAATTAAAGCATAAATAAAATGAGAAAATAGATCGTTTTACTCCTGTCTTGTCTTCCTCATAACTTTCAATTCTCCCTCGGTTATAAAGCAGGATGGCCAACTTCCACAACAAAATACATTCCGCACAAAACGTACCCGTTTCCGCATCAAAACAGTAAGGTTTTGCGAAATTGGAGCCTTTTTTTCAAAATTGCCCATTTTTACCCGGTTTCAGAAGTTTTTCGCCCTTTTCGCCCTTTTTTTAAAAAAATGTCAAAATTGCCCATGGCGTGGGCAATTGCCCACGGTCTGGCAACACTGAGCCCGTCCTCCCCAGGACTCTTCCCGCGGGGGCTGGCGCGGAGGGCGGCCAGCACTTCGTCTCGGGTGAACGGCTCGGTGAGGCGGGCGAGGTGGGGCGGGAGTGGGCCAGGGGTGGTGGCAGCTCCAAGGGAGTTCCATGCAACCAGTTCAGCCAAATATCAATATTTCAGAAACTAAATTTGTTTTGGGGTAGTTTCAGGTGCTTTGAAATTAGGACATTGCATTTGTATCCGAGGTCTGCTTGCATGAATCCGAATTCAAAAAGTACCAGCGCATTACATCATTATTTTGCCCCGCACTTCTAAACCTAACATTATTACATTATGTAGATAGGGAAGTATTAAAATGTATGGACTGATACTCATCTAGAATCTGACATACTCAACTGAACTCAAATCACAGCTGCACTTAGCAGGCTCCGGTTATGTGCCATTGTCCACTGCCCGTTGTCTTCTGCATCACACCCTATGTCATTGGAACATGAAGAAAGCACGACTCTTGCCTGAAAATGTAAAATAAGAAAACAATGATGACATGAACAGATAAAATTAAAGCAAAATCAGACAATCAATAAGACTGTCAAACCACAAGAAAGTTAGCCAAGAACCAGAAATATCCGTGTTCATAGAAACCATTAACAAGACACCACATAGAAAATAAGAAAATAATGCGGGGAAAAGAATTGGACAGCAAGTGCCTTGGGGTCTGCGAAGCACACAAACTTAAACTTCTTACTGAATCCCTTTCAATGTAACAAAATGTATCAAGAGTCTTTACAACAGCAGCATATAACTAAAAGAAACAAAATTTCTAGCTCACAGTGACCCAATAGTTTTTGAGAAGGAACGCTCTGTGTAACATGTTCCATTATACAAAGGAGCAAAGGGGAAGGTATCGGTGACTACAAAGTCCCAGCTCAAATGTATCAAGTCAAACCTTGTGAAGGACTACGTTGCTGTACTAATGAACGGCTTATACACTAAGGCTCAAATGGCTAACATGACACCCCATGGTAGAACCAAAGGCTCAGAATGTGTTAGCGATGACGTAAGGACTGCTATGGAAGGTTTGTAATCGATATTATTTTTCTAAAATGCTCACAGTTTTGTAACTTAGCTTATGACTGCTGATTTTGTTATGAGCTCTTACTGATACTCTTCCATTTTCATTTCAGTTTATTTAAATCACAAGTTTGAAGAGAATGTTGAAACTTAAGAAATAACAGAGGCTATAAACAAAAGGTGTTATGCCTGCAGACGGAAGTTATGGCAGAGGGATGACGTGGAGGTTCGAAAGCCACTACCCAAGAAGGGCCCTGCTTATGGTGAACAAAAAAAGAAGATCCAACGCAAGTCAAAGAAAAATGAGAAGATCAAATCTCCACGTAAATCCAAGAAGCCATTGAAGAAATTTAAAAAATCCAAGAATTCAAAGAAATCCCACTCAACGAAGGACAGTTCGCACAAAAGGAAGGAAAGCAGCAAAAATGTGGACCGGCCTACTACTGGGGGAAAGCGTCCCAAATCATTGAAGGTGGGTTTACATGAGATTTTTTTTTATTAATATATTTATTAATCTATTATAAAAATATTCACTGGCCTTGGTTTTTTTTTCTGACAGGAATTGATGAAGATAAGGACAATCAAATGAATGAAACGTTTGACTCCTTTGATATAGTGACTACCACACCCTGTGGCAAGCGCAAACAACAATCACAGCCTTCTTCGCAACCAAAACGGTTTAAAAAGAAGGAACCAATTAGGAACAAGTCCTTGAACAAAAAGTCAAAACATCATCAGGAGAGTTCTGAAGAGGATGAAGAGGATGATGAAACGAAGGAAGAGAAAGATGATAAAGAGGAAGATGATGATGAAAAGGGTGAAGAAGAGGAAGATGATGAGTCTCCATCTTCATCCTCTTCATAATCAAAAGAATCATCAAGCAGTTCCTAATTTATTTTTTTAAATTGATAGCTTTAATAAAGTCTGTATTTTATTCAGATTTTAGTCAGTGTGCACAAGGGAAACTTGTGCAAGATAGTTTGTTTTTGTTTGTGGATTTTACATTTTTTATGTTGAAGGACCTTCCTGCTTAAGGATTTTTTAAATCTACTTGTCAAGTTATGGCTTGACTAGATTACAATCACATCTACCAAAAAAATATCTTCTGTCAAACTTATACTAATTTAAGTTAAGCCAATCAGCCAACCTTGGTGTTGCTATTAGCTGAGATCAGACAGTTTATATTTATTCAAAAGCAACATTTGCTAAGAATATTTTGAGTTTTCAATACATGCAAAATCTATTTGTCGTATTTCTTCTTTTGTTTGATTTTCTACTTGTTTCATCAACCAACCACGGGTTGGAGCCCGGCAGCTTAGCCCCGACTCAGGCAGCTAAGCTCAGCATATTTCTGCCGGGCCTGACCGCCTTCAGATACGCTCTGTTAGATCTGGGCTCTTGCTCAGCTCAAATCGGGGTGGTGGCAGCTAAGCTCAGCTCAAGCCAGCCGCGCCCGGCCGTCCTCAGATAAGGGAGGGTAGGGCACCTCATGTCAGGGGCACCTCGTGTCAAAGTGCTGTGGCGGACACACCACTTTCACTACTGTGCAGCCAATTTGGGTAAATCAATGTATTACCACATGTACTTCAATGCCAAACAATGGTTACGGTCAGATCAAAATTGTGGCCCCAGTGTGAAATCAAATTTTGAATGTGTGGATTTCACAAGCTTTGTCGATATTTTCACTTTATTGTTCCCTGTGACAATTCCTCATAATGTTCTAGTATCCAAAACTGGTTTTCCTGACCGGAAGCTGGTATTTTTATGAGCATTTTGCAATATTTGGATAGCATCAGCGATGCACCGATTAGGTGCTGCAGCTAATTTTCTTTCAAGTGTGGCGTGGGGCACCTCGTGTCAATTTGGGGCGGGGCAGGTACTGTCACCTGTTTTCCCGTTAAAAAGCAAAAAAATCGTTACGCAAATATGAATGATATACAAGGTAGGTTTACGTCAGACCGTGTCTTGTCGTAACAGGCTTCGCGATGCTGCGCCAGTTTCGACAATCCACGCCTGGCGTTACACCTTCCTTGACCTGCGGCGCTTCCTGCTTGCCTTCGGCAAGCTGTTTTAAGGGGTTCAGTGAGGCAATGAGTAGTGCACTACGTGATGTATGATCGAAGTACACAAGCTAGGGCGCGCCCTTCCGTCGAACCGAGTAGGCAGCTCCGCTTCGCTGCGCCGGCAATTCAGTTCGACAGGGGCCGATACCAGCTTGGCCTGCCGGCGGATTCTTCTCGGGCCTTCTTCGGCCCTCGCACCAGACCTGGCTTGGCCCAATCGGAGGCCGTCTCTCGGGCCTTCGGTCCTCGCACCTCAAACCCCGTAGAGGTAAAGGGCAAACTTATTGATGTAACATCAGGACTGAGGCCCGCTCTTGTGTTCCCACTGTGCCAAAGTTAATGTGCAAAACATGGCCGTTGCTCCAATTTTCACAATACATAAAGGCGGGCTCACAGACCCCCCTTCCGACCGCACTTCAAAAAGGTCTTGCCGAGACCTATCGAAATCTGCAATAAAAATTTTTAGTCGGTCGATCCCCTTTCTTCTAGATCCTGATTCGGCCAACTGATGAAGTCGGGCTCCTAGACTTCCCTTCCGACCCCTCTTTGAAAAGGTCTTGCCGAGACCTATCGAAATCTGCAATAAAATTTTTTAGTCGGTCGACCCCCTTTTTTCAAGATGAAGGGTCGAAGTTGATTATGTTAGTAAATTCGGGCCGAGGTAGCCGATTCGCAGTTAAAAGTTTGGTCAGGGGTCGAAATTGATTTCATTTTCGTCATCAGCAACTTCAAAAACATAAGAAACCATGTAAAAAAGTCTCTAAAATATAAAGTCACTAAAAAGTTGCACTTTTTCTGCCGTTTTTTTAAGGGTTTTTTCGTTAGTACGACTGAATGGAATGAGATAGAAAGCTGAATTTTTGCTGGCGAGTGGCGAGCCAAGGACATACCTAATTACCCTGCAAAATCTCAGACAGATGTGCCGAGCCGTTCAGGAGGAGTAGTGCTGACACACAAACACACACACACACACGCGCGGACAGACTAAACTTTCCAGCTGGCTTCGCTAATCGCTCAGCTAATAACTAAATTCACATCGTAAAAGGTTCCATTTTCTAATGACCACGTTTTGTTCGACCTGCTGCCGCAGTGCCACTAACATATGTAAAAAAACGCTCAATCCATGAAAAGCTCATTTTTCCGACCGGTGATGACTGAAACATCATAAATAGATCAATTGCTCATAAAAGTGATGTACGAGGGCCACCTTCCCCCCTCGAGAATGCTCGTCCTGCTGACATGAGGTGCCCCGGATGCAGAGGTGCCCGGAAAAGGAGAATACTCTACAAAAACGTGACATATTTTGCATGAGAGAAGGGCGCCCTGGAGAAGAAGCCGATTCCTGGGCGGCCGCCACTTTCGCACCCGGGGAACCAGCTGGACGAGCAGCGGTTCAACTTTTCAGCTTTCTGTTTGTTGCTATGGCTTCCCAAATGTCCACTGCGTGACCATGCGAAGTCGGTTTTTTGATTCGAGTCGCGACAGGATCATGCAGGACACGTCTAGTTACCCTTGCGGGCGCGGAAGGGGGTCCGGCCGGGCCGCCTGCCTGCCGTCTGTCCGGGCTGGGCTGGCTGGCTGCCAGCCTGACTGGGCGGCGCGCTACTGCGCATGCGCGCGATGCTCGTTTGTTTCCCTCGTAGCTGCAATGTTTGAGCAGAAGTCCAGTGCGGGCGTCGTTGGCGTGTAGGCCATTTGGCCTTTTCTTTTTAATCATTAAATACTGGAAATTGGTTGTTTTGAAGGTAAGTTTTCGGAATATTGAATTTTCAGTCCTTCATAATTGATTGTCAAGCAGCATCTTTGTTCTGAGATCCTTGTTTATTTCAGCATGGACTCGTCTTTCCGAGTGGAAGTCGATCACATTGTGACATCAACACCAAAAAAAAAGCCTTTGGAATGTCAGTATTGTGGGAAAACATATGTTGTAAACCATTACTTTCAAAAACATGTCCAGTCCCATTTAAATCAAGGTATGTGTGTGCATTTTGGGGAGGTTATGCTCTTGCCCATTGCTCTACTGTTTGTTTTGCTTTGTGCTATATTTGTTTGCACTTGTCTAGGTAACAACAATAATACACAGAGTGCCAACAACAATCAGAGTGTATCTTATCTTCACCTAGATGCAAGTGATCTCTCCTTCAGTGCTGATCAAGACTGCATTCAAACTCAAGGAGGTTTTAAGAAACCAGCTCCACCGCCTCAAAAGAAGAAAGCCGCAAAGGTTCAAAGGAAGAAAACCTTTGTGTGCACCTACTGCTTGAAGGGATATGTTGCTGAGAAAACAATGAGGACTCACATGCGAATTCACATTATGCAAGGTATTGTTATTTTATTTTAATATCTTTTTATATTATTTACACGTACACTGCATAGTTTTAATTATCTTCTCTGTGTTTCCTTCTCAGTCGCTGCTGTTCGATTTCCAGACACCAAGGAAATTGTGGCTCATGCAGAAGAAATTGGACAGAAAGCATTGGTTAAAGTTGCTAATTGCCCTAGTTATGGACCTACTGGTCAGCTTTTTAAACAACTTGTTGGCCATGTTACTTGCATAAATAACTTCTGTGATTTTAGTACTAAAATATTGAAGGAAATTGTGACTGTGATTGAAACCAAAAAGTGTTTGCTGCCTTCTGCATTATTAAAGGCTCTCTCTGATCAAGTGGAAAATATCCTAAGCAATGAAAAATTCTGTGATGAGTGTCTAACTGTACTGAAAGTATCTGATTTTGATTGTGATATTCAATCTCAGTTTATATTGGAGTTTATTTTAAATTTTTTGACAGAGATATTCAAATTTATTTCTGAATCGTTCCGTAAGCATTATCAACGACCTTTGAAACCCATGCCTGACCTTGATATTGAGGATGAGCAGGTGATATACTACGTAGGTGGCTCCATCATGAGAGGGTATATTAGAATTGCTTATAGACATAAAAGTTATACAAAGTGGCAAAAGGTGTATGAGGTATTGAAAAGTCGTGTGTTATCATCTGAGCCTGTGAAAGAACTGGTTGCTGACTGGACTAGAGATGTAGACAGGGGGTCATTGCTGTATATAAACATGCTGTGCCATAAATTTTTTGTAAGTGTATTCAAGGTTGTGTGTGAAAATGAAGAGAAAGATGGGTCGATCGATTATGTCAAAATCATTGGCATTGTCAGTAAGACAGACATTAGTGTGCAATGGGATAATATAATGAAAGATGCCCTTCCAGAAGAATTGTCTGTCGGTCTAATGACAGATGTAGTGCAATGCTTCAGTAAAACTTGTGGTCGTGGAATTGCGAAGAGACGACTGAACGCCATCAGAGACAAGCCACTTATTTCTATGCCTACCCGCCATGCTGTTGCAAGCCGCAAAACATGAGACTGAGTTGAATATTTTTATTATGAGTTTGTTCCTGTATGAACAAAAGAAATCTTTATTTTCAGTATTTCTACATCTTTATATAATTCTTATAATTGTTCAATTGTGTACTAGTTTTGTTTTGTTATTCTTTAATTTTTACCTGACAATGTGTACCTGCTACTTTGTTAATAATTTATATAAAAATGTTTTATTTATTTTCTATGAAAGTTGTACCAGCTCATTGGACTGAAGTTAGAAAAAATATGATCCGTGATTTAAAGTGGCTTTTAATAATAGGAAATGTTTGAGAAAAATGTTTAGAATTAAACAAGGTTTCAAGTGGCATGTGAATGTTTTATTTGAACATAAATACAAACTTTTCATTCTTAAACACACATTACTGTGGATCTTGACTTCTTATTTAAAACCCTGTTTAAAGTCCTTAAAACATACAGTACACAAAAAAATTGATTCTAAACTGCACACTCCAATTTTACTGTTACATATTAACAGTAACATGAGACTAGTCTTAGGACATTAAGTTGCAGAAAGTAAATCACAATAGGGCAAGACTAGTATTTGCTAACATTGGCATCACATCTGAGAAAACTTAGGAATACGTTTGGACTGCAGCTTGGGAAGTTTGTCAGTCGTAACTTCAACCACATCACCACATTCACCAGAATTTCCTTTTCTCCTCTTCATTCCCATTTCTCCAATCAGGTCCAATGCATGGGTGCGTTTCAGAACTTGGCCTAAATTTGGATTGGTACTCCCTCCTTGACCTGCACGTAGCTTACTAAAATGCTGTTCGAGCGGATCTTGGGTAAAGACTCTTGCATTTATAAATGAAGCTCCTTGTTCCAGCATAAAAGTTACCAAAGGCCTGAATGCAAGGGTGGTCATATAAATTCCTCGCAGTGTCTGCCTGCTCAGAAGGCGTTTGCTCACATGGGTGTCTTCTTCCTCTTCAAGTGCACCCCCTTCATCAATTTCACTTTCATCCATGTCTCCTTGATCAGCACACAGCGACGCGTCAATTGTTTGATCCTGATTTTTAGCTTCCTGCTCCCATTCGTCCAAGTAATCCAAAAAATTGTCCAACAATTTGAAACGAGGATCAGAAACAGAAGTGTATGCAGCAACATTGGGTTTGTTCTTCTTCTTAGCAATGGATGAGTGGGCACCATTCAAACAATCAAACCAGTCATTTACTTTCTTCAGGAAGAGAGCAGTTTCCATTGCTTCTGGCCAACCTTGCGAAGACAGATCTTGGGACACAGTATCACTAGCTACTTGGCCAGCATACTTGACCTTCATGCGGGCATAGCTGTCCGGAAAGACATTCATTGGGTTCAGCTTGTAAGACTTTCTGAGTGTTTTGCCTCGCTTTGCTTCGTACAACCTGATGATGTAATCCCATGAAATACGGCTTTTGTTCTTCATCATTTTACGCCTGCTCTTTTTATTGTCCCATCTGGAATTTAGAAGACAATTCCTAATAGTTTTTAGCAGATGTGGTACATCAGACAAAAAGAATAATTTTCTATTCCTTGCACACTTGTTGATGGTATCAAATACAATGCCACTGGGATGAGGAGTGACTGCTTTGTGAGACTGGATAAATGCCCTGTTTACAGCGGAACCATCACAAACAAAAGCAATTACACCAACGCCACTTCTCTCTAGGGCACCAATGACTAGCCATGTCCATATTTTCATCTGAACAACAGACATATTGGCCACTGCATAGGTAGCAACAACAAACTTCAGGCCATTTGTCACTCCTTTCACCATATACACCATAACTCTACTTGCAATTGTTTCTCCTAATTCTTTTTCCGGGCTATCCAACTGATGTTCTAGTTTCTTCAGCTCTGAATCCACTTCATCAAGAGAGGTAAAACCAATCATTTTTCCAGTTGATTTTTGAAAAATTAAATTTTGACAAATGTACATCTCATCGGCCATTAGAACAACATATTTCTTGTGTACTTCTCTCTTGCCTGTTTTCTCATTAATTTTGTTGGACAACTTTTGGACCTTCTCCGCTAATTTTTCAAGCACTCCCCTGTCAATTCCTTCTGCCACAGGTTTAGCATGGGAGTAGTCAAACAATGTCCGGCTACATGGAAGCTTGATCATGCCAGTATCTCTCATCAGTTGATATGCTGCAGGAGATGTCAAGTAGATTGATAAGGCCAATCGAATCATGGTGGGGTGCCACTTCATTCCAGATGCATTCTTCTGTTGCGATGCCTTGATTTGTTGCTGTAAGAATATTGCTTGGGCAGGGGTCACCCGTTCACTATTATCAAGAATTTGTGTCAACACACCAGACATTTCTGTATCTATTGTAACACCTTCCTTTTCTATCAATTCTTGCATGCGTTCCTGAAGCCGAAAGATTTGCTTGTTTTTGTTGTCCAACTCTCTACGCTGGTCTGCTAATTTCTTCAACTTCTGTTCTTCGGTCAACAGCGTGTTGGAAGTAAACTTGCTGCGTTCCTCTTGTGCAGCAGCCTCTTTTCTCCTTCGAAGAGGTGGAGCCATTTTAGAACATTCAGGACACCTCCACTTATTACTTCGGACTAGCCTTAAACAATTGTTAGATCTAAAAGTTTCCACATAACGGCACTCACCGAACAAGTTTTTGTCCCTTTCACCTAAATTGCAACCTGACCAAACCTCTTCATATTTTGAGTCATCAAAGCCACTGCACACTTCCATTGAACGAACACTATTTACAATACATATTATTCTATCAACAAAATCATTGATAGTATCACTATCAAGAGGAATGAAAGGCGTGGCATTAACTGTAAATGGATCAACAGGCACAGACTGTCTGTGCACATACAAAGCAACGGAACCATCATATGAAAACTCGACACTTCTTTGAACTGCCTTATTTTTGGATGGAATGGACATACACATGACATGAATCGTTTCTTTATCAACAATGGAAATCCAGCGATGATGGAGAAAGGCATCCACTTTCTTCTTTACACTCAGCAGAAGTTCTGAGGTACACACAGTTTGTTCACCTATGGCAACATTACTAAAAAGTATATCACATTTTGTGGAAATTGGTGATTGGCTGGAGCTTGATGAGGTTGCTCTTGGGCTTGTGCTTTGAGGGCTTGGATTTTCCTCTTCAGTTGGTGTTGCTTCCATTTTAAAGTAATCATGGTCACTGTAGACAGTTCCCTGCAGAACAACAAAACAATTATTAACGAGGTATCAACAAAAATTAAAAAAAGAGCATTTCAATTGGATCACACTTACCTCCGGAGATGAAGTAGCAGTAGAACTACACGTTTCAATAGCAGGAGTGTCACTGTAGACAGTTCCCTGCAGAAGAACAAAACATTTATTATCAAGGTATCAACGATTTTTTTAAAAATAGTTATTTTATAAGGCTCACACTTTACCTCTGGAGTTGAAGTAGCAGTAGAATTACTCGGTTCATTGGTGAGAGTGTCATCCATACATCCACTGGAAAGAACCTGAGAAGTATCCAAGAATTAAACCATCAAAATTACCCAAAACAGGTCATGTACACAAAAAGATCCTAACCTCGTCCACTACTCCGAGTCCCAATCTCTGTTCTGATTCCACAACTACAGCTACTACGATATGCTTCTTCTGATACCGGTGCCCTTTCGATTTCGTAAGACGTTTTCGCCTTGAAGGTTTCGGTGGTAATTTTCGTGTTATATTGATGAATGTCAATAACTGCAACGAAGTAAACAAAATTTCGTCAACACTTCATCCGTGACGAGTGCCATCTTTCAAGTAAATACATTACATAAGGGCCATTATTCAAGGGATCCAGTCCCGTCTTACCGTAGATAATACTCCGAGTTAAATTTAAAACGCTACTTGAGAACAGCAACAGGCACTTTTACTGAAACGCGGGAGAAACAGAGGGAGACGCCATGAGAGGGACCTGCCGCCCGCCTGCCGCCAGACATTAGCGCATGCGCAGTAGCGCGCCGCCCAGTCAGGCTGGCAGCCAGCCAGCCCAGCCCGGACAGACGGCAGGCAGGCGGCCCGGCCGGACCCCCTTCCGCGCCCGCAAGGGTAACTAGACGTGTCCTGCATGATCCTGTCGCGACTCGAATCAAAAAACCGACTTCGCATGGTCACGCAGTGGACATTTGGGAAGCCATAGCAACAAACAGAAAGCTGAAAAGTTGAACCGCTGCTCGTCCAGCTGGTTCCCCGGGTGCGAAAGTGGCGGCCGCCCAGGAATCGGCTTCTTCTCCAGGGCGCCCTTCTCTCATGATATTTTGGTTTCTATCAACAGGGTACCGTAAAACGGGGTAATTTCGGGCACTTTTGAGAGGTATTTTTAAAATTGTGAAGGTCGTGGTGTTGCCATGGACCTGAGGGTTAAAATTTATCATCTACCCACCTTTAGCGTCAATTTGACGCCAATTCCAGATATTTACGCTTTACCGTTTTTACAGTGGAGGGCCCAAAGCAGTGCCCGAAATTACCCCGTGTTTTGGGGTAATTTCGGGCGCCCCAGGAAAAAACGACTTGTCGTTCTGATTTTGGTCTCAAAATCAATAATTGTCTCTTTCTTTTGAGCTTATGTGATAAAATGTGAAATTCTTAAGGATGTAGATGTGGAGGGATGGTAGGGGTGGTCATTTATACATAATTTGGAGTCATGATTGGAACAAATAGTTTGATGTTTGGGAGAGTGGGGTGGAGCTATTTAGGACGCTTCTTGTTGAACGTCTAACCTCGAACCTTTATCCTTTCTTGTTTTTGATAATGGTACAACTCAAGCCACACTATATCACGCGAAGATGAGTCGTGGATCTTCCTCTTGAAACTGACGTACATGGGAGGCAAGTCTTATGCCAAATTGGGAAGATACAGGGGCCTTCTGGAAAACTCTGCATTCCGTAGCAACCCGGCAAGCCATGCGGCCGTTCTCAAAGTCAAAGTCCCGGTAAACATGATAAAATTTTAGTCACGAACCAATCATTGACACTAAGATAGGATGTGCACATACTGCACATAAGAAGTACAGATGTAGCCTTGGCCCATTTTTAAAATAGTCAAAGTTCCACAAAGCGACTGCTGCGGCAGTTGAGTATTATCTGTGTTAATGGATTATCTGAATCTTTCAGAAGAGCTCTGAAGAGCTGGAAGAAGCTTACACCACTCTAGCCCTGCGAAATTTAAAGTGTTCAGAACAACCCTGCTTGCCCTTGCATGCCATTTCAGTGCCCGAAATTACCCCTAAAAGTAACAATTTTTTAGTTTTGAGCCTCTATTTACCATACTATTTGCCGCAGGTGATTGAAAATTTGACACAGCATGCTCAAAACATGTCCAAATCGAAAAAAAATACCTTATGCACCGTTTTTGAACAGGTTTGGCTTGCCAGTTGAAGTTTTCACGCATACACTGAATTTAGGTAAAAAGTGTAAAATACGAAAATCACTGTATCTCGAAAAGATTGGATCTGTTTGGTCTCAAAAGGAATGATCCGACGGTTTGAAGTGTGGCGAATGCGATGCGCGCAACGGGACAAGCCTCCGAGGTCGCTGCTAGACGGCAGCATCATCGGAATGCTTTCGGGCAGAGATGCCCGAAATTACCCCGGGTGCCCGAAATTACCCCGTTTCACGGTATTGTACGTGTTGTCAATGCCTAGTACTTCGGGGAATTTGGCATAATCATCTTTTATTGAGGATGATGCCCAAAAGATATACTCTACTTCATCTTGGTCATTAGATCCCAATGTTATGGTACCGTTTGGATCGTTTTTCTTCTCTTCTTCTAAGACTTCAAGAAGTTTCACCATTTGATTCTCAGCATCGTCCTGAGCAGTTGACTTCTTTTTCGGTTTCTTGGAGTTTTATATTCGTTGCCTGACCAAACAAATAAAAAATTAAAGCACAGCTGATTACAGAAATCACAACACAGATAGACTAAATATCAAAAGCACTGAAACTTAATGAGCATTTCTCAGGTCTTGAAGGGTGACACATTTGAAAGTAATGGTGTGAACAACATTCTGGAGTATTGCTGGATTCACCTCCAGATCCATGAGTGCAGCAACCTGCTTCTCTCCCTCCTTGGAAAGCTTTCGGTTCTCTGGATAGAACTGAGCATTGAGAGGATCGACAGTGTGGTTTGTGTGTTCCTGTGATATCGCTGTGACGACCAGCTGCATCGTTTCCTGATCTGTCTTAAACCGTATCCTGGCCTTGCACTCCATTTGAAACGAGCTGAAATTCTGAGAGACATAACTCAATAATTGTAACTTCAGTTTACCTTGAAATTTGTGATACAGTACCTCTGGTTGCATCTGATGCCCTTGCTCTTTTCCCTTCGCTTGCCATAATGTTTGCAGCCATAGGTAAAACTTTCATACTTGAGCCTGGCTGGCAGATCAGTTCCATGTGTTTTGTTATAAGCTTCAACAGCCAATGAACAAAACTTGGTGAAGGGAACAAATTGCTTATCAGATATCTGCTGGAGCAAAGGTTCCAGATCTGAGTAACTAGAAAATGAACTGCCCAAATGCAGAGGAACCTGGTGACCCATGTTGAATCTCTATTAAGAAACAAAGAGGCTGCTGAAACATTTTTCATATCCACTGGGGCCTCCTTATCATATAATTGGTTTCTTACTTACCTTTAACTTTATTTAACAACCCTTACGAACCAAGTCTGCATGTCCAAAACACTTCGCCACCAAATTTTCAAACCGAATCTCACCCGACATGCCGCCCGAGCGGCCAGAATCAAATCAGACACTGAACCAAGTGTTTGGAGTGGTAAAGACACTTTTTATGGCCCGTAAATAGAATCAAAGTTTTGGTCAAATTTAAAAAAATAAAAAAAATTCCTTTCCTTTGGCCAAAATAATTCAGAGGGAACGACAGAAAACACAAAATGTGCCATGAATAGAATTTTCAAAACTTGACTCTTGCAGTGCAGGGCTAAACGCGGGTCGTTGCGTTTATTTAAAGGAAAAGAAATACATCCTCTTTAGTTCCTCCAAGACCATGTCAAAACATATTGTACTTCATTTCTTGAATTAGTTTTAGATAATTTAAAACTGACTTTAAAGTAAGTAATGCGCTTTTTTCGAGAATACAAGTCGACACTGTACATAATTTTCTGTGAGTAATTAACAGTATGCGTACTGCAGATAGTTAATCAAGTACAATTTGCAGAGTAAGTAATTATGATGAGTATACTGTCCATAATCGCTTGAGTGTACTTTGCGGTATGCGTGTACTGCAAATAGTGCTTAGAATTTAATATGCAGTATTGTGGAAAAAAAGCCCGTACTGTAAATATTCTATGAGGGATTCTGTACAGTGTAGCAATACTGCAAATAAGCATTGACACGCAATTTGCAGTATGTACTTCATATAATGATGTCCCGCACAGTGGGCCAGAGGACCGGCGCAGGTGGCCGAAATTCTAGACGTGTTTTGAGCTCCAGAGTCGCTAAATGGGACTCGAACCGAGCAAGTGACTCGACCAATGGATTCCTCGTTCGGAGAGCAATTTATTCGTGGGGTCACACGTTCAGTTCGAGTCTTATTTAGCGACTCTGCAGCTCAAGTCTAGAATTTCGACCGCCTGCACCGGTCTTCTGGCCCACTGTGCACCGACGCACGCTTGCTCGGGTCTGCCTGCCAAGCGGGCCGAGCCAGGTGTCCGGAACTGGGCCTTAGCTCGTTCCGTTCCGCGATGGAACGGCACATATTGATCACCGTGTGGTTCCGTTCCGCTGTAAAGCGAGAACCGCACGGTTCCGGTGACGGACCGCTCATTTCGGAACGGAGCAACGGTTCCATCTTGCCGTTCTGGCACGAAGGAAGCCATGGTTCCGTTCCGTATTCTGGAACGGTCCCAGCCACTAAGTTCCATCCGCGGAACCGGTCCGTTGCACGTTTGGTCCACCATTCCATTCCCGGAACCGGTCCATTGCATTCCGGGACCGGTCCGTTTCACGTCCGATCCGCGTTCCAGTTGAATGGACCTTTTTACCAAGTCCATGTAACAGGTTTGTTTACGTATTTTGCCGACGAGCTAGCGCATTCGTGTGAGCGATATTTTATCTTTTGGCCACGGTGTTCTATAAAGAATGTTGCAAGGAATGGAACACCGTGACCAACATATAAAATTTTGCCTACATGAATGTGCTACCTCGTTGGCAAAATACGTAAACAAAGCTTGGAAAAAAGGTCTCTTGCATTACGTCCTAGACCCCCAGTGACCTGACTGCTCTTAAGCCGTTCGAGCCGCGGCGCCCGGTGACATGAGCATCCACCGTCGGGTGTCGTGCACACATCTGCTAAATAATTGTTAGTGTCAACTTAATTGATTGACGATTGATCCAAAAAGGCTACAGGTACGGGGAGGTAACTGCCTCCACCACTGGTGTGCCCCAAGCGCACCCCATAGCTGAGAGTTTTTGGCCCCGTCCCGTGCCCGGTGGTATTTGCTTGGTATTATACCGGAGGACGGGCATTCGATTATACATGGTCCCGCGGCCCGATCTCATTAAACCAACTTTGGTATCCCCATGCACCTTTATTAGGGAAAAACTAAGCACCAACGTCATAGAAAATAAAAATAGAATTGTTCTTTCTCTGTGCAGGAACTAACATAGTACTTTCGCACCATATGATCGACGTTTTGCATGAGATCACAGAATCACACTACAAATCCAAGTGTAGGACAGGTCGACACTTGTAGGCGTCGAACAGTTTGTCCTACGCTTGCAAGTGTCGACCACAGCACTTCCTACGGCAAACTACGCGTACTCTACAAATCTAAACGCGTACATTGTATGCTCTAGCTAGCGCATGCCAGCCAAGCATGCACTAACAAGTGCATACCTGCCATGTACTATCAGTCGCAAAAGAATTGACCCAGGCCTGGGCGATACCCCGCGCGCTGAGGTCCTCGTGAGGTGGCGACGCCTAGCGGCCGATTTTGAACAGGCGCACTGGGCGGCAAGCGTCTGCTGCTCGTCTAGCAGTTAGATTTTCGGATTAAATGTATTTCGTGAGGTTGAGGGCTCGGTGCTGCGGCCCTAAAGACACGCGGGGTTGGCGGGATGCGTCAGGCACCGCTCATGACGCGGTATGTGTGAGGATGGCCTTTAGACTCGTGCGATTTATAGGTTACGAGTGTTGTTTTTTTTGTGTCGTCTGCCAAAACACGAGCTTCGGGAAGGGACGGCAGATCGGAAACCGTCCGCCGCTGAACAAAGGACGATGTGGCTCTCAATTCAAAGGCGGGTGGTAAGCAACAAAAAAGAAAAGATGACGGAGATAAAGGGAGGAAACTACTCAAGTGACAGAGTCCAGAACAAAAGGGCAAGCCATTTGCCAAGACCTCGTGAACTTAAAAAGAAATTTGTTTTTGCCAACTCTCTTTTGTTTTAAATTATTTATTTTTTTGACCTGTGGCATCTCTCATTAAGCCCTAGTTGATATATCTTATAGTTTCAGGAGAAAACATGGATGAAAAATGAGATAACTTAACATAACCCCTTTTACGTCAATGAAACGGTATTAAAAAGAGATAAGAGATAATTCAAGTTATCTCAACACTGAAAAATAAATTTGTTTAAAATTATTGCTATTGGAGGGCTTGTTTTTATGTGTAAAATAAGTTCATAAATAGAAGAACTCAAACCAGCAGTTTGAAATCTAAACTACGTTCCTTTCTTAAAAAATGCAAGTTTACGCAAAAAATTGAGTCATCGCCTAAACCTTTGTTACTCAAGAACGAGTGAGAGTTCAGGGTTCAAACCACTGGTCTGAGTTCCTCTACTAGTAAGCTATTTAAACAGAGACAAACAAATTTGATAAGTCTTTTCCATTCAGATTTAGGGGACGTATCTTCTTTTGGGTAGGATTTCGGTTATGAATGAGTTGACTTATCTCATTTTCCCACTCCGTCAGCAAGGATAAGTCACTAAAACTATTGAAATACTGGTGACACAATTTTTTTTCCGTGCTTTGATTTTGTTGTAAATTTATTAACTAAATGCAGTCATAATATTCTGTAACAATTGGCTGTAACATGCTTCAATTTCCAAAAAAAGTTGGCCGAATCGCTCCGTCTCTCTCGCACCCGTGGGGCATTCCGTAGCGGCGCGAGCACGCCGCATCGCTCTGTCTCTCTCGCACCCATGGGGTAAGGCCCCGAAAAGGCACGCCCTGGCAGAGGCCCGAGCACAGCGTCGCCGTCATGACGCCCAGGTCCGCCACGGCCGGCTCGCACGCCGCCTTCAAGGCTGGCCAGCCCAGGGCCTCGCATGGCGCACGGCAAAAAGGTGCCTGCTACGCGACGGTGAAGCAGCCAATTTGGCTGCTTCACGGCTGCGTTGCAGCAGGGTCTGCTTGGAAAGTGGCAGCCATGCCTGACTTCGCTCCTGCAACAGCGAGCTGTAGCAGACGCGGCACGCTTGCAGCCTCGTCTGCTATGCATAGCAGGGGGTTTGCCCCACCCTTCCTCCACCCGCCCCGGGGGTCGGCCCCACCCTACCGCCACCTGCCCCGCAGGCAGCGATGGCAGCAACCCTGGCGGCGACGAGCTGAAACTCACCCCACTTGCATTACCCGCGCTATTTCCGTGTATTTTATTTCCTTGTATTTTTGTAAAACGCAATGTCCTCAAGCGGCTCAGAACAGTTGCAACATGGTCATATGGTTTACTATAATTTTCAAGACAACATAACTGGTAAGTACGGCCTTGTCGGCTTGCCTTACATAACCTCTGACATTCTGCACCGTTTTGACCATTGCACCTGTTTGCAGCGATCACAGGCTGTACTGGGCAGTCGCAGGTTGTGGCCAACACCCAAGGCGAGGTGGTTGCGGTGGACCACTTTTCCTACCAGAGTGGTGATTTGGTCGAACTCAAAATTGGAGAGAACGACGAATTGGTTCTCTGCTGTGTTTTAGGGGCACACGCATTTGAAGAGGAAGCTATTGATGCGGCGAAGAATTATCTACGCCGCCTTGCGAGGTGGGATGGTACATGTGAGAAACAGGCTGTTGCAATGTTCGACATTGATGCAATGTCTGCAGGGAGCCAGGTGCCTGGCCTTTATGATGGGATCGTAGGGGACTCAGATGGTGTGTATATTGTTCTAGAAAAGTACTTCACAGCCAACTGCCTTCCTGTTTGTAATGAAGCTTTCTTTTTGTCTGCAGCCACAAACTATTCTGACTCCGAGTAACTCATGCGCAAGGCGTTGCAAAATATATACGCTTAAACTTCAAATGCAAAATTAAAATGGGTTGATATAATAAAACATTTAAAAGTCAGTGTTTCTCTTCCCTCAATTTTATTGACACCAGCAATTACATCGTAGTAAGGCACACCAACTGCTTTGAAATGATTTGTTGATGACTTTACCTAGCGTATCTGCCTCAGACAATAGAACTGACTACACTGATGTTAACTTAAATTATGTGCAGTAAAAATATAAAATAAAATGCAATAAAAAATAATGTCACTCAGTGACGAAATTATAAATGATCGGGTAGAACTACCATAATAAACAAATATACTAATTGAGACATCATATTCACACAAATCGACGGGACAAGTTCATTTATGAAATAAATACTTAACAGACATACATCATTAGTATGTAGACAACACACAGAAAACTAAGTTAATTTCTGTCTGGTGAAGGAGGTCTGTTTCTGTGGGAGTGGATTGTCTTGCACGAGACTTTCACACAGATACCCTCATCAAACTTGCACTCCACTTTCCCCTGCAAGAGAACGAAATCATATCAATTCCAAGCTTACAGACCAATGTGGTCGCTTAACTCAAATCTGAATACTCACACCAACAGCTTCTACCACATGACGTATGTCCTTCATAGGCATTTGGCATCTGGGGCCAAATTCCAGGTACCACATAATTTTAGGTTGTTTGGGCTTGGGGCACGGTTCAAAGCTGGTCATCCTGACGCATATGACGTCTGTCTCCTTCAAACGCTCGTTTAGTTGCTGGGAAAGAAATAAATCGTGTTCTAAAACCAGGCATAAAGAAGTTAAAGAAAACCTAACCAAACTCTCACCTGTCTCAGCTTGTGCACGTCGCGATTTTCGTCCTGGCCCAAGCACAAACACGGCATGGGGAAAGGCCTCAGCTTTGAGGCCTTTGCTTTCCTCGACGGCCTCAGACATTTCCACATTTTGATACAACGGCGTAACACTACTGGTACTGTCAAAATATGAGCGAGCTTCGCTGTCGTCAGCTGTCACAGCTGTCGGCTGCATCGCGCATGCGCGAGCCACGGCCGCCAGAACCTTTCTTTAACTGGCGGTGACTCGCCTGTGGAACACAAAGCTGTTCCTTCTGCTCGGCGTTGGATACGTAAACACCACATCACATCATATCTCTTCATACTATCGGTATTCTGAGGCCACACAAACGTCTTTACAGACAAAGAATAAAAGGGGAACACCACCAACGGCACCAGTATGCAGAGTGTTTGGTTGGGTTCGAGTTCAGGCGAGCGTGGCCCGGTTGGCGAGGTTAAGGTAACCAAACTTTGACATGGAGTCTTGTTTTATCAAATTGCATCAACTTATGGTTTACATTTCTGTTCTCAGACTAAAGCCGTCTGCACTTCAAAGATGCGAGATATATTTTTCTTGCGTGGGTGTTTGCCCTGCCCTCAACATTTGAAATCCAACTTTGGCATGCAACTGCGAGATGTAATCCCTGAAGTGCGACAGGTAGACACCACTATTCACTAACCTTCACTGTTTTAGTATGAAGCAAATGGAGCACACACCATAAGCAGTTCCCAACCCCTTTTTTGTTTTCTTTTTCCAACAGATGGTCCTAGATTTCATCGAATTATTGGAACTGGACCTTGTATGCGTGAACCTGACTGTTTGCTGCAGCTTTCGCAATCGCAAGTACTCTACTGATGGCTGTTGGCTTTTGACGCTGGGAGGTTGTGGAGGCAATGCACTCACTCCAGAACATGATTCACTGCGGGCTCTGCATTCCCATCTTCTGGTAAGTGGCATATATCTTTCCTATGTTGCTGTCAAAATTGGTCAGTCAGTGATAATTTGTATTATCCCTGTAGGGTGTCAAAGACACATTTCCAGGAAATGGGACAGTCACCATCCGCATTATAATACCGCATCAGTACTGCTGATGCTCCCAGGCAAGTTAGAAGGTTGAAAGCCGCAGATTTAGTGTTTATTGATCAGTTAGCTCCAAGCAAAGCAGTAGGTGGTTTCAGTTGTTTGTATTTCTAAGTATGTCTCGTATTAAGTTGCTTTAAAATGTGAAAGCTTTCCTTTCTTGTAATTCAAAATCAATATACACATTTGTACAACCTCCTATCATTCACTCCCTTCAGCTTCAAGCCATTGTGACTCACAAACAGTTACAATACTAATCCATGTTTGTTACCCCATTTTAGATCTATTTGAACGGGTTTATGTCTTTAGTTGTTTATGTGCGTTGTCATGTATTTGATAAAGGAAAGGTAAAGAATGCCGTGTGTGCCTATTAACTTCAATCATCACCGTTAGCTTCAAGCAGTGGCGAATTGTAAGTTGTTTAAGTCATTGTCTCTGTTTATGTACCTTATTTTATTTATTTATTTTGATGTCATGAATGTCTGTGTTGCTCGTCTTTAATATATTTGAGAGTTGCCCTGAGCTATGTATTATGTAGTTCACAATTAACCTCTCCCTAATCTTATTACATTTGCACTAAGAAAATTTGTCTTGATCTCATTGCTATTAGGAGAATTAGCCTTGAGATTGTCTTCAAGTGTAGACTCAAATTTTCACAGTGTGTGGGGCTATGCACTTCTTTCACCACCGTCAGCTTAAAGCAGTGATGAACAGTAAGTGGTTGCAATAATTATCTGTGTTCTGTGTATCTGTGTTCTGTGTATCTGTGTTTGTGTACCTAATATTATGTGTTCATTATTTATTTCAAAGTGTTGTATTCATGAGTGAGTTTCATTACAGCCAAAATCTGTGTTGTAGTTAATAATTTAATTTGCTAAAATTTATTAGCGTTGGGTGCCTTCAAAACTTGTGTTTGTCTGAGGTCGGCTTGGTGTTCATTCTTGTCAAACTCATGCTACAGAAATGTGGTCCAATGATTAATCAATAAAGTCTCAATCTCCTTTCAAGTTTATTGAAATTTGTACTGTCATATTTTTTATAAGTGCAAAGGAAATGACCCAAGGAAGCTGCTTCACACTACAAATTTAATCATCAAATTAATCATTGCAAAAATCATATTATACTGCACAAATAGAGTGATGACATGAGTCATTTAGACTATCTGTTTCTGCCAACACTTTTCACTAATAAAGAAATAACATCAACATAGACATCATAAACATAACAATTAAATAGTCAACAAGGATTCTAATAACAAAAATGAAAGAATTAATACATAGTAATGTTCAGCAGTGGGATGTCAATATGTTTTCACTTGATTACGTTACCATGCTGCATTGCTCGTTTCACTCATTCTGTGAAAGTAGACAAAGCACGACAGCGAACGCAGTCAGTCTCAGTCACTGCTTAAAAACACTTCCCTAAGTGGAAATAGTATATGTTTGATGACAGGGACACTCCACGCTCTGGCTAATAAATCTCTTCTGCGCTGCACGGACAAATCACAGCACGCTGTGAAATTCTCTGGGAAACCCATCAGAATTTCAGACTCAGTGACGTGCAACTTTGAGGGGCTTCCTGCTTCTGACACTGGTTGACCCTCATTGGCTCTGTTTGTAGTCATAGTCTTTGCAAATGCCACATTTGCCTGTCTAAAGGGCCCTAGATATTGTTGCAATCGGGTCTTGCATGTTTTTCCCCTCACTTCATCAGCCAGCTGCTTCAGCCCAGGCACATTCGAAAAAAACAAGCGCTTCCTTTTCATTGGACACCAAGAGGAGGCGCAAAGGCTGACTGGCTCACATCCCATTTCAGTTGTCAGCCTTTGTTTGGCATCTCTTGCCATATGAGCTGTCTGTTCTGAAAGCCACAAAAATGGAAGTCCCTGCTCATGCATACGTTTGGCAAGAAAATTTCTAATCTGTATTAAGTCAAATGTTAAGAAAGCAGTAGACTGAGGGTCATTCCATTCGGATCTAGATGCATTAACCAAACTGAATTGCTCACAAGGAAGTCCTGCAAGAAGCAAATTCACTTCACCAAGTGAAGAAAGAAATTCTTCTGAACGTAAGCGTTTCATACAACCCAGAGCCACGATTTGGTTTGGGAACCTAGCACGTTGGATTTTGATGGCATCCATGTCAATCTCGCAGCTAAAGTAAACCTCTGGGAATATGCCGAGCTCGTGGAGAGCAAGTAAGCCCGTCCCAATACCATCACACAAAGATAGCACGCGTGGATGTTTCCTCACAATTGGGACAACCTTAAAAGAAAGTATCACATTAAATTATGTAATGGGTAAGACCATGTACACATTCACACACTCTCACTCACCGTAAAAGTGAATGTAGCTTCATTGTCTGCTGATATGGATGTTACTCGAGTCTCAGGGAAGGTGACAAGATCTTCGTCATCCATTTGTGCCTGTTGGAGTCGTGCAGTTGACAGTGTTTGCTCATACTCCTGGAACCCAACAAACTCGTCTGCATCAGATGGCCAGCCACGAAACGAACCAGGTTGTGCTGAGAACCCCTACAAAAATAATGGTAAATATTAAAATGATGTCACTGCCTTAATGTTAAGTAATCATGGTGGAGTGCACCAACCTTTCTGTAGTCATACTTTCTTCTATCACATAGCTTACTCCTATTCTTCTTTCGACGATGCCGTTTTATTGTTGGTTGGGATTGTTCTCTGCTCCCCATAATAACGTCCAATTTCAATCTTCTGAGCATCACGACGGGCTGGAAAAGGAAAACAGTGAGTGTAAACATACTGTTGAGGTTATTGAGGGCCTCCGTAGTTCGCCAAAATGTACTAATTTCAGTCACAATTTTGATGTGGCGCCTGCTACCTTCAACGGCCTAAACCCCGAAGTACTGGGTTTTGGAAGAATTCGTACCAATAATTTCTTTAGAGAGAGAGAGAGCAGAAATGCATTGAAAAAATAACAGTACGTCCCAATACTTGTCCTGCACTGTGAACTACGGAGGACACTTATAGTAAATGGAGGTTATACCCAGTAGTGAGACGTGTTGCGCGCGTAATGAGATAGACTATGAGTATGTGAAGTTACTTTAAGAGTGATGTGGCGAAGAAGTAAAAACGGGGTACGAGAGGAAGTTGCTACTAACCTGCATCATTTCACTGAACAGTAGAGTTCTCGTTACAAAGGACTCAAACGGGGCGCAGGGATGGAAAGTGGATGAACCACTGCAGATATTCAAGGTCTATACTCTTCCTTCAATCAATGAAAAGAACATCATTTAAAGGATTTGCGCATCAAAAACACCGGTTCAGCCCACTTTGTTTACTCTCCGTGACACGCAGAGTCTCCCCCGCGCCCGACGTCTCTCACGGCTCGTGGCAGAGATGGGACCCGCGTTTGACAGGTCGCCATCTTGTGACCTTGAATTTCAACCGAGGGACGCTGCGTCATTCAGCAAGGATTGGAAAAGATAGCTGTATCCAGAGACATTTCGTGTAAGGAATAAATTTGCGATCCGTTCGGAGAGCGCACTTGCTTTCACTTCAGCGTGCCCAGCACGGTTGGAGTGCCCCACTGACCGAAAACATTAAATTCACTCGGGGCTGCCATTCATTCCTAACCCAATGGCTGTAATGAAAGTTTCATGACGTTTCAAAAATGTTTCTCTCTCACATCCCATAATTTCTCTGTATTGTTCTGCAATATGTAGAATGTGTTTCCATTTGCCTCCAGGTCTGAGAAAGTCAAGACTGACAACCGTTATAACCCTTTTTGTAGCGGTCATGGACTGGCACATCATGAGCAAGACGCAGCGATGGAAGTCAGATCGGAGAGCTGGGAGAAGGAGAGCCTTGTGTACAAGGCCTGGCGCCCTAACCTGCACTGATCCAGAAAGGCGACGGGCAGGTGAGTGCATCAGCTAAGTGGCCATTGAAGAGGGTGCAAAGGTTACAGAATATCTCACACTCTGAGGCGTTAATGAATCGTCTATTCTAAAACAGTCTCAACGAATTAAAGACAAAAAATATTTACAAATTTCAAACTATTACCAATAACTAATGTTGCTAATTACTACAGCAGTTAACAATTAAAGTAAAATGAGATAAAATACTTAATGAATTAACACTTTCAATCTCAATATTCTATATCAGTCTCAACAAATTAAAGACAATAATACTAACAAATTTTAAACTATTACCAATAACTAATATTTATAGTCACTACAGCTGTTTACAATTAAAATAAGATGAGTGAAGGTACTTAATTAATCCACATTTCCAATTTCCATAAGGTGAAGAACTATTAATACTAACAATTACTCATTTTTACAATTAATTTTTAAACACTATTTAAATTTAAAATCCCTTTTGGCATACTCCACAATGCGACCTGTTGAAATAGGCCCTTATGTCATAAGAGCTGGACACGCAGTCCAACTCCAGTGCCACCCACCCATTCAAATCCCCCACCTTCTTGTGGCGGAGTTCATCGAAGCGGGCGGGAAATTTTTTGAGTACTTTGTACCCAGGTGATGGGTCCGGACAAACCCAGACATCAGTCAGGACCCCACCACTTAGGCAACCCTGTATAAGTAAGAAAAATGGGAAATTCAAGAGTGGTCTACAAATGGCAGAAATGTAACCAAAGTAGAGTAGCAAACTAATGGTACTTACATCCATGTAGTTTTTTAGTCGATTATTGAAGTTGCACCCCGTTGGTGCAACTAAATCCCCCCGCTCAGGAAATGCATTTTTAAAGGAGAGGCACCATCGCCCTCTCACTTTCTTGGATACCTTCCCAGTTTGCTCAAACCGGGCGTCATAACAAAGCAGTGGCAACTTCTGCCTTGCCATGGCCTTGTTGGCACCCTGAAACAAAAGTTTCATGTAACTTAGATGAGGGAACTAAAGCAAAGTATGTAATTAATAAGCTATATTTAAGAAGCTGTCCTTTCAGGTATGCTACGGGTTTAATACGAGTAACATAAGGGAATTACAGACAAGTTTGGAAGGAATAAAGGATTGATATGTGACAGACTGTAAAGCAGCTGTGCCTTTGGGTATCCCAATAATATTTGAAAAGAGATTTATGCCAGTTGAAGTTAAGAGAGAAAATAATTTAAGATTGCTAGAAAATATTATTTTGCCTATATTTGAAAGTGTTAATCGTTAGGGAGAAATTAACTGCTTTCGCAACTTAACCCTCAACAAGTGCTAATTTAGGAAGTAATATCTCCTGATTGCTGCAACCTTACATGACGGAAGCAAACACACTTCTTAAAGAATCAAAGGCATCTTCCGAAACTGATGTCTAATTAATACTTACAAAAACCACAAGTTGTGCAATCTCCTCCGTATCTAGGCAAGGCCTGCAGGGCAGTTGGTGCTCCGCAGGCTCAGAAATTGTTTCACGATAAAGCTGCTTCAGTCTTTCAAAGGCTGCATCCTTCAGATGGCCAGGCCGTGGGCACTCCTGCTGTTTATCCATATTCTTGTAAAAAAATGAATGAGGTGTACAGAGGTAGCGTACTGGTTGGATTCAGTCCCTTTGGCTTTGGCTGCAGCAGAATGGAGGGAGCTTGCTCTTAAATTTCTTTGTCTTCTTCTTCAGTTGTATGGCTATTGGTCAACTTTTGTAAATTATTATGATACTTATAATTGAGGAAGTCATTTGTGACTGATCGTAATGATCACAATACTAAATTGAAAAATAATAAAACTGATTAGATTCTAGTTTGTGACTGATTTCACCTACTAAATGTCTGCAGGTGTCTCAACGCCCACATCTCTGCCCACCAATCTGCTGCCGGCATCCGGTTCCGGTTCCGGTTTCGGTCCCTGCTTCACTCCGGCCCCTGCTCCAGCCAGGCCAGGCGCCAGGAGAGGTTTTCGGCGCCAAAAGACAGACGCTGCGTCCGCGTCCCTACCTTCTTTCCTCTTTTTGGCCTGCTAATCTTCACTGCTGGCACATCTGTGTGTGGGCAATTCAGCACAGCACTCCACTTGCACCAGAGAACGTGAAACCATGGCGGGAACGGTTTGTACCAATATTTGCTGACCATTTTTCACCCGAGTGCCAGCCTAACCTCTCATGTTTAAGTACGCTGCTCATTTTGCAAACTGCATTAGAACATGTACCTGTGCCAAGTTACAGGCTGCCAATTTCAGGCGCCAACAGTGTCAAGAGTAGCAAAACACTTAAGGAATGCTCACCAAGGGCACCCTTACCTGCGCATAGAATGCTACGCATGTAGTGAGCCCTTGTACAACGCAGACAGTCTCAGAATGCACTACAGCAGAACTCATCCCGGTCTCTTTGAGAGGGCTGCTATGCAGCCTGCACCACCTGATGATCACTTTGAACGTGAGGAGGACAACCTTGGCGTTGAGGATCATGAGGAGGCTGTGGATCCAAGGGCTGCTATCATAGAAAAGTACAATGTGCTAATGCAGAATTATGCGATGCACTTTCCAGTGCAGAAGTTACGATTACAGAGTTGGTTTGGTGTTCCTCAGAGGCGCGTTGGAGTCTTCCACAAAGGGTACACAGATGCTGTGGTAAACATGCTTGGTGTCTTTGGGGAGTGCTTAGAAGGCCTTCTAGACTTACTGAATGTGCATGACATTGACCTACGTAGCATGATTCACTCCCCAGGTGTTCCTAGCCTCCTGACAGATTGTTCAGGAGAATTGGCTCGCCTAACTGCAATGGGTTTTGTGAGACCCATTGAAATTGACATTTTGAATGAAATGGAGGAAAGGGGTGATCCTGATGATCCTCCTCCCCCCCTTCCCCCTCCTGCTATTATGCAGGTAAGAGAAGAGGCAGACAGAGACCTGCCTCCACTGATTGAACGTGGCCCTGCTCCTAAAAGAGATACATTTTGCTATGTGCCAATATTGGAGACGTTAAACCAATATTTGAAACATGATGATGTGGTTCAGGATATATTACGGGAACGAGAAGTTCCACCAGGTCCACATGTGTATGAGGACTTTACCACAGGCTCCATATTCAGACATGAAGCCCGGTTCCATGACAAGTACCACCTGAGGTTAGTCTTCTATACGGATGAAATTGGTGTCACAAACAGTCTCAGAGCTCACTCAAGCAAACATAAAATGTCTTGTACGTACTTTGCAGTTGGTAATATCCATGCTAAGTACCTGTCAGCATTAAAATCAATGCATGTGGCTTTAGTATGTAAATGGGACCATGTGAAGAAGTATGGTTTTCAGGAAATTTACAAACGGCTTATAAGGGACCTTCATGTGTTGTACAATGATGGGATTGAGATCACAACCCACTCTGGCAAGCGTTACTCGTTCAAAGGGTCAATTTGTGCTTTTGCCTGTGACAATCTGACTGCCCATTACCTGGGTTCTTTTCGGTTGTCTTTTTCAAGTGGGCGCTTCTGTAGATTCTGTTACATCACTTATAATGACCGTAAGTTGGCATTGTATGAAAGTGATTGCAGGATGAGGGAGCGGGGAAGTGTAGCAAGGGAGCAGCTGGAGGTGACAAATGCTAGAACTAAAGCAAGAAAGAAGCATCTGACAGAGGTTTATGGGGTGAGGTCTGTGTCTGCATTGCAGCAGTTGCCCTATTATGAATCCATTTTCTGTATACCTCCTGATCCATTCCATGACATTGTGCAAACGTTCATACCTGAACATATTGGACAGCTACTGATAGGAATCAACAACATTGTCAGTGTGTCCACATTCAACAGCAGGTTGAGTGACTTCCGTTTCAATAAACTGGAACGCAGAAATCCCCCTTGTCTGCTTCCGAAAGATTGGTTAACTGACAGAAATAAAAGGAAAATTCGTGGCACTGGGGCTGAAAAATCCACCTTGTACTATTGCCTTCCATTCCTCATTGGTGATTTAATACCAGAAGGTAACAAGCACTGGGAGCTGTATTTACTGGGCAATGAACTCTATCAGCTGCTGATGGCCCCCAGGCTAACAGAAACATTTAGGGTTCGAATAAAATATCTGGTGGCAAGGCATCACAAGTTGTGGCTGGAGGTGTATGGAGATCCTTTTCCAGCCAAATTTCACTACCTCTTGCATTATGTAACTCAGGTCGCTCGTTTTGGATGTTTAAAGCACTTCAATGTAGCAAGATTTGAGAGTTTTCACCAACCAGTAAAAAAGGTAGTTCAGGATGGGAGGTGTTATAAGAATGTGGCCCTCACTGCAACTGTTCGAGTGCAGACAAAAAGGTGTCTAGAGATGAGTGGGAAATCTGGATTGCCAGATGCAGTTGAATTCATTGCTGGATATGCCCAAGTCAGGTTTATGAACTTAAGATTGAAGTATCATTTGGAAGACGTGGGACAAGTCTTGCAGTGTGAGCCTGATGCAATGGTAGCTAAAGCCACGACTATATCCTATTATGGGCAGACTTTCTTCATTGGCAGCTACTCCATTTTGCGATTGGAAAATGGATATGAACCAGTATTTCTAGTTACAAGAGGAATTTACACTTACCAGGGCAGAGTCGCTCTTTATGGACCTGTTGTCCCTGTGAAGGAGGTGAAAGCACATTATGGCGGGTACATTGTAGATAATTCACAGGAGTGGGTAAGAGAGGACTGGGTAGTAGTTTCTCCTTCCCAACTCGCCTGTACTCAAACATTGCAGCCGTACAGAACAGAGGAAGGGGAGCTGTGCATTCGGTTTAAATGGAAGCCGATTCCCAGCCATGAGTAGTGATAGGGTTTTGGAGGTGAAATGTCTCAGCTGTAACAGATAATTGCTGGACGTGCTGTGGCTTAACTAATTTATGTTTCTCTTTGGTTTTTTTTTCACAGCCCATGAACTGCCTTCTGAAGATTGATGGATATCCAGCTACTAACCGAGAAGTGGTCATTGAGCATAGGACTCTGGAAGCTCTTCATGAAGCCTATAGTAGGACATTTCCACCAGATCAGTTCAACAGCACAGCTCCAACCAAGTTCCAATACTACCACCATGGCTACTTAACAGGAAAGGAGATTGAGAATGACGCAATGCTGGAAAGCATTCCCTACGAGTTCATTACTATGACCGCCTTTCAAGAAAAACAGCGTAAGAACCTTTGTTATTTTTACTTCACATTTACATAACTCATGCATATACTTGTGTTAAGGCCATTGCCCATTTATCAATTGTTTGGTTGTAACAAATTCATTTTGTTGAAGTGCATTATGTTTAATTGTCAGTATTTAAAATATTTTGAAAGATGTTTAACCGCAGCTTTAAGCCATTCACCTTCGTTCTAACTTTGAGTCCCTGCGATCAATTTTACTAAAAAGGGACAGGCCTTACAATTGAATAATGGTTTCTATGAGTTTTGATTTCTTTTAAGGGGTTGTAAGTGTTTAATAATAGTACTGTTTTAGTACATGATGCTGTTTCTAATATATACATATATATTTCTGTTGCAGTTCCCACAGAAACCACTGAACAGGAAGGAGATGGTGGTGGTGATGGAGGTGATGGAGGTGACGGTGATGGTGATGGTGATGGTGCTCAGGGTGACGAGGAGGAAAACGTGCAAGTGGTCCCTCGGGTCAACAAAGGGAACTGCCACTCCTGATCAAGCTTCCACCAATGTGTATTAACCTGGAACAAACAGTCAGGCGGGATGGGCCACTGCTGTCCAAGGAGCACAGAAAATTGGTGGCTGAGTTTCTTGCTACGTACATGAGCCAGTATTCATGCCATCTGTAAGCAATCTGTTCAATGCTCAAATTTCAACGCATATAATGGTTTGAGATATAAATGCTCTTTTTCAATGTGTTCTCAGGTATGGGAAAATGGCGGATAAGAGCAGGGTGATTACGGCCTTTTTATTAAAATACCCTGAGTGCAAGGAAACGCCAGACGATGACCCTGAGGCAGAGGGACCTCCAGCTGATCCCAAAGAGCCGTCTGCTGTAGTGGAGGTGATTGTCATTCTGAGACGCATATTCTTATGAAGGATTAAGGACAATAATTACGCCCCTGATCATTACAGACAACATGGTACGAAGACTTGAGTGCTGCTTGTATCAACCTCAGGAGAAAGCTGAGGAAGAGCGGAGATCTGTCTCTTCAAGCCACCAGGGCAGCCCTTGGATATGAGAAGAGGAAAGGCAGACCAAGGTCCACAATGGACCCTCTCGTGGATGTCACGAACCCTTCAGCTGCAGCCATAAACCAGAGGGCAGAAAGATATTGGAAGAAGGTATGTATGTAGGATTAAGTTTACAGCTTAATGGTTTTTGAGACTGATGTATAACACATTTATTAAAATTTTTATATGAAAAAAAAAAAGAATGCAGACTGTGTTTGCTCACTGTTGGATGTTGGTTGCTTGTTGCAGAAAACAAAGGTCATTGAGTGTAACAGTCAGCCCGATGAGACGAAGGATAACCTGGAACCGTACAGGGAGGCTATGATTGAGGAGTGGAAGTCAACCCCAATGGACAACAATGTTGTTATCCATTACATGAATTGCACGCAGCAAATGAGGCGGCAACTTGTGGCTGATCATAGCTTTGTGGACAAGATCATCGAGATGTTTCCTCCTCTGAGTGATGCCGTCCATGTATGTACCTAAAAAATGCTTGCAATTTCAAGAAATGCTTCATTTTGTATATCAACTCTATTGACACCTGTCCATGGTTACAGATTGGTCATGACTGCATTCGCTTCCTGCATGTGGACGCAGAGGCACGTATTCGAGAATATTTCACTCCTGAACGCATTGCCAAAGCCATACCTCATTTGATGAACGAGGGCAGGGCTGGCCCCATGACGAAGTCACTGAATCACATCATGGGGTCTGACCTGTCACCAGAAGACGAAGCTGAGGGTGAGGGCCATGTTCTGTAGTCCTGTGGCTTTGCTTTCATGAACTGAAATGGACTGACATGCTCTCCTTTGATTACAGTTAAATTGGCTTATGTCCTTGCCGCACTACCAGCAGTGCACAATAAGGACCAAGTCAGCAAGTGGGTGAGAGTTGATGGGAAGATAACTGCCCTGTCGGGCGCTTTTGTCCTTGTGAATACAAATGGGACTGATGGTTGGCTGATGACTAAATCTGGTGCTAAGATTAGTGTAGTGATAGAGAAGAAGGAGCAGATCACGACTCACAACAAAGAGCCCATGACGGTGGTGCAGGCTGTGTGCGCAGCCCTATGTGCTTGTTATGTATTTGATTTAGAGTACTCTGCTCGTGTGACTATGACTATGACCTTTCTCGGGGAGCATGTTTGCGGATTTCCTCCGTCAAACAGTGCTCGTTTCATGAAAAATAGAAAAAAAAAACCCCAAACGTACACTCAATTTAAAACTTTTTTTGAGCGCATGTGAGTGTTAATAAGTGTTGCTACTTATTAATTATAAGTGTTGCTACTTATTAATTTTTTGAGCGCAAGTGTTTGTAAACAAATGTTCCTACTTATTAGTTTTTTGAGCGCAAGTGTTTGTAAACAAATGTTCCTACTTATTAATTTTTTGAGCGCAAGTGATTGTGAATAAATGTTGCTACTTATTAATTTTGTAAATTTTTATTGAATTCACCCGGCTGATCTGCCCTGTGCAGCAGCCGCACCTGAAACGTCCCTGCAGCAGTGACTGCCGCCTCTGACAGACAGGCCTGCAGCGATACTCCCGGCTGATCTGCCTAGTGCAGCAGCCGCGCCTGTAACACCCTTGCAGTACCTACTGCCGCCTCTGACAGACAGGCCTGCAGCAATACTCCCGGCCGATCTGCCCTCTGCAGCAGCCGCGCCTGTAACACCCTTGCAGTACCTCCTGCCGCATATGGCAGCCAGCCCTGCGGCAATACCCCAGCCCGAGCTGCTGCGCGCGCTAGACTGGGCTGCTAACCTGGAGGGGTGGGGGAGGACGCGCCGCGTTGCAGCCAATGCTGCAGCGCCACACGCGGCAGCATTGGCTGCAACGTGTGGCGTAGCAGGCGCGGCTAGAAGACGTGAGGCAGCCGCGGCAGCGAGCTTGGAACGCGACAACGGCTGCTTTACAAAGCAGGCAGACTTTTGCAGTGCGGCGCCCCGACCAGGCACGCCCTGGCGGACACGGAGCAGCAGCGCCTCCAGGTCATGACCGCCACGGCTGGCTCGCACGCCGCCTTCAAGGCTCCGTCTCTCTCGCACCCGTGGGGCATTCCGTAGCGGCGCAAGCAAGCCGCATCGCTCTGTCTCTCTCGCACCCATGGGGTAGGGCGGACACGGAGCAGCAGCGCCTCCAGGTCATGACCGCTAGGTCCCCCACGGCCGGCTCGCACGCCGCCTTCAAGGCTGGCCAGCCCAGGGCCTCGCATGGCGGCGCCCCGACCAGGCACGCCCTGGCGGACACAGAGCAGCACCCTGGTGCCGACCACCCCGTCGAGCCCACGACGGCCAGGTCCGCCACGCGGGCGGGTTGCCCTGCGACCTCGAGCTCCCCGATGACGAGGCGTGGCGCCGCCAAGCAGAGCGCCATGCTACGGCGCCTGCCACCTAGTCAAGGCCTTGACGGCCAGGTCCGCCACGCAGGCGGGTTGCCCTGCGACCTCGAGCTCCCCGATGACGGGGCGTGCGTAGCGTCTGGAGAATCAGCCCAGGCGATGCGTTATTGGGGTGAGTGCTCAACGCTGCGGTAGGCAGGCCCGTGCTGCGCGGCCAGTTAGGTTGTGTAGGCATTGTGTCAATTAGATGTCGCGGCCCTTTTGTTTTGTGTGCTTTATTAACAAAAACCACGGTGCTGACTCTCAATGTGAGAACGTGAAATGTCACCATTAAGGTTCGTATTGAATTGGAAAAAGTTCAAATTAGCATCAAATTAAGTTAGGTTCATGTGCAAAGCCCAGCATGTTGCTAAAGAGGAGCTATTTAGTCAACTAAAATTATCTAAAAATCATGGTAAGGGTTTAGCAATAAAAACATTGATAAATAAAGTGCAGTCGTGCAGCTGCGCCCACCTCAACCAGGCCGTGCTGGGCGTCCTGGGTTTGAAGGTTTTGATGTAGAAGAGGTTCCGCAATCTGGAGGCGAAGGAGACGCAGACCCACCACCAGCTGCTAGAGGTCGTGGACGCGGCAGAGGTCGCGGACGAGGCAGAGGCAGAGGTCGTGGGGCAGCGAGAGGTCATGCACGTGTACTGCGACCACGTCAAGCTCACACAGACGAGGAAGCAGATGATGAAGAAGACGACTACGACGATGAGCAGAACGAGCAAGGTTGCGAGGCACCAGGCTTGTTAATGGCCCAGTGACAGCATGCAACATGAGCCTAAACCAAACAAGACTGGGGGCTCACGGACGCAAAATGGGGCCCAGGTCCTTCCCTCTGAGCTTATTAATTACTCACGTTATAAGTGGCCCGAGGCCCTGGAAGCTTGACCTGAGCAAAATCTCCCACAAAACATTGCTCCCGAGAAACGATGTGGGAATGAGACATGACAGTAATAGAATTATCCAGATAAGATTCAAAGGAAGAAAATAGCCAAGTTTGGTGTCTAAGGACGAGCAGGCCAACAACAAGTAAAGACAACAAAGGCAAGACAAAAGAAAGAGAAACTGAAAAGAAACAGACGAGTGTGACTACCCTACCTACACCCAGTCAATATGATCTACATGAGCAGGTAAAACTACACAAAGGACAAGATGCATTATGGGTATGAGTATGGTTTATTCACATTAAGGAAGAGGAATGAGAAAAAGGAAACAGGAAGATGAAAGAGAATTGGAGACTAAAAGGAAGGAGTGAGAATGAGGAATAAAATGAGAACATGAGATAAACCAAGAAGGAAATGAGAACGTGAGATAAACCAAGAAGGAACAACATAAAAATAAACTATAAAAACTTAAAATCATTCAAGAACAACATCCTGCAAAGCCTCTTCGAAGGCATCTACAACAACAGGAACAGGAACTCTAAGAGGAGACAGGGGTGGAAACACCAAACTCAAACTGGACAATGGATGAATCCCAGAAAAATGACGGAACGCAGGGGGATTAGTCTGACCACCTGTGGCCGAGCAGGTGAAGGAGCACTTGGCAGTATGGAGTACATACCGTCCCAAACAATTAGGATTAAACCCATAAAAGCTGAGAATTGAGAAGAAAAGAAAGTGAGGGTACTGAATGAATAATAATTAAAAAAAAAATGACAAATGAATAAAATAAATACAGACCAACATTCCCAATCAGCAGGGTTAAGAGTTATGGCAGAGGAGGAAGGAAAATGAGCGAAATGCTCAGGGAAACCATTAAGGCCACCAAAAATTGCCCATTGATTGAATCGACTATTCATAAGTATTGAGGGGTTGGCGTTTCCCCACTCAGCACAGGTCAAATGAATCTAGAGAAAATAGTGGTACTAATAATAATACTAATAATAATAATAATAATAATAATAATAATAATAATAATAATAGTAATAAAATATGCATAACTTGAAGACTTTGAGAACTTATTGTAAAAATAGGTCCATTATCAGGTCTAGTTAAGCAGTAATAACCCTTAACGCACTCCGGAATGACCATGGTGTCACGAGAACGATTAAGGCCGGCGGAGCAGCCGAAAGTAAGCCGAAAGGCCGCTCCGAAACAGCATATTTTGTCCGAACAGTCACACAGGCCAGACTGGCCCGCAGACCTGGAGACCTGTCCCTTCTTTTGTTAGTGGCTGACTGTTTATGGCCGGCGAGATGAGTGAATGACACCCCGGCACGGCGCGAGCACCGAGCAGATCGCCAGCTTTTCGTGAGCTCGGGGACTGTCTTCAACTTCTAAGTCCTAGTTTCAGGTCAAAATCTTCAGTTTCGACAGAATTTGGTTGTATACGTTTTGCGAATTACTGATTATTTATATGTAGCTAAGAAAAGTCCCATTCCTTGCTCTGCAAAAGTGGCCCTAGAAATTTAATTTTTAGATGGAAAGATTCGTCATGTCGTCCTGAGTACAATGGTGAACATCCCATAAGTGTCAAACGACGCGCTAGAAAAATTTTGGTTTCAAGTATCGACGGGACCGCCTCTCTTTTGTGTGGGGAGGCCTCCTTCACAATGGACTGCGCCGAGGCGACGGCGATGACAGGCTGTTTTATTACCTCTGGGCCCAAAATGGAAATTTTCAAACGAGCCATTTTTTGATTTTGAAATTTGCAGAAATGGTTTCCTGGCAGAAAGGCGAGTCCAATGGTATTTTGAATTTTTGTTCTACGATAATTTGTAGCGAAACGGCCAACTAAATTTGCCCAAACTGGCCTGGGCTGCGAGCCGCTGCATCGAAGACGGTCCTTGACCTGACAGTGACATGCAGCGACGGACTGGCCTATTGTCCTCCAGGCGCGCGCCCGCCCGGACTACCTGCCCGACCCTGACAGAGACAAGACATGCAGGCTCTCTCTCTCTACTAGTGCCGAAATACGCTTGGTAGCGTTGCAGTGGTTCGTCCTGCAGAGCAAATCTCAAGACCCAATGACGCTAGAGACAAGGGGTGAGCTGCCCTCCATAGATAAAGAATGTACCTAGTGCACTGTTTTTTTCATTTTCCCGCCGCTCCATTGGATCTCCCTGGGCGACCCCCTAAAGATTGCGTTTCTTGAGCGAAAACGCCAACTTTAGGGCTTTGAAAATGCAATTTAGAAACCTCTAAACGCGAAATAAAGAAAACAGTGCACTGCGTTGATTCGCGGACAACAAGTTGGTTCAAAGACCGTCTCGCTGCGACTCTCCGTTTTTGAGATTTGCTCTGCAGGAGATGACTCGATTTTGAGCTCCGAAGCTCGTTGCTCCGCCGACCTTAATAACACCCATGGTTTAACTTTAGAGCAGAGAATGAAAATGAAGAAAGTAAAATATACCAGCCGGACACAAGTGCGAGCGGAGAGACAAGGCAAGATGGCGATGTGTACAAGAGCGACAAGGAAACACAAAATCAGCTTGACCAATTTATGAATTCTACAGGAAGTGTTCAAATACAGCGCGCGTTTATTTCGGAAAGAAGAATTAAAGTCAAAGGATATGTCAAAAGAGAGGTTCAAAGGTGACAAATATAAAACAATAAGGGCTTTGAAGTCCACAACAAGACAGCAAGAGAGAAAAGACACGGTTAATGGAAGAACGTGGAACGGTACAAGTTGGTACTAATGGAGCTTGCAGCCACCACCACCAGTCGGCGCAACAAGCGGCCAGGACACTCGGAGGAAGCATCAGGTGTCAATCGACTCACAAGATAACATACCAGACAGAACCCAGAAAAATATTGAAAAATTATTACAATTGGTCTGTCAAGTAACTGATGTAGCCAACAGGCGTGGACATGGGGCCCGCCGTAGCAGGTCTAGGAGCTTACGTCCCAGAGAAGGGGCAGCAGGCCGTTTAGGCGCTACCCCGACCCCCGAATTCGTCTTCCAGTCACGTACCAGCTATGTCCTAAGACATTTAGGCAGACACCGAGGCCTGTTGCTGACAGAGGCTTAGACAGGAAGAGTTAATGGTCATGTACCAGCTATGTCCGAAGACATTCCGGCAAACCAAGCACTCCCTAGAGGGGGAGCACTCCCAATCAACGGACAAATATGATTACTTTTTAAGAGACGCTCAATATTTGAAATGAAGTTAAGAGTTGAGTGGGAGTCGAACCACCGCCATCGAGGCCGACATCAGTCGTCTTGACCACCAGACCATTGTAACAGGGTGGTCTGACGCGTCCGAGCTCCCATAAGAGTCGCGTTACCCCCACCACGTTGCTGCATCAGACGAAAATAAACACGCAAGTTGAGCCGATATACATCCAACAAAAAGGGTTACAAGTGGTTTCAGGGCTTGATAACTACCCAGCGGAAACTTCTCCTTTTTGGATAGAGACCCAACATGGGATCCAACATGGGACCCAACATGGGACAACATTTAGGAGAAGAAACCTAGTAGAAACAACCAGCCGCCATTGCAGTTGGTAGTAACAGTAGGGACGAAGCAATGAAATGCATCATTGGCTAGTTTCGGTCCACACACACAAATGTCCTTCGGTAGTATAGCGACCAATATCTCGCTCAGAGTGTACTGGTCCGTCGGGGCATTGTGTCCTCACTGTCTGACATTATCAAATGTCTCTCATTCCGAGGAATCCACCATTGAGTGATGTTTTGAGACATGAGGTTTGAACCATCCACCTTCGGGTCAATGACCAAATCCCGTAACCACTAGACTATTGTAACAGGGTAGCCTGGGGCAGCAAAACGACCTAAAGAGTCGCGAACGTGCTGCCAGGCCAAGCAGTCAAACAATGGCCATTCATGCAATCCGATCAAGTCGAGTGCGGATGCAGACGGCCAGTACGTGATGGCAAAGAAAAATACGCAGACGAAAATGTCACGCACAACGCCAGCAGTCAGTTCGCGATCAGACTTCAACACGAGCAAACATGTTCCGAGCTTGGTGCGGTCGTCAATCAAGGAGTACCAACATGAAACAAGCGACGCGTCCAAAATCACCGACGGTAGTCTACATAGAAGGCAACATCGGAATTGGAAAATCTACCCTGCTGACGACGCTTCAAGAACATGGCTATCCAGTTGTTCAAGAACCAGTTTCGCTATGGACTAATTTTCATGGAATTAATTTCTTGGACTTGTACTCGAAGGACATGGAAAAGTGGGCGTATACGTTCCAGTCGATGGTTTTGTTTACATCGTGGCAAACTCAATTGAAATTCATGCAAGGCAGTGCTCCTGTAGTTGTAGCAGAACGCTCATTACACAGTGTGGTTAAAATGTTTGTTCAAATGCAAAGAGAAGCAAAGATGATCAACAAAGAGCAGTATGTATTACTCCACGAAATGTGTAAGTCCATGACAGCTCAGTTTCAACGCAAGGAACATCATATCTATCTTCGAGGGACTCCAGAAATAGCTTTTCAACGTATTCAAACAAGGGCTCGCAAAGAGGAAAATACTTTGTCCAAGGATTACATCCAAGGTTTTGCACACAGTTTTGGAGAACTGGATGGACAACGAACCAGCTCTTCATGCAGTCGTGGATGCGTCCAGTACTCCAGAGACCGTCCAGCAGCAGGTCATCCGAGCCATTCAACAGTTAGAGTAACAGTTAAGTTTCCCAACCATATAGTGTTAATTAGTCTTCCTAGATTAATAATGGTGTTTTAGATAGGGTTTAGCTAGTCAGGTTTGCAACACCAAGGCAAAAACCCCATTGTTTTAGTTAGGGGGGAATAGGAGGCAAAAAGTCTGTGCGCAGTGTTTGTGTGTTACAGGAGAAATTTATCTGTAAGAATCGTCCGGAGAGTTGTGTACAAGAGTCTACCAGAGTCTACGAGAACCCAGAACTTGAAGCTCAGATCAACGAATTAATCAATTTTCTGTATTTAGTTCTAGCAGTAGTTGTGTTGATCAGGCTAAACGGTTGTACCTCAGGATGGCGTCCCTAACTAGTTTTTGGACGTGCCATGAGAGTCGCTGTTGAACCACTCTACAGGAGGATCAAGTTTTTGTTTGATCGTCGATGGCGTGTCAAGAAAGGTCTGGACAACCTTATCTTGAGTCTGATGGGCCTAGACGAGAATAGGTTTACAGCTTTGAACGAGTTAAATAATTCATGAAGTGTGAGAGTGTGAAGGTTTTGGCAACAGATTATTTGAAGCGAGGAACTTAATGTGATTTTATGATGAAAGGTGAAAAAGTATTTTCTTTTAAAGGGGGAGTGGTGTAATGAATTATCAGTTTGAAAGCTACATCAACAAGTGTCAGTTCAACTTTTTATTTATCCTCTTCTTCCTTTCTCTGGCATAGAGCTACCACCTTGGCCAAGGTTCCACTATTGATACTCCCACCTCAGTTCCCCTTCCACTTCCATCGCTATTGTTGCCAAACCTATAAGTTGAGCCTCGCCTGTGGCTTGGCCAACAGTCTGTAGCCTGGTCTCGAGCTGTTCGGTTCTCCTAATAAACCAGTCAATCCTTCACTCTCTGTCGTCCTTTACGCCCTTTACCACTCGAAGTGTCCCAACACTACAAGAAACTACAAAAACTACAAAATATAAAAAAACGCCCAAGTTGTGACGTGACATGTCGAGACAAGGTAAGGGTTGGGCAATAAGGGGGATTGTAATTATTACGGAAAAAAATAATTTATTTTTTAAGTCACTAAAAAAGAAAAAAAAAACAAATTGCGACTGAACAAAAAACAACACCGCACACCCTCTACTCTTAAATACTTGGTGTGCCCGCCGTTGGCATCGATGACTGCCTGCAGTCTCCGCGGCATTGAGTCGACCAGCTGTTGGATCATCTGGCCACGGTTGACCCACGTCTGCCACACGTCCCGCACGTGGTTACTGAGGGCGGCCCTCGTCGCCTCATGTCGGCCTTCATATTCCCTGACCATCATCGCCCACACGTGTTCGATGGGGTTGAGGTCTGGGGAATAGGCCGGCCACTCGATGACGTTGACCCCCTCGCCACGAAGGAAGTTCATGGTGTCGTGCGCCGTGTGGATGCCCGCGTTGTCCTGCATGAAGTTGATGCCATCGGGGCGCAGTGGGCGCACCGCCGGCAGCATCGTGTCGCGCAGGACCCCGATGTAGCCATGACGGTCCATGTGTGGAGGTATCTCTGAGAGGGCAATGGCGCCTCCCTCCGCAGAGATGCAGGCCCAGAACCCGCACGTCACGTGGCCACTGGCCGCTACCTCCACAATGTTCTCGTCGTCGTAGCTGCAATGTAAACAATTTGGACAGTTAGAAAATGTGCGCGAGTTCATTAAAATTAAGAACAAGTTTTATAAAGTGAGTAGGTTGATTTAAGTTTGGGCCTACCGAGTTCCATTCTCCCGCCAAACGTCCGACCTAAATGTCTTCTCGTCAGAGAAGACAATGTCCCGCCAGTAGGTCAACGGACGCCCGACGTTGGCCCTGACAAAGGCCAATCGTGCAGCCCGGTGCTGGTCCCTGAGAAGGAACTTATTGGCTGCCTTCCGGCCGTGTAAACCACTACTCTTCAACCTGCAATGACAAAAGAAAAAGCTTAAAATTTTGAACCCAAGACAAAAAAAAAACTCTGCTTTGAGCGCTCTCTCCTTCCTTCCACCCCTCCCATCCCCCAGCACACCAACAACGACAAAAGCAACAACAGCAGCAAAAACAACAACAACAAGCAACGGCCCACGCGACAAGACAAAGTGCAGGGCTCTTGCTTCTTGTTGTTGACGTTGGTGCGAACGGAGCCGCAAAACGGAAGGGCTGCGCGGCCGCCGCACCTGCCCGTCAACGAGCTACCACGTGGCGCCGGCCCCGCAGCCCCATCGAACCCACGTTCCGTTCGCACACCAACAACGACAAAAGCAACAGCAGTAGCAGCAAAAACAACAAGCCAGTGCCCACGCGACTAGATTGAGTGCAGGGAACTCGCGTTTTGTTGTTGTTGGTGCGGATGCCGCCGGGGTTCGAGGGAAGGCCCGCTAAGTCAACACGTGGCGGCGCATGCTGGGTGCACCTGCCCGTCAACAGGGCCGCCATGCGAACGCCACGTGGCGCGCCTCGGCCACACATCGAACCCCCGCTGCGTCCGCACAACATCAAAATCAACCAAAACAACAACAACAACAACAACAAGCCAGTGCCCACGCGACTAGATTGAGTGCAGGGAACTCGCGTTGTGTTGTTGTTGTTGACGTTGGTGCGAACGGAGCCGCAAAACGGAAGGGCTGCGCGGCCGCCGCACCTGCCCGTCAACGAGCTGCCACGTGGCGCCGGCCCCGCCGGACCCACGTTCCGTTCGCACATTACTGTAACAAACCCCTTTTCCTGGAAGGCGAAACATGAATCGACTCACCTCTTGTAGTGCGTTGAAAAAGCTGGCGCCGTTGTCAGGAAAAAGCTCGCGGACAACCGCCTTCACCGGCCTCTTGTTCTGAGCCATGACGGATGCCCGCAAGTCGGCGTCCTCTTCTGGCGTGGTCACCTTGGGGCGACCTGTCTTGGCCCTTGTCTCGAGGCCGTCGTAGCCTTCTTCATTGAAGCGGCTTATCCATCGGCGCACCGTCGAAAGGCTGCACGGGATCTCCGGCCTGCCAGCAATCTCCTCAGCTCGAAGGCCAGCCTGGTGCAACCCTGCAATGAGTCCGCGGACCGATGTCTTGGAGTAGCGCGGCATGGTGGGCTTGATGACGTCCGATGACCAGAATGACTGACTGACCGCGAGACACGCGCTCGGTAGCGCTCTAGGGTGCGTTCAGAAAATATATTCCATGATTGCGCAACGGGCAGATCTGACCGAATTTGGCAGCTGCGCGGCGCCTTCCCCGCTTTCCCGCCAGCCAAAAAACATGCGTCCTTTTCCCCCACCACGCCACCGCGGCGTCACCAAAATCTGCCGCTCCCGCGCAGCCTCTCAAGTTCAATTGCCGCTTCCCTCGCGCCGCCCGCCCCGCCTATGCGCTAACCTCGCGCCACGCTGCGGCTGCTAGTAAATTTCATTGCCATCAATTAATTCAAAGCGAAAAATGACTTTTTTTTAATTTTAATTGTTTGGATGGCCGCCTGGGATGACTACTCCAGGAAGTGCACCCAGTGAAAACACTTGGCCGAAACGCGGCTCCAAGCACGGCGCCAGGCACAGGTAGCCCTCCTAGCCGGTGAAGCTCACACGGTAAATCTGGCTCCTGGGAATCCCAGGGCCATTGGTCAATTCCCAGGAGAGTTGGTCATTTCCCAGGACGGACCCTGGAAACAGTGAAATATTCCCAGGACCCGTCCTGGGAATGGTGAATATTTCCCAGGACGGTCCTGGGAATTATCCAAAAGCCGCCAAACCCAGGACGCGTCCTGGGAATTTTTCAGCGTTTCCAGGGTCCGTCCTGGAAAATTTTCACCACTTCCAGGACGGACCCTGGGAATCCATCTGGGTCCCCCTGGGTCCCCCAAAATGACCCCCGGACACCCCACCTTGCCCACTTTCACAAGTATTTGTCATGTAGGATGTCATCGGCGACCTCACAGGGTGCCCGATGACGTCCTCCTGGGTTCACGATGACGACCCCCATATTTGAGCGTGGATTCTGGGCCTCCAGGACCTACTCATTCCGATGCCGAAGACCGTTTTGTCCTACGACCAGTAGTTTCGGAGATACGAGGACGTACCACGAGGTCGCCGTCCAGGCAGAGGAGGAAGTGGTGATTTTTTGGAGGCCAAAGTAGCTCTGGCCGCCATTCTATTGGGTGTCCGGGACTTCTGGACTTCAGATTTGGGTTCAGGAGGTCGTCGGCTACCCACAGCCCGAATTTGGCCTCGATAGGTCCAACGGTTTGCCCGGGACGGCGATAATTGGTTGCTTGGCGGCAGTTGAACGTTGTAGTTTTCGGCGTTTGACGCCCATCCTGGTCAAACTGTGGGACCTATCGAGACCAAATTCGGGCTGTGGGTAGCCGACGACCTCCTGAACCCAAAACCGAAGTCAGAAGTCCCGGACACCCAGTAGAATGGCGGCCAGAGCTACTTTGGCCTCCAAAAAATCACCACTTCCTCCTCTGCCTGGACGGCGACCTCGTGGTACGTCCTCGTATCTCCGAAACTACTGGTCGTAGGACAAAACGGTCTTCGGCATCGGAATGAGTAGGTCCTGGAGGCCCAGAATCCACGCTCAAATATGGGGGTCGTCATGGTGAACCCCAGGAGGACGTCATCGGGCACCCTGTGAGGTCGCCGATGACATCCTACATGACAAAGACTTGTGAAAGTGGGCAAGGTGGGTGTCCGGGGGCTCATTTGGGGGACCCCGGGGGACCCAGATGGATTCCCAGGGTCCGTCCTGGAAGTGGTGAAAATTTTCCAGGACGGACCCTGGAAACGCTGAAAAATTCCCAGGACGCGTCCTGGGTTTGGCGGCTTTTGGATAATTCCCAAGACCGTCCTGGGAAATATTCACCATTCCCAGGACGGGTCCTGGGAATATTTCACTGTTTCCAGGGTCCGTCCTGGGAAATGGACCAACTCTCCTGGGAATTGACCAATGGCCCTGGGAATCCCAGGAGCCAGATTTACCGTGCACGACGCACTGCCTCGACGTCATGCACGCCCTGGCGGACACGGTGCAGCAGCGCCTCCAGGTCATGACCGCCAGGTCCCCCACGGCCGGCTCGCTCGCCGCCTTCAAGGCTGGCCAGCCCAGGGCCTCGCATGGCGGCGCCCCGACCAGGCACGCCCTGGCGGACACGGAGCAGCAGCGCCTCCAGGTCATGAATACTCCAGGAAGTGCACCCAGTGAAAATACTTGGCCAAACGCGGCTCCAAGCACGGCGCCAGGCACAGGTAGCCCTCCCGGCCGGTGAAGCTCACGACGCACTGCCTCGACGTCATGCAGATGGTCGTCCGACGGAAGCACCAGGTCGTGCGACGGCGAAATCGCGCAGGCTGCGGGCCACGCAACGGCAAGCTGCTGTCAGACAAAGTTCCGCCCACCAGAGCAGAGGGTGACGCCGCGACCTCCCCGTCAAGGTCTGGTGCAAAAGAGGGAGGGGGGCATGAACTCCCGCAAACCTCCCCCTGAGCACGCCACTGGCCGACCACCCCATGAAGGCCAACGACAATGCCAGGTCCGGCACGCCTGCCGCCCTGCAAGGTCGCCGATCACAACCCTTGCAGCGCGTCGCGCCGCCAATGCAGGCAGAGGGTGGCGCCGCAGTGCACCGCAGTGCAAGGCTCTGGTGCTGCAAGCTTGAAGTGCGGCACGTGGCGGGGCGCCCTTAGTCCTCATGGCCTTAATAAGGTGGTCGGTGGCCAGCTTGCAGGGCGGCGCGCGCGGCGGCCGTAACGGACCTGCTGGTCATGACCTCGATGCGGTGCTCTGCTCGGTGTCCGCCAGGGCTGTGCGGGTCGGGGCGCCGCCCCACGGGTGCGAGAGAGACGGAGCGATCCAGCGTGCAAGCGCCCCCACGGAACGCCCCACGGGTGGGGTCTGTAAAGTTAGCGGACGCGCGCGAGAGCGTGAGTGCGTGAGCGCGTGAGCGCGTGAGGATCCCTACCCCCACCACCTGAGAGCGATCGCAGCGCCCCCAACCACGGCATTGGCGGCATATGAGGAGAGGGTAATCGCATCCTTTTATGCATTGGACTTTTATCTGAGACCAAAAAGTATTTAAGATAATGTAAACCTCACATGGTTGGGTTAGGTTATGTGAGAAAATGAACCACAAAAGCCACAGCACGCATATTTTTCGTTTCCAACTTACCCACGTCATCATTCATTTTAGGAATAGTCAACAAAATCACCAAACAAAATAGTTTAGAGCATTTATACACAGAGTAACACGCCGTGCAAAACATACGTTGCCGCCAATTGCCGCCTAGACAAGAACAAGTTGACGTTGGCGTTGCAGTGGTTAGCCACGGGTGGGTGGGGGCGCTGCGATCGCCGCACTCACAGGCTAGGAAGGGAGTGGGGGGTGGTGGTGGACGCGCTCACGCCCTCACGCCCTCACGCGCTCACGCGCTCACGCGCGTCGCTAACTTTACAGACCCGTGCGAGAGAGACAGAGCGATCCGGCGTGCTGGCGCCCCCACGGAACGCCCCACGGGTTGCACGCGCTGCAAGACCCTGGCCGTCGTTGTGGCCTCGACGGGGTGGTCGGCCACCCTCCCTGCATTGCCTTGGCGGCCCGCTTGCGGGGTGCGGCACGGTATCTCCACGGTAAAACCCTCTAAACACGAATAGACGAAAAAACGCGGTGTCGACTAATTACATCTAATATTTAGAGGTGTAAAATTATCTACGCGTTTCCCCTCTAATCATTAGATGTGAAAGGTGGTTTATTGCTAGCGCTCTCGATTCACCTCTACAGTGCGACGGCAGAATCCGTCTAATTATTATACGTAAATATCCATCTACGTATTTTCCCTCTAAAAAGTAGAGGTAAGACGCGGCCTGTAAGTCCGTGTCTGATATTCCTCTACGATACGATGCTTCAAGTCGTCTATTCATTAGAGATTATTTCGTCTGTGCCATAAAGACGCCAGCGCACGGGTGGGGCAGACTATGTCCATCTCTCCGGCGGCCACAACTTGGCAGCGAATGGCAGGGCGTACCGTGTCCCAAACTTTTACGCCGAATGCCGAGCGTGCCCGGCTTAAATGTGACAGAAAACCAGTGGGACGGCCTAGAAATTTAAGAAAGAAGACCCGTTGCATACAGATTTCGCGCGACGGAAGTCCAGCCAGGAGGACGCGTTCGGCGACCTGTCAGCGGTCGCCGCGCGTCTCCCCGTTGACGCTGGCGTGGCCCGCAAGGCCGTGAGCCAGGAGGGCGTCTTCGGCCACCCTAGGAGGACGTGCCCGGCCACCTCCACGTGTAGGGCGATTTGTGCAGCGGGCCTAGAGGTTCAGCGTCGCTGTGGTCCTCGCTGCAGGAACTCACGACGACCCTTACGGGGCGTGTCCCATCCCATGGAGCTGGACGTGGTCCTCGCTTTCGGCTTCAGCAAGGAAAGCGCCGCGGTAAGCTCGAGGAGTCGACCAAAGCCTTACTCTAGGGCGCCGTGGTGGTCCCTCCGCTGCAGGGAGCCACTGCGTCGCTGTTCAACGGTGCACGTCGCTCTCCGCGGCGTACGGAGCCCCCCAAAGCCCCCCAAGGTCCCCGAGTTGGCCAAGACCGTGTGCTACAGGCAAAGGCGTCGTCGGCCTCGTTTCAGGGGAGCCAATGCGTCGCGCTCCCCGGACGCTTAGCGTTAGTGGCGGCGGTATCCCGGCCGGCGCGGCCGCAGAAAGGTCCAGAGGGAAGTCTGGTATCCACTCCGTCACCGTCATTAGCTAACCTGGATCACGCAGTAAACCACGCCGTTGACCCCTCTACTCAGGCCACGGCCGGCGCGCTGTGGCCCTATGCTGCCCGGAGGCACCCACTTCTTGCGCGGTCGTCGGTGCACTGACGTGGCCGTGCAGGCCGTGCTAGAGATGAAGAGAAGGTCGTCGGACGGCCACCACTTTGGGCAGGAGGGCGTGGAGGGGCGGATTCCCACAGCACGAGGTGGCTCTGCGCTTGTCGGTCGCTACGCCTACTCTCTATGGGTCATGGCAACTAAGAGGGACGTCATGCGGGAACGCAGCCCCTTCGACGGAAAGGTGTGGGGTTGTCGGACGCCCCGCCGGACCCGTTCCTGCTCCGTCGCAGGGGAAACTGCGCAGGACATTGTCGCGAAGTAATGGGGGAAGTCCAGCAGCATCGCAAGTGCGCCTCCGAGACGAGCTCGGCGCCTTGAGCGCCTGGCGCAGTGGAACCGGCCATCGCCAACCCCGTTGGCGGTGAGGTGTTAACACTCTCACCGGTCCTCACAGTAATTAATTACTACTGGACAGTAATTAATTGCTTTCTTGTAGAAATTACTTTGCTTTGAGCTGGATGGTTCTTGCTTTCCAGCCAACCCACCTGCCGCTCTCCTCTTGTGTGTGTGGCTTGTTGAAGATCAGCCCCAGCAAAAGGTGCCTGCTGGGCCCAGTACGCGAAGGCCGTTTATGAAATATAGTTGAGCTAGAACAGCATGCCATGCACCAGCAGTGGAAGGACTCAGCGAAGCCACTAGCAGTGGTCTAAGGCTGCGAAGCCGCTTGTGGTTAGTCAATTTGCTCATCAGTGATTGTGCTGTTATTCCCTTTTGAAAAATCCTTTGAAGTGCTTTTGTGGAAATTCTGCATTTGTCTATATTTTTCAGAGTGAAAAGAATAACATTGAGCAGCACTGATAAGGCGATCATAGTGACATGGACCCTACCCAGTGAGTGAAATGAGTGCTCAGAATACGACGTCGATTCGACCATCGATTAGTGGAGATCGATCGATGCGTCGAATCGACCGGATTTTTGTCCGCGAAATCGATGACTTTTCGACATCGATCAAAAATCCGATCCTCAGGATCTTTAAGCTTCTGAGAAAGAATATGGAAACTCTAAAAGAGGAAAACAACAGTATATTAGTTAAATAGTCTCGACATCATCGAAAGTCCGTCGCTTACTCATCGAATCTCCGACGATTCCGATATGGATTCCTAGGATGCGGCAGTGCGTGGGCGTTTGAAACTAGTTGGGGCTGAAGCACTCGACCAGGTCGAGCGAGGACGATCTTATGCCAAGGATCCCTCAGATCAGATGAACCACCAGTATACGGAGGATCATGCGGGCACCCACCATAATGGCCGAACGCAGACGCCAGCGAGAAGGCAACATGGAAATGGGGTTTTATCGACTGCAAGCGTAATATTTTGTTAAAAGCTTATTGCCTAATGGCTAGAGCTGATAAATATACAGGCAAACAGATGATGTTGTTTGGCAAAATTATTTACTTTAATAACAGTAATCGAAATTACTAGAGTGGTGATCTGACGCGGCGCTCAAAGGCGCCACCTAGCGGCAGGTCTCTGAAACGTAACCCCAGATGGCTAGCAGTTCAGTTTTTAAACTCCAGTAGGGCAAATTCTTCGTTCATGAACGACGGTTTTGAACGCAGGGTTGCAGGCGGGAGAATCAACTTCGAAAAGCCGGAGATTCGAAGGTTTAACATGCTCGAGCACGAATCGCGGAAGAATTCGATGTCTGACATTTTTACGGACTAGCGCTAAGAAAGTTGATCAAATATACGATTGACTGATGTGCCCTAGTTCTAAAATGGGTTCTGTAATCTGGAAAAGGGTCATCGAAAATCAATCGAAAATTTTGTAGGATCGATCGTCTACAGGATTTCGAACTGACGACGTCGAATCGACGTCGATTCGAGCACTCATTTCTCACTGGGTACAGCAGCCCAAACCCGCAAACAGGCAACCAAAAAATACTCAAGAAGAAAAGGCATCATCGCAATTGGAAGAGGTTTGTGTTGTTTGCAGAAACAATTTTGTTTTAAATTTGTGGTGTTTCCTCCTTATTCTTTTTTTAATGTTTCTTTTTTTAACAGGTATTCAGGGAGAGGGCTTCTGCGGCCTCAAAGCCCTCAACCTCTAAGTTGTCATTAAGGAGGAAGAGGTCAGCTCAACCTTTGCAAGAAGAAGAGGCATCCAATAGTGACGATGCGGATAACCCGCCAGTAAAGAAAAGAAATCCGACCAAAAACGCAGCAGCTGTCAAACCTGTAGGAAAAAGACAGAAGAAGCAAGCAGAGGAAGACACTGAGGATGATGCTGAAGAGGAGGAAGGAGGGGCACCTAAGTACTGTAAGTTGGGTCTAAAACACTTTACTAAAACATGTCAAATCATTTCTTCTATGACATCCACTTTAGATGCTGCAAGTAATCACTGCAGTAATTAATTTAGCATATTTCCTTGCTTATGCCTTCTGTGGTATTAGTGTGTGTTAAGGCAGATAATTCAGAAGACAAATGATTTTATGTACAGTTCAAGAATCTTGAGTATTAATCTTCAATTAAGAGTTCTTGCCATTGCCTTTTTCTTCTTATCTCTTGTCCTCACCCTCGCCCCCTCCCAAAACTAACTTGCTGCTTATCCTGCTACTGCAGGAGAAGCCGGGGGTCAACCTGTAATAATTATTGACAGTGATTCTGCATCTGATGCGGTATGATCATTTTCTTGAAATATTGAGGCATTTAAAATCATTCATGATTTCTTCCCATCTAATTAGTTAAATTGTGACCTCTTGCCATCCTGAGATTTGCTTATTGATGTCATATGATTCAATAATATTAATTGTTTGTTTAGATGTCCCAAAACGAGGCAGCAGGCAATGAGGAGGCAGAGCACAATG